>NW_019289693.1:64863-117598 GCF_000500325.1 Leptinotarsa decemlineata
AATTTGCATTGCAGTTTTTTTGCTTGTCATAATTGTTACTTTTCAGCTAGTCTTTTCAATTTTTATAGGTTCTTTCAGGTATTTCAAATCATTTTATATCATATTAGACAATGGAAGTCCAAACTAATGAAATGCATCATTCAGGCCAGTCTTCACTCACCTATACAGTAGGTTCATGGACTGACCTATCAAAAAACAACTACTACCCTGGTTAATACCACGAAGGGTATCCGACAGGTGTCAGTACAAGATTCCCCACTGAAATTATTCCTGCATATACTCTTGGTGAATAATCCTGTTGAATAAACCTGCACTGTTACTTGTCGGATATAATCAAACGCCCTCCGTGGTATTAGCCAGGGAAGTAGTTATTTTCTGATAGGTGTCAGTCTATCGACCTACAGTGTAGGTGATTTAAGACTGCTCTCAATGAATTTTTCTTTCAGATGATTCGACCCCTTCTGCTGACCATTGCAGGCTGCTGGTGACGCAATTTTTGTTTTTTTTGTATTTCGTCGATTTCCGCACAGTGGGACTTTACTATGATGGTTTGGCCGGTTGCAGACAGTTATAGTGAATCACACCAGCCGATGAATACCATACAGAAATCATTATGTTTTTTGGTGGGTTTTCGGCTTTGGGAAGTGCCTGGGTAGCTCATCGGTGTCCAAGCACTGTCTTTAACGTCATCTGCTGTCGTAGAGGATCCAGAATTTACAGCACGTGACGATCCGATCCAAAGAAGCATGGTTTTGGTTGCACCCAAGCAAAGAAGAACAGACCTCGAAACGTGATAATTTCTGTCGATAGTTCAATTCATGGGACACCCACTTTTCGAGCTTTTTGACATTTTCGATACGTTTTAAACTATCAGAAACCGCATGGTGTCTGACGTCCAGTTCTTCCGTCATCCCACGCACCGGTAATGATGGGTCATTCTTCAGCAAGGTCCTCAAATCCACTTCCTGAATTACCAGGAACACAATCATTGCCAAATGATTGGTTAATTTTTCGGCCTGTTTCGGCTGCGCTTCAGTTCAATTTGAATCGATTAGTATATACCTAATTTTCATTTCTTGTTATACCTTCAATTTTTATTGTTGCTTGTATTTTATTTCATTTTAATTTCAGTGTTTTTTGCCTGATTGTTATTTTTCAGCAAATATTTTTAGTTTTTATAGGTTCCTTCAGGGATTTCAGATCAATTTATCTAATTTTAGACAATGGAAGGACGACCTTCTGTTGAATAATTCTGCACTGTTACTTGTCGGATATGATCAAACGCCCTTCGTAGTATTAGCCAGGAAAGTAGTTGTTTTCTGATAGGTGTCGGTCCATCAACCTACAGTGTACGTAATATAAGACTGCCCTGAACGAATTTTTCGTTCAGATGATTTGACCCTTTCTGCTGACCATTATAGGCTGCTGGTGACGCAATTTTCGGTATATTTCGTCGATTTCCGCACAGTAGGACTTTACTATGATGGTTTGGCCGGTTGCAGACAGTTATAGTGAGTCACACCAGCCGCTGATCTCCATACAGTAATCATATTGTTTTTTGGTGGGTTTTCGGCTTTGGGAAGTGCTTGGGTAGCTCATCGGTGTCCAACCACTGTCGTCATCTGCTGTCATAGAGGATCCAGATTTTACAGCACGTGACGATCCGATCCAAAGAAGCATGCATTTGGTTACATCCAAGCAAAGAAGAACAGACCTCGAAACGTGATATTTTCTGTCGATAGTTCAAATCATGGGACACCCACTTTTCGAGCTTTTTGACATTTTCGATACGTTTTAAACTATCAAAAACCGCATGGTGGCTGACGTCCAGTTCTTCCGTCATCCCACGCACCGGTAATGATGGGTCATTCTTCAGCAAGGTCCTCAAATCCACTTCCTGGATTACCAGGAACACAATCATTGCCAAATGATTGGTTAATTTTTCGGCCTGTTTCGGCTGCGCTTCAGTTCAATTTGAATCGATTAGTATATACCTTAAGAGCACCTTAAGGATTTTCCTGAAGTGCTTTTGTTTTGTCCTGAAAAAATACGTCACAGTAGAATAAAATTAATTGGGACATGGAGCTAATAAAACACATGCCAATAAAATGGACACAACTTTGAAAACAACCTCATATCTTGGTTTTGGCTTGGCATAGTCCGATGTAACCTGCAATCGATGTTTAAAAAAGGTACTTAGTAAATTTTCTGTTCCATATAATCTGCTGAAATATAAGTATCAAAACGGAAACGCCCACATTGTCCAATATAAACAACAGATGTTCAAGAAATTTCTAATCAGGCAACTCTTATATAGTTGTCCAAGGTTTGTTAGTTATAACAATCTTTGCAATTAGTGTGTGTGACTACATTTCTAATCAATGTTGATTTTGCCTCAGATCTTCATCCCAACAAGCCTCTGTCGATAAATATTCTTTGAACCTTTTTAATTGGAACTTTTAATGGGCCATCAAAGGAAGAGACTAACAAACAAGTTTCTTTTCTCCGAAACTTTATTGACAGACGTTTCCTTTGACACAGCGAAAACACAATACACATCCTTTCGTTCGTCTTCCAGAAAATCCAGTTCTTTTGACCTAGCAATTAACGCTGAACTAGAATCGAAGCTAATAATAAAAATGCACGAGAGGAAAGGGTTAGCTCGGACTAATTACATTAATTAATTCAAGATTTGCCCTCTAGAATCTCGCTAACAGTGTATGGCGCTACTTGATCCATCCAAAGACGTTTGTTTCTCATTCCCCCATAATTAGGAATAGTACACCTTTCTTTTTCTATTGTTATTTACGCGTGCTGTTGTTCTCTCTGTCTACGCTCGTTTGGAAGGGAACCCGTCTTCAGTTCGTTGCCAACTCTCGCGGTGTACACAGCGACCCGTTTTCAGTCGCAGCTTAGCTACGGTGCGGTACGTGTCACGCTTTTCGCTATCAAGCTCGCGAGTTTTTCAGGAGCTCGCTGAAAATTTCTGTACGGCCTTCGCCCCTACGCTATTGCAGGGTTTTCCGTCAAGGACTCTGGGATTTTATGGTTAGTTTTTTTCGTTATTGCCCGTGACGAGAGTTGTGTGCTGGATTATTTACGATACGATACGATACGACTTTGAGGCGATTGTGTTTCCTGAAATCAATCTTTATTGTGTTTGGTGCAAGGTGGATTTTGGATTCTCACACTCCAGTTGGATTTTCCGCTTTCCTCCTTTCGTTGTTGTGATAGTGTGAATTTCAACGGTGCCTATTTTCTGTTGGGGATTGATTATGTTTGTTTTGTGAAATTTGTGCATTTTTGGATTTTTGGAAACTGTGAGTATTGTTTCGTTGTTCCAAAAAGTGAGTCTTTCGAAGTTACATTTTACCTTTTATATGAAAAGGAATTAATCATAAAAATTGTAACTTTTATCACTTGGATTTCAGCTTTCATAATTTTACAAAATATTAAATGAAAGTTGACAAAAGCTACCTCGAAATTATAATAAACGTTATCTTAATAAGTAGGTACACAATTTTCAAGAAATTATTATATGTCACAAATGATTGACATGCAGACAGATTTTCTAATTGTTTATATGAATACTCGAAATCATCTTGGTGATTTTTCGTGGATTTTTTTCAATTGACGATGAAAATTCCGCGATAATATTAAAGAAAAATAATGAAAATTCAGAATTGCTCACCCATTGTTGTAGAATATTGGGTAGTTGGGTAGTATTTTTCTTGTCAGACAGGTATTCCCGTGAAGGTCTACAAAAATCTAAATTATATTCTACTTACATTTCTCGATTGAAATCACTGTTTTTTTAATCCAATCCAAGTAAATGAGGATGATTCTTACAGAATTATTGTTATGCAATTTTGAGGTGGAAATGATGAAGTGATATGACTGAATGTTTCAGTCATCTCCTGATGATACTAACTTAGTTATCTAAACGCTCCTCGAGTTCTGGTCTGGGAAAAGTCCAATCGATAGATTCATTTCATGAAAATAAGCTTATGAAAGTCAACTCGATACCACTAATAAAAAATATATTCAAAAAGTATCTCGTCATTGTAGATCATGAAACCATATTAAATATAACTTATATAAATTTCCCTAACTTCATCGCTATAGAAAGGAACTGAATTTTCGATTCTCCTCTCATTGTCATTCACTTTTTCTCAGGTCAGGAATTGAAAATACTCATACTGAAATACTGTTCGAATATGAATTGGTAACACAATAAGTAAAGAATTCCCATGCACAACCTTAGGGTTTATTACCCATATCTAGGACATTACATTCAATTTATTGTTTTTCTTTTTTTTGTATTTTATTTGAAATTGCATATGATGTAGGTATTGGAAACTCTTTCTATTGCTGGTTAATAAACATATTACTATTATTATTTTCATTTCACGCCAGAAGTTCTATGTCCATAATGGAAAATGAAATTTTTGAAAAATAATAAATTTCAAAAATGATGAAAAAGTTCTCAAACTTAGAATATAGTGTTGGTTTTCCATTTTTACGGGAAAACAGAATAGTCGTTTGGATTTTGGAAGTACTCAAGTACTTATTTCACGAAAAAAAATCTATAAATGTCGGATGCAAAATAATATTCAAGAGTGTCATTTATTCCAGAAATGAAAAAAATGTATGCATCCGTTAATGACTTTATATACTTTCAACAAAACTATGTTGTCACTGGTTTTTGCAATTTCTTTCTTAATTTGTTTTTTCATTCTGATATTTTGTTTTTTGTAAGTCAAAAAATCGAAATGGATAACACGATTTCTCGTAAAATTGGCTCTAGTCTAAATTGAAAGACATGAACTCATTTCATCTCTAATTTTGCAATATAAATCAATGGTGACTGTTTTCAAAACAATTTCATTAAAATTTAGATCTCTTTCAACATTCTGCTGCGAATAAATCGATATTCAATGTTGTTTTTGGGTCAGTTAAACACTATTAGGTCTTTTGGGAAGTTGCACCTGAAAGCGGTGCCTCGGCGAAAGTAGCGATTTACGTTGTACTCAAATCGTTATAGGCTTTATTAATTTGGAGAAACCGGTCGGAAAATGTCTGTATGGTTTTCGTATAATTACTTACCCATTTCGTATGAACCTTTTCCAACTCGATAGCTAGAAACTTCTGGAAATACAAGTCTATTTGATTATTTGCTACAGAAGTTTATATCACGCAGTATATTTTTGTAGAGAACTTCTTCGTTTGCCTTTCAATACAGCCGCACAGACGGCCCCACTTTTCAAACTGTAAAAGTTCATAGAAACACGGAAAATTTGTTAATAAATGAATTTTTTTTATGAAAAAAAATTGAAATTTTGATTGAAGACAAGTTATTGATAGGTTTATCACTAATATTCTTCAATGAACATTTGAATGATTTTTTTCTGAGTAGGTATTGAACGGTTGAACCTAGATGACAGTATATTGTTATTTTCGAATTTAGTGTTAACATCAAATATAAATTACTCAGTTCAACAATAAACGAGGTATAGAAAAATGAAAGCTTCAACAACAAAGCTTTAAATCAGTTTGGCCTGGTGAACTTTTAATTTTGCATTGTATATTGTTAGTTGAACTGGTTATATGTGACTACCTAAACTTTTCACGAGCGTGTTCATTAGTTTTCATAGGTAGTGATTTTCATGAACATTTCGTGATAATCTGATATGTATTTTTATTACCACAACTTGCGTGCTGAGCTAGAGATTATAATCCATATGTAAAAAAATTGATAACCATCCAAGAAAAAAGATTCAGTTCCACATTGTCAGACGTTGAAAAAGTTGACGGCAATGTAGTACCTATGTTGAGAATTTCAAATAGAATAATCTACTCGATAATTCATCAATCAGTTGATGAAAGTATATTTGCAACAGTCTTTCTTGAGGTCTTCCTGGAAATTCATAATTTGGTGACAATTTTATTTCAAATTCGTTTCTGTACATGGGGATCTCGTAAACGATAAGAGATAGAGTATCGGTTAAATTGTGGCAAAGTTGTGTATTTCAGAAACCTATTCAAATCGAATATAGCTCTTTTGGTTCTGGAAATATACAGGAAAAACCAAAAAATCACAAATAATTTTTTTGCCTATATCTTCTTTATTAGTAGACATATTGAAAATCTGTCGACATTTTGCTACTGGCACTTGATGTGTGCTCTCAGAATATATACATGAATCTTTTATACAGGGTGTCATCTGACTTGGGCCACCCCCATCCTTGAATTTTTAAATACGGACCTGTATTTACGGACCAGAGTTTTTAAAATAGTATTCATCGTATTTGTTGAATACAGTAATGTTTAGCCACAGCCAAAAACAATTTCTAAAGGAACTGTTCGGATAAAGTCAATAAATGGATAGAACATTTAATCAAACGAATGATATATTTCGAATCATTCAGTACCTATTGATTTATTGTGTTTATCTAAGGAAGAAAGTATAAACAAAATCGAATGAGAATTAATACCCAACTCCAAACGTTCTCACCGACAAAATTACATAACACAATTTCAAAAATAATTTCCATCTATCGCTTTGACAGAACGTATTCTAAAAACACTTTATTGTGTGATTTTCACTAGATAGTTTTACAAAAACACAACACGTGTTTCGCCATACAATGGCTTTCTCGGGCGTCTTAATAACTAATTCTACACATTAAATGTTATATATACCTTATTCTACAATTTGAGGTTCCTGAATTTCAAGTACCTGATTTTTTCCCTGAGCTTATGTTCCGTTTTCCACATTTGAAAAAATATTCAGTAACGGAGAGTTATTTAATTCTGATTGATCACTCAGTAAATTACCCGAATTTCTGAATCTATTGATTTCTAAACATTCTAGAAGATTGAGTTTCAAACTCTTCTCTTCTAAATGTAACACATCGTATTCCTGATTGAACTCATGTCCTTCTGCTAAAAGGTGGTTTGCAAATGTGGAATTGGTCTTTCTATTTATAAAACTGCTTCTATGCTCTTTAATTCTTTAGGAAAATGTTCTTCCAGTTTGGCCAATATACAGTTTTGGACAAGAGCCACAAGTCAGCTCATATACTCCTAATCTATCCAACAACGAAGTTTTGTCTTCATTGTTTTTAATAAATTTACTTAGATTATTATTCGTTCTGTAAGCAACGTTTACGCCTTCTTTCTTAAAAAAACGGGCGATATTCCTGGTTGGTTCACCCAAATATGCCAATGTCCTATAACTGACGTTATCGCATCTTGAATATGGGTAGACCAAGCTTTTTGAAGTTTTTTCGTAAGAATAGCGTTTATAATATCTACTTTGTACCCGTTATTAACCGCGATTTGTTTGATCAAATTCAGCTCTTTCTGGAACTCCCTATCAGACAGTGGAATATTCAATAATCTGTGAAGCATACTATTGAATGCAGGGTGGCAATGGTAAGGGTGTGTGGAGGAATTATGTATGATAATGTCTGTGTACGATGGTACATTGAAAATTCTATTCATTGCATGAATAGAATTTTCCGTCAAACTGGAAATAATTTTGAGATAGACAAATGGTGAGTAAATCTACAATTTCCTGTTTTATCAATGGATTCACGAGGTTTTTGTCTTTGACAGAAGCTTAGCGAATTTGTTCTGAATACACATACACCGGATAATTTTCAGTTTCTATAGCATCAGACCACCCGCCATTCGCGATTTTCATTAAATTAATATCGCCATACCAAGCAGACATCAAATTTATTGAAGGGCTACTAAATTTTCATTTCGTAAACGTTCATAGGAAATTATATCGGCCTCTTGTATATTTCCGCCTACTCCAATGACCTTTTTCCTGAAGAATGTTTCATAAGACTATATTTCAGAAATTCTTCCAGTGTTTTTCTTTCAAATTTCATTCAGCAAGAATTCATCTGAAACTAAACCAAGCTTTTTGCAATATTAAAATACTTATGTTGATTTTCCCAGCGTTTATTTCTGTAACTCATAACGCATATTTTCAGTACTTCTGCTGAAAGCTGAGTCAAATTCGGTTGAAATGTACGCTATCAATACTATGCAGTTCACATCATTATAAATTCGTGATGACACCATTTTTTTTTCATTTTAGTAAACAAGTCGTGGTACATTGAACTTAATTCGTTCCAGAATTTTAGGACAATCAACTCTCTCATTCACTAATTTGAGTAAGAATATAATCGACGCACATTCTACGCTCTAAACTAAAATGTTCCAAACATTCATATATGACATCATTACTGATACCTCTCTCTGGGTAAGAACCCTCTATTTTGAAAATTAAAAATTCACTAAACTTTCTGTGAACTCTTTCAATGGCTATGTTATGAATCTCATAGAATGGACTCCACTATGAGATTCATTGAAATTTCAAGATAAAGGATGGAAAAATGACAATTGAAAATTTCACATTTGAAAAAGATTTCAAACCAATCTTCTTCATGACGTTTCGATTGTTAGTATCCACAGTCATCTTCATGTGAAGCACAGCCTTATTTTTGAGCAACAAAGACCAATTCTATTCTCGATTCACCCAGTGTGGAGATAACTTTTTCACTCTTCAGATTGGATTCTGCGATGTTATTTCTCATTCTCTTTCAGAAACGTTCACCGTCTAGCCGTCGCAAGTTATTTCATTGTTTTCAGACAACTCCATAAAGACACTCTCAATTCCGCTTCTTCCCAAAGTTTTACTTGTAAGTTAGCTTGTCCATTAATATTAGGTGAAAACCTCGAAGGAAACATTGCAGGGAGCCGAAGGTTCCGGAAATTTTATGTTCCAAACTCAAACTAAGGCATCCAACTTATCTGGAAGTCGTGAGCACCTGCATAACTTATATATTAAATAACTTGGCTTGTGATAGTCCTCCAGAAATGCAAATTCCTGACGACGGAGATGAGCGGGGACAAACTAATTGTCTAGCATATTTTCCGGTTAGAATCACCGACTATTTGGTGTTATTTAGAATAATTAGATTTGTTTTACTTGACGGAGTGTCTAATTGAAACAGTAGCTTCTGTGTCGCTTTCGTGCTTGATTATGGATAACTTATTTTTACTGACTTCGAGTGACTCAACAAGTGATATTTCGTTGTAGTATTTTTAGTAATTGGTGGATATTTGAAACACACGTAGGAGATCAAGAAGGAGCGAGGTGGGATATCCGTTCATTTTTGTTTGGTAATCTTATTTTTGGTATTTGTATGTCATCGTCTGTAAACAGTATGTCAACCTCGAATGTTCATGACACCTTTCATATATTTTCGTTTAATTTTGGACGATGATATGTGGAACGTGACCCATCACGCATAGTTTGTGATGAGTCAGTCTCCACCAGGGTCCTCAAATCGTCGTCCTGGACCAGGACCACTTCCGAGCTCATCTTGGAGCCTGAAATCTCCGGAACTAAATTTCACCAACCAACGTCGAACATTGCGTCCTTCAACACTATCATTGCCAATCTCCTGATCAATTTCAAGGCTATTTCGGCAGCACATTGGTTCGATTTGAATTCGTTGAGAAAAATTGGCCCAAAATCGCCTAACCACATCATATAGTGGTAGGCTGAAAAGAGTCAAAAAATTTAAATTTGGAAAAAATTAACTGCCTCATTTTATAGAGAACAAAATTCTCTATCGATCGATATTCACCATGACACAGTTTAATAAATATTCATTGAGGTATGTGGCAACAGAAACATCGAACAAATATCCGGTTGTTTCAAAAGTTTTGTCTGTTTTAATGTCATGTGTTTTTCAGGATTGATGGATTGACATCTTATACCCTCTCATCGTTCTGCAATTTTCTTTATTAGTCTTGAATTCAGAAACTTGTGGAATTTCAAGTTGGCAGGCTGCATTATCTTTAGATCCTAACCATGAACAAAATTCAATAAGTTTATTTTTCACTGTCTTTTCAGTAATATATTCTACCCATTTCAATTTGTAAGAAGTCGCTAATTTATTCAGAAGTTCTTGTAATAGCAAAGGAATACAGAAGTGTTCATTCTCCTTTAGGGACTGGACTGTACATACAAATATTTTACTTCATCTGAAAAATGCTATCAAGATATCTAATTTGTCGTCTTCAATTGATGCAAATTTTCTCAAATGATCGAGTAATGAAGTAAGTTCCGATCGACCAATAACTCCAATAACTCTATTACTTCATCTACAGTTTGCGGAAGTATTAATACTGCTTGCGTTATTTGGCAGAACCTTCTGTAACCTGCCTTGATTCTCCTCTTTTGAATAACCACTCAAAGCAGTATAATATTCAAATTGGTGAATGAAATTGGGCCACTCTGTAGGATCCCCATTGAAAATTGGCAAGTTTTTCGGAACACTCTGTCTAGTCAAAATTGTCTTTATGTCATTATTATCAATTGATTGACTAGACATTTCACGTGAAATAAAATTTCTCCTAACGTCATTTTGACAGATGTTTGCATTTTTATGAGTAGTAGTATATATTTCTGCGTGTGACAATGTAGAAAATTGTTCACATACCTGAGAACAGCAAGGCATGCAATATTTTCTGTCATTATTACCATTCTAAGTGAACTCGTTTACCCATTTTTGCATCCGAGGATTCATATTTCATTTGTGATAACTTGAAGGCTGATTGTAAGTCGAGAATCTCTTGTTCTTTCTTCAATAATTTCTGCTCCAATTCTTTCTTCTTGATTTCTGTCTGAATCATCAATTCTTTTTTGAATTTTTCTGAACAGGCACTACTAGTCTTGGACTCAATCGATTTCCTTTCTTGAATGGAACCCAGCCGTGACATTTTCTTCTTGCTGTCTGCATATGAGTACTTAGAAGTGGAGTTTTTGTCATCAATGTCATTACTGTGCTCCAAATGTAAGCCTCGAGAAAAATGTTGTCTTGTTCCCCTTCACTACTGATAGGAATCGCTTTCTTTTCCCGTTTTCCCACTAATCTCTCGCTTCTTCGATTTTTTGACATGTCTCAATAGGCTGATTCGATAAAGGCGTAGAAGGACCATTATTGTTATGTTTTACCTGAAATATCTAGGTTAAATCCGGTCTCGAAGAACGAAATATTGAAATTCAATGTCAGTCAAAAAAAAATTCTTTTATTCTCCTTGTTACAACAACTGAACATCAAACAAAATATTACTATATACAGAGTAAAACAGAGATTAAACAAATAATAGTGAATATAAATACTGAACACCCTCTGTGACATGTTTTTTCATTATTCATCTTTATTCTATTATTTAGACGCATTCCATACAATAATTTAATTCAAAACAAGTGTTAAAAACCTTTTGAATCTGCCAATATTAATTCATAACTCTATCAATATATTGTGGATTTATTTATGTATTGTGTATTTATTTATGTATTGTGTATTTATTCATGTATTGTGTATTTATTCATGTTTTTACGATACTCGTGTATTTATCTATGTATTGTATATTTATTCATTCATTTATTCATGTTATACTAGGCGATATCACGCACAAGAAACATTTTTTTCGAAAATGTTTCTTTTGTGATGCCTTTGTTTGTTCATCCCTATTTTATAATATTTTTATTGTTATCATTATGGTGAATAAACTCATTATTGTTATTATTATAACTACATGTTAATGTTATGAACTACGTCATCCAATATTCACTTTGTTGGCTTCCAATGTGTCCATCTTATCCGTCAATTGACGGATTCTACATTTTATTCTTGAGGAAATTTTTCAATCGGAAAGGTAGATTATTTTCTGTGAAGCACCAAATACATCTTGATAATGTTACGTTTGATGCTCTTCTTTCAATAATATCCTTATTTGATGAGTCACGAAATAATTCAAGTGTTCGTCTTCCTGAAATGAAAATTATTTCTCGTAATCAAAATAAAGAAGAATCGAAATAAATGATTCCTAAAAAGTCTTCGACATTGAAATAAAAACGTCTGTGCCAATTATGATTTTTATTCTAGTAGCAATTTGACATTCTTGAATACATCGTCAAATTTTCTTCAACGAGATCTCAACAATTTTGAATACCCTAAACAATTTCTTGAACTTTAATGAGAACATGTACTGTTTGCAGAAGATCCGCAGCGAGGAATTCATCTAATAATCTTTTCTCAAGGGATTCCGAAGTATCGGATTTTCAAATGAAAATTCCAACATCATTTCCAGACCAAACAATCTATTGAATAAAGCAAAACGAGACCATGCGAAATGGGTTAGGCGCATACTTTCATTGTTTGGATTGTTAGTTTACTGACTTCCAAAGTGTAAACTTCCGACCAAATTCCTAACTTGCTTAATAACCGTTTCATTTTCCCACATCCATATAACAATGGAACAATTACAGACTAATTATCACTGTGAATTATGCCGTTCGGGTTAGTATTACATAATGTGGGTGGGCATTCAATTGTGCCATCTCGGATCTTGCACCTTTGTCGCCACAAAGAACGGAGATTTAAATTTTTCTGCTTCGTTACACAGTTTGAAATGATTGGTATAGAAAAGTTAAGCCCGTTTTTTTGTTTACAAGTTAACATCATCCATTACTGGGGTCCAGTAGAACGCACTAATCAATACTCATTGCCAAGTGCAAAAATTTCGCCACATAACACAGAGTTCGAATAAATTTTAAGTCCATTTTGGTTGAAACACCATTGAAATTCTACCAGTGCAAGAAAATATATAATTATGTTTCAAAATATTGATGGGGATGTTACTTTTTGATGTTTATCAAGGACTAGGACATAATAAAGAGGTTCCATAGAACTACAGGAATTTATTAATTAATTAAATGAAAAAATCTCGATGAATTCTTTATTACTTACCTGAACTATATGGTAATTTAACTTACTTTCAAAGTATGTTGTTCAATAATTCTATTTCAAAACTTATTGCATTGCAAATTTTAAAATTCTAATATAACAGTTTTGGTACAATTTCAAGCTCAATTCCCTAAGTTCAATATTCAGCAGTTTTTATCTTCAACTTTCCATGAATTCCAATAACCTGAAGTAAAAATATATGAATAAAAACAAGTCAATCGGTATTCAGGTGTTTTCATGAATGATATTTGAAGACGTTCTGAATGAAATTTCATTGCAAGAATAAATATTTCAAGGTCCCAGTATGAAGTTGACAACTTAAACGAGTATGAAATAGAATTGGGTTAGTTGTAATCATTTGGAAGATATTTCAGCTTTGAGTTGCAGTGAAATTTCAAGATAACAACCCTTTCATTAAATTCAGAAACTATCTATCATAGTTCCATAATATTTGGACAGATGGCATTAAGAATCAGGAGTTTACTTGTGTGATATATTCACGCTAATCCTATTCGTGATCATCTGGAATTAGCAATAATTCAAAGTACATACATCGACTGAAAAATTCATCACAAAAACATGTTATTTAGCTAATATAAATTCACGAAAGAGAATAACAAATGACGATTTCTGGAATGTTTGACAGTCTCACGCTAAGATCGTAACTGACGATAAAAATGCGTTGAGTTGAATTTGCATAAAAAACGTTCGCACATAAATAAAAAGTTAGAATCAAGTTGATAAGTCTATTCTATGAAAATATTCGGAATAATGATGAAAACCGTGATATGCTAATCGAATCAAGGTGAGTAGATCAAGACATTTCCAAGCATAAAGTGATTTCAAAAAGTATATATAAATAAAGATAATATATGAAAACAAATATATATTGGCGAATGCGCCGGTTAGAACATGCTACAAATTGGCGGATTCGCCGATGAGGCCGATGCCTTATATATAAAATGGTCGTACTGCTGGTTTGTTAGTATAACCAAATTCTTTGTTTCTAATGAAAAAACGGACCTTTATTTGTGGTGAGGATTATTTATATTGTTGGTACTGTTTTCAATGGTAATCCTGTACTCAGTGGTAATGAATTTGGCGAACGTTCAAGATAGTGGATTAGTTTTTTATGCAGCCCCATGAAAGTTTGCAGAAAAGAATACGGAAAATGAAATTATGTCATACTTGATTCAATATAGCGGTCTCCCAAAGGCAGACATATGTTCCTTTATGCACCCTCATGACTGGATAAAAAGTGAGGGGATCCAAGAAGAAAAAAATGTCAAAATGTCGTAAAAAAAGGCAATCGCTATGCCAGTTTTCAAGTTTTCATTTACCAAATTAACTTCAAACTAAATCAAACTCATGATATGAGAACGCAACATTTACCTGTGTATGAAATGGTTAAAATGGGCTTTGGTCAAACTGAAATAGATGAATTTCGCGAAAAGATTTTATATCATAAATGTTTTAATGTAATGAATTGATTGGATTGATTCAATTCAAATTTGTTTTTCCTTTTTGAATCTGGTGAAGAAGTGTTTGTACTCAAAAATCAGTTTTTTGCTAATAATTCATTAGTGTTTTGATTGGCTTCCGGGTTCTGCCGTGGTTTTCTTTGGTTTCAGTGGACACGTCAAGAAGTGAATACTTCGATCACGCCACTGAAGATGACCGCCGCAGTTACAGTTGAAACGTATAGTGTTAGTAATTTTCATCAAGAAACGGGTCGATGTAATAATAGTTTTGAAAAATAGTTTGTACAAATTGGATACTTCCAAAAGGAAACTCCTGTTTTCAGGTAACCTTGTTGATATTTTCAAATTTCGCGTTAACGTTTTGGGATTATTTTCAACAGCTCCTATTTCTTTCAACTCCTTATCCCTATTTGATTCGTATAATTTTGGCCTTTTCTTTTCAAATTGGAAATTGACCACCATCAATTAGGTTGACTAGCCATCAGTTTAAATCTATCTGGTTCAAAATCAGGAGTTCCTCTTTGAAAGTGCCCAATTTAGCCCATTCTGTACAATTAACCAAATCAATTCCAAACAAGAATATTCTTTACCCAAATATACAAACAGTATTTTTAGTGAGTCTTGTTGATAACCTTATTCGTGAATTAGATTTAAAATATTTTTCACGAATCCAAAAAACATTCAACCCAATTCTGTACGAAAGTCTTTCCTCCAGCGTTGTAATTTATCAAATTATTTGAAAGTTACGTATGCGATCAGGTGAAATATTTTACTCAGTTCAGAGATAAGCGTTGCGTAGGGCGGCATCGCATTGTATTTCCTTCAAAGTTCACAAGTTGGTATCACCGCCCCGGGCGGTACAATTAACTTTCAAACTGCCCGGAGCCCGATTCTCCGCTTTCCGCAAATCGGAAAAGCTATCGCGTTCTGCTTTGTACTACAAGGCCACTTAGTTGGATGCGATGCACCAGAATTACGGCACAATTAATGCCCGAAAAACAAACTACTACACAAAGTCGATGTGATGAACATTAAAGGAAATTAACTCTATCAAAGCGTTATATTGCCTACAACCATTGTTTACATCGGGAACGGAATTAACTTGGGGTGAGCTGTCAAAAGAAGAATTTTGGGGATTATCTCTTATGCTACTTCAACTGAATAAATGGGTATTAGTAGCAGGTAATGGCAAATAGAACCTCGCCAATTGGCGTGATTGGGTTTTTGTTTGCACGATGGGAATTTGCATTTTGGAAATACGTATGGTGATAAAATGAAATGTGTGACATTCTGCTTTGCGAGAAATGGTGATGACTTGCTGTTTTTGATTGTTCATGGTACTTTTGGCTACTGTTGTCAAGTTAATCGTCCCTTCAAAGATAGTAGATGTGTCACAATCACTCGAAATTTTGTCCATAATTTTTCCTCGGTTCAAACCACATACGAGCTTGTCACAAAGAATATTTTTCAGCTGAGCACTAAAGTGGCACTTCAACTCAAATTGCACAACTTTACTTCCAATCTTGATTATTTTTGTTTGCTGAATTTTTTTCTGCATGAAATTTACATCGTTCAGCATATACACCTACTATTTGTCAGTCGTAATATCCATTTGAAAAATTTACAAGCCAATCATAGTCTTTTCCTTCTGGTTTATTCGTCACACATACATTTTGTAGAAGAATAAATGCTTTCTGTGATCATACATTCAAGAAAATATCTCATTTTATGCTGGCGTTCTTCATGTTATTAGCTACGAAAAACAGTTCAGTCAATTCTGATACCCTGTCCACTCGTGAAGTTTTTTATGGAAATGAAGTTGTAAACCCACTGTCAAAAGTGTCGCCAGTGCAATTCACTATTCATTTAATATGAATTTTTCATTTGTTTTATTATTCCCGTCGCCATTTGAAGACAATGCTATATAAAAGTCCAAATAAATTTCATAACTGTACCTATTCGAAATAAGAAAGGAGTAGGGATGACGCGCGTATTTCGAATTGTAGAAAACCCGCAAGGGTTTATTGTGGCTCACACCTATTCACACTCGACAAAATAAACCCAGCTTCTTAACGAAGCCGATTAGTTTGTATGGTGAGTGCTCTGCAGTTCCATCATTTTCCAAACAGAGGCGACACACACTATCTTCCTTCAGTCAGAGTCTCTACAAATGATGCCTCAAATGACATTAACCTGTAAGAAGGCTTGTTAGACATCGTGGTTCATCCCTACTAAAGTTCAACAACTGTTTGTTATCAAGCTTCGAAGGGTGAATAAAAGCCTTTGATTAAGCCAGTCCTGGAAAATTCTGCCAGAAGTCCATAAATCTTTTAGCCATCCATTTGTTTGTAAAGTTTGGCAAAGCCTAAAGCGATGCCAATGACAGGTCCTGGTTCTTAGCTTTGCTACTTACTTGCTGTGTATATCTGTATTTCTAATGGCAAATATATCCCTGCTCGATGTTCCAGTTCAATACAGAAATATGATCTGTCCAGGTGAAACCATAGTTGTAGTCTGTGAAAATAAGTTTTTATGTTAACATATTATCGCCCCAACCAATAGTGAGTCACAAAACTGTTGAAGAGTTTGAAGTATTTATTGATTGAGCATTCACCATAATTTTAATATCTTTCTTTAACTTATAATAGTTGGAAAACATGATCTGCGTTTTATACACATTCACAAAAAGTTTATTCGCAACTCATTCATCATTGTTTGTAAATGATAAATTTCTGATGCATGAACAATAAAGCAGGTATCGGCAAAAAGAAAAAGTTGGAAAAGTTGCACACAATATCGTTGAAATAGACGAGAAACAAAACCTGCGGAACCACTTTGTTCACATCTACCAAGTCTGAGTAGTGGTCGATATTTTGTTTGGAAAAGTGACAGATATTTACTGCTACGAAATTATTCTTGAGAAAGTAAGGTGCGTAATTTAATTTTCTTCACAAATAATTTCAATTCTCACGTCAGAATTAAATTTTTAAATTCATTGAACGAATGATTATAAATTAATTTCATGAACTCATAAGTCATTATTCAGGCATCATCTTTCATACAGGGGTTTCAATTATTGTGTTACATAAAAATATCTTAGTAAATAACTGAAATCAAAACCGAAACTATTGAGAATTATCAAAAAAATACGGATTTTCTTCATTATCGGATTGAATGAATTGAATAATAAGGATTGAAAGAGCCTGAAAGTATCAATATTCTACTTTTGAATGGTGTTTTCGGAGGTGTGTTAGTAAGGGATGAAATTTCTGAACAAATATTCTTTCAATGTCATGAGATATGGTTAAGGAATTTTCTACGAACTATGTGTCCGAGGATTTGATTATTGCTGAGAGACTAGTGGATGATAGTTTGATTATTCAATTCAACTGAAGAACAATTTCGTTTCACATAATGTTGAAATTAAATAACAATTTTCATTCATTGTGTACAAACACATCAGAGTAATTGTTTTCACTGAATACAGTATTGGAGCTTCCGATTGAATGACTATAACATCTATATTTACATCCAAAATTCAGCGTCATCTCTCAAAAGCTGGTCATCAATACTGAATTTTCGGCAATGAAAAGTAAAAATCGGCCTGTTTCAAAATTCCTATCAAAAATCCAGTTCTTGCGAAATTCAATCCGTTCCATAATTTAGCCGCTAACTGCATGTGCTAATAAGTTCAAAATTTGGTTCCATTGTTTATTTGGACGTGCCTACAACGTGCCTACAACCTTACAGAAAAGTTCGACCAAATTGTATTGCTATGACATGAGCCTGATTCATTCAAATTGATTCACATAGCAATAAATTCCTAGAGAAAATAATCCCAAACACTCACCAAAAAGTAAACCAATTTTTTCATTAGAAATTTTTCCGAACTAATGAACTGTTGGTTGCTTGTGATCATGTTCAAAATCTTCTGCTATGCTTTCCAGTAATTTTCAAATAAATAACGTTCCATTTTGATACCAAGAAAATTTCTTTCATTACCGTCATCGTCAAAACATTTTCAGTTTATTTCAAAGTGTCAGTTTCGACGGTAGCTTTCATTTCAGTGAGATCAAAGCAGCACCAACATACCTTATATTTTCCTCTGTATGACGTTTCCGAGCAACTCAAAGCCACTCACGAATCCTTTTTTCTGAACATTCCGCATAACAAAATCGTAGACGATTTGTTTGAAGTTGTATACACGTCTCATTTACTATTCATGGAGCAGTTGTTTTTCAGTCACTATTTATTGCCTTTGAAGTAGGCAACTTTAGATCTGCAACAACTGTTACTTCTGTTTTAATTGCTGTTTGCATAGTACAGTTCAAATAAAGTGGCGAATTTAAACTAATAACATCTGCAATTCAGAAAAGGGTCAACTGCTTTCAGGGGAAATATGATTGTGTGCAATGAGCTTAGGACAAAGTTGGAGAAATCTTGGAAGCAACTGTTTGATAACGATGTATTGACCTTTTTATTAGATCGATCGAGGACAAATAGTCCTTTTCTTGTAGATGTCTGGTATTGTTTCATTATATAAGTTATTATTTTGGTGAGTTTAATAAAAGTTGCAAACTAGAACGGAAACAGTTATGAAAGACATCAAAGAGCCCTTTGAACAGCAAATTTGGAATCGAAAACACCATCGATAGCTTCCAAGAAAATACTGCAAATTTTTCTTTTCCAGATACTATCCTCACCAATTTTGAATACCACTTGAATGTCTCTGTTTCCAAAGTATATACAAATTGACAAATTTTACTAAATATATTCAAAGTGTACACTACCCCACACAAGCTTTATATGGTCCCACAAGTTCCCTAGAGCAGTTCGACAGCTGATGTGATGGAATCATATCAAGGAAGCGCCTGATTCCGATCTATTTGTGAGCTTTTTAATCATTAAGATATTACTTAAATGTGTGAAATATGAGAGGCATCATCATTTTCTTTCAGCATTGTTCATTCTGCAAGAGAAATACTTTCTAATAATTTCAGTACATTAATTTGCAGACGATCTGAGTTGATATAAATAAGTGTACCAATAAGATATCCATTGTATAGTCCATGCACCAAACGTTTACTATAAACATAGAGGTTGAGATTGAAGTAACATAAATACTTTGGGCTCATTGACCATACCAAACATAACCACATCTTTACAAAATGATTATGGCTATCGCGACCAAGGTTTTCACTAAGTATCGCTCTTTTTTGGGTTTGAAGTCCGGCAAATTGTGGAATTTCTTCTTGGTGGGATTGAAAACCGTTTCAGTGTTTCAATTTTGTAGGTTTCCTCTTCAGTTTCATAACCTTGTTGATCTCGGGTACACTCCAGTTGATCTCAAGGTCAATCAAGGATGTTCCAGTTCTTTCTCGAGATTCACGTATTTTTCGAATTCATGTAAATACAGTAGAACTGTTTTTTCACTAGATGGTGATCAACAGTGCGATATCTATCCGTGCAAGCACTATCAAACCACTGTCCAAGTCAAAAGGATGTCCAGTTTACAACTCCAACTGATCTCCCTGTGAATTTAGTTCAGGAGTGAGAACTTCTCAACTCTACAACTCCTGATCCGACAACTGAACCATAAAAAGGTTTGGTGGTGCAGTCAGAAAAGGTACCCCTCAAGAGCGGGGTACCTTAAATCTCCTTGAACGAAATTATTGAGAGGCGTACGCAGAATCTGTCTCAGGTGGGGGAACAAACACCCCATGAGCAGGTTAGCAAACGTTTGCGCTCAAGTGACGATTCATCAAAACCAGAGGAGAGAAAGCCATGTACGGCTGAATCTAAGGCATCGTCAGGTGTAGCTGACGTGCAAAAACCCTCATATGGGAAGGTTTTCGTGTGTATCAAGGTAGGAATCTTGTTACTTGACTATCCGACTACCTCATTACCAGAGCATATATTTTATGCCTGCCCCGCTGGGGACCGAATCAGGTCTTTAGGCCATAAAACTGAAGAGTTTCACGGCTCAAAACGGGGAAGAGGCTCGGACAGTTGCACGTTCGTTTTATCTACCATATACTGTGATAAACGGTTGTCAAACCCACAACAAAATTTCAGACCAGTTGAAGACAAGAGATGCCCACTATCAGCAGCAGGGTTATATCGCAAATCATGCACTTGTGGGAAGGTATACATCGGAACCACCAGAAGATCCATAAGAACAAGGGAAGAACAAGTTGGCTGTGGCGGAACACGCACTCAGTGACGGAAACCACAGAATTTTGTTTGAAAACACGAAACTCATTTCGCTGCAACCAGGGATACCACACAAACACGCGAATGATATTGATACAATTATTAAACTTTGTTTAACGAATTCAATATGTTCGGTTTGGGACACTTGAAATACTTCTGAAAAAATCTATCGATTTCAAACTCTCAAATGTGGTATACTTCAAAACAGTATCTAACGAAACTCAATTGTGGTAAATTTTTTTGTTGATACTATTGAAAAAGATGAAGTTAGGTTGGTTATAATTGAATTTTGGGACACCTCATCCCTCTCGGCATAATTTGCAAAAGTAGCTAACTTCGCAGAAAAATTTAATAGCATATCGATTCCAAGAAATATATCTCTAGCTGCAAGGTATTATGGCAGATTTTTTAAAGTATTTCCTCAGAATTGTTGCCTATCCTAATGCTCTCCATAATGAAACCGTCATTAGGTGCCTGCATGGTCAGAAGGCCATAGACACAATCTCTCTCAACCCCAACTTCTTCTTTCTATCACCCCTTTCAGCTAACAAAGGGATAAACTTAGTGGGAAAAGAGGTTCATTCATTTATGTACTTGGATAATATTCCATATGTGGTCACCGATGAATACACAAACATATTCGATTGCATTTACGAAATTTCAAAAATACACAATTAACCGTGTTAGAAATCACACGTTAAAAGGTAAGATCTCGTTAGTCCTTAGCTCGCACAAGTTTCTCAACTTCTGAGAGTTATCGTTCGTATGGTAGCGACAGCTGATTAACGGAAAAACAGATTTTGAACAGACAGATTGATACTACTTAGCTACGAAAATCATTGATGGAAGTGACCCATTCTTCATCCAAATCATTCTCTCTTCTCATTTTGCATATATCAATCTGTATTTCCCTTTTGTTTTTTTCTTCAACCCTTTCACCTACCAGACATATATCCATGGTATCCTTTGTGGGTCCGGGTTTCTCCTTCATGGAGGAGTAGAGCGTTTCCGGCCCGAATTCGAATCTTGATAGATAGGAGAAGTTTCTTCAGGTTACGGTCAGCTGGATGGTTCCACATTATAATCAGTTCAGTAATCCAGTCGCATCCCATCTCCTTTGCCATTTATCTTCAGTCCATCTCTTGATACTCTTCTTTTTCTCTGGCGGATTCACTCCATTTATGTCTCTCATGTCACTGCATCCCTATCTATATCTTTCATACTCTCTTCATCCTTTTTACGTGCCCTTCATTCATTTTTTTGTCTCTCCTGGTATAGACAGTAATTGAACATCATCTGAATTTCTTCATCACCCTTTTCCCTTCAATCCAATCAGCATTTTGCTCCTCAATCTCGATTCACAATTGTCACATCTTCATAATTCACATAACCTATATTTCGATTGGTAATCTTTTGTGAAACTATTTTGTTCCTCCCTGAATGGAGGTAGATATATATCTCCCTGAGTAACCTGAGTAACCAGCTCTGTAGTTTTTTTTTTCGAAGAATTTCGCAGCAAACTGTGCTTTAATCCTTTAATAATACCTACCAAATTCCGTGAACCGTCCCAATCATGATCATATTTCACACACCGAAGCTGGGGTAGAGCAAAATTTCTCGTTCGATTTTTAGTAAACTATCATGTATCATGGAGTAGTACGTGGTTTCGGGAACATAATATTGTGTACCATCCGTAAAGGAAATTATACTCGTAAATATTACATCTGTGCCTGCAACCGAATTGACTATATATATTTTCTATATAGGTTAATGGTCACACACGTCTGTGCCGCCACACTCTATCTTGATGATTTATTTGTCGAAGTGTGACTTGCAAAAAGTATGTTGAATAATGACAGGAAGGAAAGTTGACAAAGTTGGGATATGTGTCATGGCTTTCAAGAGTTCAAGCGGAAAATCCCTTTCGGCCAGATGGAAACGTTTGTGGTTGTTTTGATTTGAAGCAATTGCAGAAGATGATCGGAACGAGCAGAAATGTGGAAGGAAATATTTATGGAGTCATACCATTCATAAACTCAATATTAGTACTGAAATTAGAAAACGCAAATCATCGAAGAATTGCAAACTTTGATTTGTAATGAAATAGGTCACTAGAATTTGAATCAGTGATCTCGACTTGTTTCATTTGTTTATTCTTCTAGGAATAAACTGGAAGACACGATCTATTTACATATTTATTACGATTGATTGGATATTCATTCATATAATAGCAAAATACTCAGTTATTCAACAGTTTAAGAAATAAAACAAAAAGAAATATTTGTCAAGACCTGGAACAGGTAACAACTCATAAGATCACGAACATAGTATAAAAAAAATACATCAGCAACCGTTAAACTGATTTAAAGTATGGTAATTCAATTCTTTTAATTTCAACTAAATTTAACACAATTCAAGTCATAGGATTACTTTCACAAATTATTGTAACAAGATGGCATGTATGGATGGTATGGGATCTGTTTGCTCGGAACACGAGTCGATATGTATCTTCTGTTGTATTCTGTGTTTGTAAATCTTTTGTGATGAAACTTGACATGTATAAGTAATTTCTCATAGAGAAGGTTTTTAGACTATCAGTTTTTCTGAACTCGCCACTAGATGGCGCTGTAGAACACTTTTTTGAAAGCACTTCTATAACGCTGCGCACGCCTAAGTTTTTTGATTCTGTCAAAACATTGAAACAGCAGCAATACAGCAATATAGTACTAGTCTCTTATAGATATGATGTCATTAACTTCCGACAAAAAAAAATATTTCTTCATTATTATCAACATTATATCATTGTGACCATTTATTAATTGGTAACATATGACAATTTTCTGTTCCCCGTTATAAAATATTTTCTTTTCCATATAGGTATTTTATACTTCATTGTATTAACTATTGTTATGTTGTTCTTCTTTTATTGTAGAATTTTAAATAATTAGTTGATGATAAACATGTAGTGATTTATGGTTTCACCGTTCTAACATCTGAGGATGATAATAAATTGTGGAGACGACTTTGAGTTTTTATTCATCTCAAATCTACTGCATGGATACCACAGCTTAAAGAGTAGGAATGTCAAAGAATCAATATCAATTCTTTTATTCAAATAAAAACAAAGCAGTGCCTTCTCGAAACAGAGAGGAAAAAAGTACATAATCTGATAGACCCGAACAGAATTCCCTGCGGTAATATTCATTAAAAGATAGGAAAACTATACACTAATGACATTGTCACAAAAAAAAGTGCACAAACACATTGGTGTACAACTTTTAACAAATTAGTCACTGTATGTTATTATCATTCCATTATTTTGTTTAAGTAGTACAGAATATCATTATTATAATTCTGTGGTTTGTTTGAGTGTAGATATTATTTTCAAACAATTACACTGAATTGTGTTGAAAATAAAACGTACCATTACCACGCCCTGGCTTCTTAGCTTTAGTGGTTCATTTGTTTATCTCAAAATGCAAATTTTTGTAGAGTATTGAATAATGTTATTCAACTTACTATATTTAAATCTACTCATGCTAGAGAATACTAATCAAGATGTCCATTTTTGTTTGACAGTTAATATGATATATTTTCTGCGATGTCTTGCACCCTTCGAGCCACGATGTTTGCTGACAAACTAACACTTTTTTGTTTTTTCGCTGATTTGTGTAAAAATAATCCAGTCAGAGGTCGAGTGAAGGTTCAGAACTGGAGCCTTGAGGTTCACCTGATTCTGAGCAAAAGCATTTTCATTGTCAGAATAATACTCCAGAGATATAATTGAAAATTCATATTTCACTTTCATTTTATTGTTGCATTTTTGTTCATTTAAAATCATTTGAAAATACCCCTGATGTTAATTCGATCTGTAGAGACGTTAAGATTGGATGCAGGACTCTGCTCGTTGAATATGAAAAAAATATATGAAATGAACTATCAGAGATCTGCAGTTATTTTCCTTTCAGTTAGAAAATAAGCTTTATATGTGATGAGAGAAAGTTCAAGTATGTGTCGGTATCATCTGTTGAAAATCTGTTGAATATCTGTTTTTCCGTTAATCAGCTGTCGCACCCCTACGAACGGCAACCCTCAGAAGTCGAAACTTGTGCGAGCTAATATCATTCGTACAGTAATTGAACTCTGAAGTTGCTTATTTTAATTCCATCTTCATATTAGTTTCTATATATATTTGGTTCATCTTTTGATTATTTCTGTATTTCACCATATGATAAATAACAACGTCTCATATGTAATCGAATGAACATAATTATTTAGGAAACACACACACACACAATCGTTGATATGGATGATGAATAAATAAGTAGATATTGTAGGAAATTTATTAAAAAAATATTTTGCATTCAGAAAAGTCGATGAAAACATTAATTTTTCAGAGATACGAGAAATTTTAGGTGAAGTTCAAGTTGAAAGTAACGAACCTTTCATATTTTGTATTTGTATTTCAATATGCAACACTGCAATTCTGTATCTAACAGTGGAAAAAAATTAACATTTCGTCCATAACTATATGAATAAAAATAGCGCTAAATCGTTGCGAAAGAATGAGAGATATGGGCTAACAGAATGTTGGAATTCATTTACAGAAACTTCAGAAATGTCTACTGTGTAACTCTTTTCAATTCAAATTTGCGTTTCAGATTGGAGTATGGTTTTTTGTTCTGGATTTCCATAAATGATTGTTAAATAGGTTCACAGGGAATGTTTTAAGTTTTTCAATTTCAGTTGGTATTCATCCTAATAGAGGTATTATCAACAACAGTACTTTACTGAACAGTACGTTAATGTGAGTTCTCCAGACAGACAAAGAGTAACATTTCATACAAAATTCCAGTTTCATTGCATAAATAATAATATGGATTACCGTTTTCTGCTGGGTCAATCAAACTTCCTAGTGTTTGGAAATCAGAAATCAATTGGATATTTCGGAACAACGATTGGGCTTATAGTATCTACTTATATTATGTGGAGCAGTTTTATTAAAACTGGTAGTTAGGTTTTAGATATTCATTACGATTCAATACAGACAATCATATCTTGTAGAAGAGATCATGTCAATGTCTAATATTTCCATTTTTACCTGTGTATTTGTACACTCGAATGTTGTTGATAAATAGTGCAATAATTGAAAAGTATAAGAGATTTAAGGATTTCCTGTTTTTGGGAACGTCCTGTTGGAAATGAAATGCTGTTTCCATTTCATATTCTCTGGATAGAGTCTACGAATATTTTGTTAAGTTATTATTGTTTGAAACCATACCTATTATATTTTTTCCGCGCTTGATTGATATTTTAAGATGCGATTCTTAAACGAATCACAATGGTAGAAATATAATAACTAACCAGTTTTTGCAGTTTCATATACACAAGTATTCATATAAAATACCGAAACTTGAAGCATCACTAGATGAAATCCGTGAACAATCCACTTAGTGAGTTATATTAAGTATTTACTGTTTCAGTTTCCGAAATCTATTATCATTTCTCAATAACCAACCTTTCTCAATCCCAAAATTTCGCTCGCCCTTCTAACTGCATGTTTCTCCTCATTCCATTTGGAATATCAAGGAAATTCAGAGCATTCCGAATAAAATTCTTGTCTTTTCCATGTCTCAACCGTAAGAAATTCCTTCATATCCATTAACGAAATATCGCTCATTAATTTCAGATCATTTTGATTCGATTACCGTTGAAATTTTTTTGATTAGGTTCGGAATGAGCTACGAAGCTGCTCTCGCAGAGAATTCATCAAATTAGAACGGAGTTGAAATATGTCAAAGGAAAAATCTGAAAGTAAATGAGTATGCCTGTCCCTTTGTGAGATGCCTTACAATTCTAACGAAATTGCTAACCAAGTTCCAGGATGTTACGAAGGAATAGCATGGTGAGGATTTTATCGTAATAGATATTTTGCTATTAAATGGCAGCTACTGTTTTTTGTCAGAAGATTATTTTCAAATCACGTCACTGTGTTTGCGTCAACTGATAGTTTCATTCCCAATGCTGGCATTTTTCAATTTGTAGGTTCTGTAAGATGTTGATAATTGGTTCGCCTTAAATATTTTCCTACAAGACAGATTCTATTTCAAATGCAAAAAAGCTTTCATGGCTTCTTTCAGGATCTTGAATATTCTGTCGAGTATATGAGAGTTTCCTCAGACCCACGACACTTCCATATCTCAGAAAGATTCATCTTTGGATATGAAATCTGGATTATCAATTGTTTCAGAAACTACACTTCAATTCTTACTCAGATTCATGATTAGATCGTTGTTTTGGAACCGTTTCTCGACATTAATAGTGTATAGTTTATTGATTGTCGTCATTTTTTGGATATAAATTCATTGAGCACGCTGGATAGGTCGTTGAAAAAAAAATGATATTCAAAGGGCCCACGATACTACCTTGAGGAACTTTCGCGTTGTAAGATAATCTGTCTGATAGGACACAAACATTGTTGTTTTTAATAAGCACTTATTTACCCCGGTTTACAGAATATGACTGACTCCACTTCAATGCATTTCCACGTATCACATAAAGGAAAAATTTGTATGATAGTAAATTATAGTTTCAACAATCAAACACTTTTAGTCCACAGGCTGACTCGCTCCCCTCCAAAGCGTCCGCTATTGAATTAACATAATCAAACAAACTGTAGATTTGTTTTTCAGAAACCTGTGCTGTATACATCCAGAAACCAACCTAAACAGTCATAGATTTGACAAAAAACAAATTGAAATCGTTGGCCATTGTTTACATGTTCCCTTCTGGTAATGTCTTTTTTGTACAGTCATTTCTTCAATAATATAGTTATTAGTCTGATGTATAGACTGCGTTATTACAAGATAAATTGGAAAAGTTGTTCGAAATATACAGAGAAAGTTTGAAAGTTTGAAAAACTGATATCGGACGTAGAAATAAACACATTTGATACTGATTACTATCATGAATTTATTGAGCGAGATAATTATTCTGATACGTTAAATGTTTCTGTTTATTCAGTTCTGTTGAGTTCTACTGAACTACCACATTAATAACGTTATAATTGAATTCATATGCCGTTGTCGTGGATAATTCAGTAATGTAATGTAGGTATGTTCATATTTTCATCTGATCATCATTCAAAAACATTCCCTTCGATCCAATAATTTCCATCAAACATACCTTATAATAAACTTTGCGTAGTTTGAAATTAACAAATCTCACAATTTCATTATTTTTCACAAGTGAAACCAGATGAAAAGAGAACTACCAAGAACTCCAATTCGGAACGTATAATTTTTCAGGTAAGTTATGTTCATTATCCGTAATGGACTTTCCTTTTCATAAATTCCTCGCTGAAAAACTCCGCATATGAAGGGCCTCGCGGAAACATTATTTTGAATTCCTGTGAATTCTATAAATATTTCAAATATTCTGATATGAGATAGCTGAGCTGCGAATCTCATTCGAAAGATTTTCTGGAATTCACGTAAATACGAACCGTGAGAAATTCGTTCATATTGGAAAACCGGATCGGGAAATATTTAATAATATTTTATACGAGAATAAGGATATGTAGGTTTATATTTATAAACATATCTAATAAACGAAATGAATATTTTTTATAGGAGTCGAACTGCTTTCAATATTCGATTACGATGTATCCTTCATTTGTTTTTTTAAAAATCTAGTTGTTTGCCACCGAGAAAAACACGTTCTACCAAGATCATTACCTTCATCATCTTATTATTTATTATTTACGTACCTGTATCTAATCAGTGACAGTAAATCAGCTCTGCCGTATACAATGTTTACAGTTCTCTCAGTTAGTAATTTGAAAAATTTTACAAAATTTTGATTTATCTTCTTTTAATTGTTCAAAAATGTTTATTTGATCCATTCAATTATTCGTTTTCATTTCAGGTTACAATGATTCATTTTCTTAACAAATAAGTGTTCCTATATTTCCTAATAACTATCTCATCGTTCATATTTTGTCTGACTTTTTCAGTATCATTTTTTTAGCTCATCATATTCTTCATATTTCATTGATTGAATTTTTCATTAATTTTTTTCTCAGATACATAATCATTCGGAGTAAACTTTTTTGACGGAAATGTCTTTGGGGTTGTGTAAATAATTTAGGTAATTTGAACTCCTTCTTTTAAAGAACTAGGGACTTTAGGGTACCAGCTTATTGCTGGTATTTCTGTTTCTTGGACGGCGACTTCTCCAAAAGTTGGAACATTGCGCATTCGCCATAAGTTACACAAATTTTATTTCAGGTATCTCATTTACAGTGTGTAAACGCAAAATGGAATAAACTCATTACTTCCGTTACTATACATATTTAAAATAATTTGACATTATTCAACGTAAAAATGCCACCCATGCCTTCAACCCCTTTCGAATTACAGGTACAACCCCCAATTTTTTTAAATGGGAAGTATAGGTTTGTGATATATCATTTGAAAGGTCTCTTCATTCTCTATTTTTAAATGTTATAGCTTTCAAGTTTATTGCAACAATCAAGGTAAAATAAATTAAAATCATGTGATTACCGAAATTCGATAAAATAAACTCAAAAACTAAAATGTAATGCAAAACGTAATGAAATGTAGAATAAGAATGTTAACGAAGTAGATATTCAAAATGTTCCCCGCGAACGTCTTGACAACATCCCAATCTCAAATAAACCTGCCTTCTAACATTATTTAACATATCAGGCGTGATTGACCTAATCGCAAGCATTATTCGTTCTTTCAAGTCATTCAAATCTGAATGTTTAATTTTGTACACATTGCTCGTCACATATCCTCATGAAAAAATCTAATGATGGAAGATCAGGTGATCGCGCTGGCCATTCAAACGATCCTCGCCTCCCTATCCACCGATTGGGAAATGTTGTATCGAGGTATTGCCGGACATTAACTTGGTAATGTGATGGTGCTCCATCCTACTGAAACCATATCGTACTAACTGGAAATTGAGGGTTTCCTGAATAAGGATATAAATTTGCTAAACTTGGAATGACATCATTTTGAAATAGTGCCAAACAATTATTGTCCTCAATGAAAAGATGACCGATGATATGGTTTATAGCGTGTGTTCTTCTCTCATCCAGTGAGGATTTTCCGTTGATAAGTAGCGGCAATTTTGCCGATTAGCATGACCGTTAAGAGAAAAAATACACTCACCAGAACGTCTTCTAATTCGATGATATTGTTATCCAACATGTCCATCATTTGCTCACAAAAATAAGTTCTTCTATCGAAATCGTCTTCCATGAGCTCCTGAGTAGGTATCATTTCATAGGAATATATTTTATTTTCCCTCAATTTGTTTACTATCGATGTATGGCTAACATTCAATATAGTGGATGCCTGTCTACTCGATGTATGTGGGTTTTTCTCAAACTCAAGCATCACATCTAGTCACTGCTTCTCTATTTTGCTTATTGTTCTTCAAGATATGGGCAGTAAATTAGTAAATTCCTGTTGTGTTCGGGTTTCATCTCCGTTACCAATCATTTGTAAAACTGTTATTTTATGCATTTCCGTTAATCTAACCATTTGTCAGACTTGAAGTTAACGAACTTTGAACTTAATGTAAGATACAAAACAAGTTGACAAGGCGTTTTAAACCAACATTGTCGCGGAAATTATTTACAGTTTTTGAAGGATACCACCTAAAAAAAACTATTGTTTTTGCCTAATTTCTTATTATCAATACTTTAACATGAAATAAGTTTTGAATATATGCAATCACTTTTGAGTGTATTTTAGCGAATTTTGGCAACCACATGATTTTAATTTATTTCATGTTAATTGCTGCAATAAACTTGAAATAGAATGAAGAGATCCTTCAACCCTATACTTCCTATTTAAAAAATTGGGGGTTGTACCTGTCACTCGATGGGGGATGAAGTTAGGGTAGAATTTTTCCGCTGAAGTATGTCAAATTATTATTTAAATTTGATGTGTTTCGGGATTTTGTTAAAATATGTACCGTAACCGAAATAATGCATTTATTCCATCTGGCTTTCACACACTGTATACGTACATATATATGGATTTTGCAAATTTGGTTATGGGACTTCCTATAAAATAAATCATTGAGGTACCATTCCGTATTAACAATGATTTGCCCAATTTAGGAATTGGTTTCCATATGAATTAGTTTTGCTAGATGATTAGCACACCATGATTTGGAACAGATTAGTGTTAGGTAATCAAATTTAGTGGCTTGTGAGTCTAAGATTCTTTAGTATCTGCGACATGTTGGCTCGAACATGTTTATTATGCTCCAGAACCATAAAAATTCGGCTTTTGTTCGAGTAAGTTTGAGTTTGTGATAGATTCCAAAGCGTTATGCTCATAGATCCAAATGAATGTTCTTTGGAAACCTATAGAATTCTTTTCTGGTAAAGAGATACTTCGTGAGAAAATTTTCTGTTTCCATCATTTTAACTTCTTCACTTGAATAGTTAGTCTAACTTGCCAATCATATAAAGAGTTATCAATACCCACGTTGTTGAATAAACATAAATTCATGAGTAGACTCCCGAAAATTTGATTCGATTCGTTTGAAATGTGGAAAATCCATTAAAAATGTCACCGCAAACTCTCAACAGAAAAACCACAAATTTCGAAATGGCCACTGTCACAATTAAACGAACACTCAACCCTTCAAATTTTCCTTTTTCCCTCGCAATCAGTCGACAACAATTATCAGCGATTAGCCGAGAGGATCACGACCGTAAATTGAATATCGCGCGCCGTCCGTCATCTCCCATACCCCCGAACTACCCCCAGGTGATGAAATATATCCGGACTTCCGGTCCGTAAAGAGAAATTAGGCAACTTGCCGTATGAATTATGGCATCGAGGTGTTGTACCTTATTAGTAGCGTTTCCTCTGTAGCCTGCGGGACCGGGCCTGCATTTGATATGCATATATTTCAGCGGCGGCAGTGGTCAGAGAGGCGGCTGCTCGTGAAGGGTGGAGTTGAACCTCCTTTCCGCATACTAGGAAAGGTCGCTGTTCGAAATAACAAAAAGATAAGGAAAATCCAGTGCGGATTGGCTCTGGAAGTGTCCTCTCGTGGAGATTTTCCGCAACCAATTGAGTAGAATTATTCTTTGGAAACTATTTCTTCCGAATAGGAGGTTTCTCATTGGGTTTTGGGTGTTTATTCTCACACAATCTGAACGGTATACAGAATAATCTCCTGAATTATTATAAAGGCAAATTGAGAAGTTCGCCCCAAAAAGTTACTGTTTTGAAACGCATTGCGCCTACGCAAATCAAGGATAAGTTGGATTCTGTGTATAGAGACTCTGCACCATCATAAACCATAGTAAAAATTTGAGCAGCTGAATTTAAACGTGGCCGTAAGAGCTTGGGAGAGCTCTTACTGCCACGAACTTTCGGGACGTCCAAAAATTTTGGCGAAGTTTTCGACGAAAATATCGCCAAAATTCACCAAATGGTGCTAGACGACCGCCGAATTGAAGTAAGGGATATAGAAGAGGTTATAAACATGCCAAAAGAACATGTTTGTCACATATCAAATCAACATTTGAGCAAGAGAAAACTGTCCGAGCGTTGGATGCCCTGTTTGCTCACTTTAGACCAAAAACGTGTTCGAATGAACATTTCCAACGCTCTGTTGGTGCAGTTTAGACGCAATAAATCCAAGTTTTGGCGCCGAGCAATTACTGTAGATCATACTTAGATACACCATTATACGCCCAAAACAAAAATACAGTACAAACAGTAAAGTGCAAAGGGAAAACCGGCTGGCTCCAAGAAAAGCAAAAACTGTTTTTTCGACTGGGAGAGTGATGGCGACTGTTTTTAGGGTAGTAATGGAGTTACTTCAATTATGTTCCACCAAGACAATGCACCGTTTCACACCTCAGCATTTGCCATGGCAAAAATCCACGAATTACGGTTTGAATTGCTTGACCATCCACCTCACTCATCAGATCTAGCCCCAAGCGGCTTTTTTTTGTTTCATCTTCTGAAAATTGCGCTAGGAGGATAGAGATTTTCGTCAAATGAAGAGGTAATCACCTTCGTGAACAATTATTTTGCAGAGAAAAACGCCAAGTACTAGTTGGACTGGTTACAGATATGGAAATATCGCTGGGAGAAGTATAACGATGTTTATTTTTTGTCACACCTGAGAGGTTTCAGCTATATCATTTTTGCCGCAGGAACAAGGTATATTGTGACTATACTTTTTCGTTTTTTCAATCGTGTTTACTGGTTAAGTTTGTCAAAAGAGTTCTGAAAGTTTTCATCAGATCATATCTGTAACCAATTAGTCTAATTTTTCAGACAAACTGGGAACATGTTTAAGGTTAGTTGTAAGGTACGTGTGTTTACTCATATGGTAACTATTTTTACCAACTTCATTGCAAACTAAGGTGTTTACGCTTCCTGATATACATTTTTTTGATACTAGATGAATAGATTCATGTCATCAAAATTGAGAAAGAAATATACTCTATATATATCTTTCACTCAAAAGTATAGATGGGACAGGTCCAGTAGGCTAGAAGGAAAACCAATATTTGAGCTGAAGCTTGAGCAGTTTCAATCCTACTAGCATTTTGTGAAACCCATAGAACATTTTTGTAAATATTTTGAACCACAACTGCGTGTGAATATTCGATTCATTGACTGACAGTAAAACTGCCTTAAATCTTCGATATATTGCAATCTCATCTATTGGGATTCAGATCCAGTCATAATTGTGTAACCACGCTTCTTAAAGTTGTGAACAATTTGAATACATTTATAGTTAATAATAAATTTTATATCCAAATATCATTCCAAAGTTTTTGATTGAATCATCAGCTCCTTCTTGCTGTTGTGAATTACCTTTGCTTCTCTAGAGATGCAGTGATGCTACTTGAGAACCAATGATAAATTAACACCTACGAGAATTAAAGTATAATATGGTGTATCTCAAGGTTCAATATCAGGACTTTCATTGTCTGTCTTATTCTCAATTTCATAAGACCCTGCAATAATGCACTATTGCGCTGATATTCAGTTTTATCTGAATGATACATATAAATATCGTCCACAGAACATTAGTGTACTAATTAGTGAACTTTAGTATCGTTTCCTCTGTAGCCTGCGTATGCATATATTTCAGCAAAGCAGTGGTTAGCGAGACGGCTACTCATGAAGGGTGGTGTGAAACTGTCTTTTGTAATAACAATAAAGATCAATAATAACGGAAATCCAGATCGGATTGGCTAGGAAAGGGATCCTTCTGGTAAACTTTTCACGATCAAGAGTAAAAGGTTTATTATAAAATAGAGGTACCAAATGAGACGTTTCTTGTATGTTTACTCTGTTTAGAGATTATTTGTAGTGAATTTTCAATTAGGAGATTGAATTCTTCATAATAATTACAATTTCGAGATTACTTCTTCAATTCCAAAATGATGTAGTTTAAATTCTTCGGCTAATCAGTTTTATTCTTTCAATACATACATTTTGCTATCTGAATTACAAAAAATGTGTCTCATACTGTTTGTTTTTTTTTTCAGAAATCCATCTTCTTTGATTCTTCGATACTAGAAAACGAGTAAGTGAGCTATTATTACAGAATATTTTTCAAATAACATGACAAGCAATATCACCACTCTGAAGGGTACAGAGGAAAAATGGGTTGAGTAAAAAAAAATGCTAGTTTTCAGATGATTCAACTCCTTTTCAACATACGGTCAACTTTTTTCATATCTTCCCGTAAGTAAATTGGCTGAAAGCCTTTTATTTCAATATATATTACAGAATGAGTAGAATGTTGAATCAGAACAGCAAAATTTGTGAATCTATCAAAATTCAAAGCTCATTTTGAAAAATTTGAAAAAGTATTTATGGAGATAACTCCTTTCCTTTCTGTATTTCTTCATTTACAAATGATATGTGTATGTATATATGTGCAGATGTATTACTTTTTGTTGGTCATGATATTTGGAAAAATTTAGAATAATACAAAAATAAGTTGATTGAAATCCAATTTTTAGAGATTCACCTTCAGAAATCCTGTTCTATATGTAATTTTTCATGAAAAAGAAAATAAAGAAAATAAGAAATAAAATCTCCTATGTTCTTGTATAACTTGTATTTGTAACCAACGTTTCGTCAATTTTGTCCTATAACGACATTTTCAAACAAATGCAATGAACCGAAGTGATTAACACCAATATAGGTAATAACCGAAGGTCCTTAATGACTTTATTACCTGAATTTCGTTTACTTATGACAATGTGGGTACGCTAATCTGAAAACCAGCGAGTAGAGCAGATCGATTTGATCAATTAGTAGGTTACATTCGCAACTTTTATGCTTATGAATTTCCAAGGATTCCAATTAATTGAATTTCCAACCCTCGACTGCATAGTGCAAAATGTCCGTATCGTTTAGATTCAAGAACTTGTGATAGCATTCCTAGTTTCAAGGACCTTTCGTGTTCGGCATACCGTTTTGAGAAATTTTGGCCACATAGTCCCACATGAACCTTATTACACTGCAGACGTTTGAGCTAATAAACTCCAGATTGTTCCATTTTGTCCACACTGGAATAAAATGTGTTTCTGTGATGAGGCATTATTCAGAATATGCCTGTTTTTTAAGTTGTCTTCAAAAATATCTGCTAGTGAGGTACTCAACGGCGACTCCATTAGGAGGCCTGAATTTTGAAGTTAAAAGTTTTTATTGTATTTGAAAAAAATGTTGTTAACATACTGGTCCTTCCGAAACAACTACTTTCATATGAACATTGAATTACCCGAAAGAAGAAATACTTTCTGAACAACTACTTTGATACGAACATTGAATTACACAAAAACTACAATGCCTATTTTGAGTTCCGAAGAGTATGTTACGATCCAGACGCAATTTCTATTCTTTGTATTGGAAACGGTTCGTTTGGACGAGGGAATCCAATTCGCCTCTTCGAGTTGCCTCTGAATTATTGAGGGTTGGGCGAGAGGGATGTTGGGTACGGATTTACACGTGGAAGAGTACATGATGTGGCTGTTTTCTGTTGCCGTTTCGGTGTGCAAGCTGAATTATTTAGAAAAGGAGGTGAGATATTGATTTTGTTGAATTCTGGGGTTCCTAACCTTGTGATGGAATACTTAGACTATTAGGACAACTCGAGTAGTTTGGATATGCTTGAACACGTATGTGTTTTTTGGATATGAGACAGTTTCAGAAGAAATAATTGTAAAAAAAACATCAAGGTATATTACTATCCTTTCATCACTACACAGGGAGTTCTTTAATAAATTATTTTGAATCCTTTTTGAGAAAGAAACTATATATGAACGTATGTTTTGAAAGTTTTCACTATAGAACTACACACTCTCTGTGTTTCAATATTCAAATGCATCCAAAACTTATTCACTGATATCTCTTTTTCGCATTGTTCACCATCGCTATTGGAATCATTACACTGGAAAAAGTCTGCGTTGTTATCACATTCGTTATTACTATTAGTACTTGTCCAAGGACGCCACATTTTGAACAGATAACTTTTATTTCAAGAAATTATAACTGCACCAATATCGAATTTCAACACTCAAATCGCGAACAATTCCTGAACCGAACACGACGGAGATAACCATCCCCGCATTCCCGATTTATATTCGACACCGTAACATGACTTCAAATTTAATTTTATGACTCTTCAGCCAATTATAAAACTCGGTTAGTAAAAATTGTCCAATACGAACCGCCAAGTCTACAGTCCACGTGGACAGTTTCGCTGCAGGTTCATTTTTATGTATTGGTTTTTTGGCCTTTGAGAGTACCGGCAACTTAAATATGCACAGTATCGTTTACTTCAACTATACTCAGGTACGTATCTTGGTGTTCAATCGATATAGTGATGGTAAAGTTAACTGAAATAACTAGCCCTTATAGAGCTTTCAGTTCCTTGGAAACGTTTTGTCAGGGATTTGGTATAGAAACACATTATTACTATCTTAGATTCTTTCAGTCTTCAAATTTCAAATTACAATAATTCGTTCAGTTTTGGGAGGTAGTTACAACATACGATGTCTGGTGAAAAAATAAGGTGAAAGTCAAAATTTCGCGGACTATATACATTCGTCTCGAACATATTTTCACAGTTTTAGCTGTTTAACATGTTTGGTTTGTTGGTGAGAGGCATTGAAGTTAAAAGTGTTTTGCCTCAAATTTCGTTTGAGAAATGGAGCTAACTGCTCAAAAAAACTTGAAATATTGACAGCGACATACGGTGATTGTACTCTGAGTCAGAACAAAGTTCACAAGTGGTCGCATGTCTATCGCACAGTTATTGTTGAATAACGTCAACGGCCATCCTGATTTGCTTGAAAGGGCGACGAATCATGGGTTTATGCTTATGATATCGAACTCAAAGTCCAATCGTCGCAATGGAAGAGCCCAGAAAAGCCAAAACCAAAAAAGCACGTCAAGTTCCATCAAATTTCACGGTTTTGTTCATTGTTTTCTTCGATTGCCGTTAACTTGTGGATCAGAAATTCTTGCCACATGATCGTACGTTCAATAAAGAGTATTATCTTGAAGTAATGCGCCACTTGCGAGAAGCAATACAAAGAAAACATCCGATATTGTGGAAAACTAATTCATGGCTTTTGTATAACAATAATGCACCTCGTAATTTTTTGGCCGAAAACAACATCGAAATGATGCCTCGGCTACCGTTTCACCAGATTTGGTCCCATGCGACTTTTTCCTGTTCCCAAGGTCGAAGAGAGCCATGAGAGGACGGCTTTTTGCGACGATTGAAGAGATAACAACCGACTCGCTGAGAAAGCTCGAGGGCATACCAAAAAGTACCTATCAGAACTGCTTCTGGTGTATTATATTTGAGGGAAACTACTTTTGAAATCCATATAATTTTTTGAACAGACCTCGTACAAAGACCTGTGGAAAATTAATGAAACCTCTCTTGAATCCGTATAGATACACTACAACTACAACTACACATCTCAATTATTCATGAGAATCGGTGAAAATAACTGCAGACTACTAAAACTATGGAATAGGCAAACATCAGAGGTCGTAGAACTGAATTAGGAAATTGTTTACGTAAAAGCAAGAAGTCTACACTGAAATTTACTTGCAGTCCCCACACTAACGTATACGGAAACTAAATAGTACCTTTGAGAATATATTAAAAGGGGAATGCGAGTTACTTAATTAAATTATATGTTTTTCGGGGCTGAGGGAAAAGAACCTCGAAAATGTTTCGAGTAGCTTTCGCAATTAGCTCGGACCGTCTCGAAAGGGGGTCTTAATTAGGTGAAAAAGCTCGTAATTGCTCCTTCTAGAATATTTTGAAACAAATGCATATCGTTAAGAATATGCTGAAGAATATTATACATGGCAATGTAACCCCTTCTTGAAACGCAAACGGTAATGTAACATTCCTTTTATTGCCCAAATATATGTGCTCGTAACTACGTTCTGAGAGAAAAAAATATATTCAAATTCTGTCCTTTTTTTCCAACTGTGCACGCCATCACGTCACCTTGTTTTCGTCTTCTAACAGAAATGTTCAGCATTTAGCGATTATAAGATTCCTTTCGTCGGTTTTTTCTTTCGAGGAATCGGAGACAGAATTTTTCTGTTATATGCGGAAAAACTCCAAACGAATTCCCACCATTCCTCGTAATAATTTCCGATGAAACATCGCGAGAACATTTTTCGAATCGACATTAATTTTTCATTGAACATTATCCGCGTCTGAGTGTTATTGCTATGAAATCTTTTTTAGAACGTAGATAATGGATCAAATAAATACAATATTGCTTGGCGATTCGTCTAGAATAAGGCTGTGTATTTCAGACAAACTCAATTTATATCAATAGAAATGACCCCGTCTGGCTTTTTTAAGGATATCTGGATTGGACAAATCACACTACTGATACGAGTACCTACTGATGTTCTATCTCACACTTGAAATCATATATTTTATTTATCTGAGATGAATCATCTCGCATATTATACATTCAAAAGTAATATCTTCGTTTCTCCTTACTTTCAACTAATCACTCGAAGCCAAAATTGTAACATGGGTCTGTCTATAATTCAATATCCAACGTGGTATTAGCCGGAGAAGTAGTTATAGTTTTTGAATTTTGACATATGAAAGGGTACGTAAATTGAGAAATGTAATGATATCAAATGAATGTTAGTACCTTTCATGAAAATAAACCTATTATTATATAGATCTCATAGTTTGTTTATACTTACATGTTCATTCGGTTAAGTTTATGTTCCATTATTGTGTTGTCTAAACTTGTGTCACCGTTAGTAACAGAATGAAGACACAATTCGAGCAACCTGCTCAGCAGATGGAATAATGACAAACGTCAAACTGTTAACAAAAGAGTACATCTGGCACTTTGATCTTATGCATCGACCAAAATGTATTAACCATTCATTTCAAATCTTTTGAAAATGATAGTGGAAAATATCAGCACCCAGTTTTTGTATAGAAATTGAAAATGAGGGTATAACATACCCTATTATTATACTTTTTTTTTCTGTTATTTCTGTGACTTCCCCTCACTTTCGCTCTAATTTTTGTCCCAATTTGTTTTCTGTATACTATTCAGCAGTCCCTGGTCCATGCATTTCTTTATTCAAACTTGTTTATTGTTACGCATTTCATTCATTCAGTCCAACTTCCAGATTTCGTGCCTTTACACTCATTCCTTCAATGTTATCTTGCCAAGATTACCATTCAACAAGTTCTTACGTGTTCAATACTATTGCCAAACTTTTCATACTGTTTGATTTATCCAAATTCAAAACAAAAGTATACCATGTTTCATATTCTATTCATAACTCCGAAGAAAATAACTTCACTTGTATGTAAAACAGTCGATCTACCGCAACCAGTAGAAATAATCGATTATACATTCATTATTCATATTTTCAGCTTTGAAAAATATCCGTTATTTGTGGTCCCCTATTATTCAAAAACTCTGAAGCACGCATTCGACACTTCGGCATCGCTCTTTCCTCGTTTGCATATTTTATGCCGCTTTTATCAATACACCAGGAAGTTGAGTGTCTGGCCCAAACAACGTGCAAATTTTATCGAAAATTAGGGTTGGAATGTAGTAAATTTCAACTGGTTGCAAGGGTGGAACGGCTCAAGAATGTGATTTTTACACAATCTGCTCTTTCATCAACTGTTTCACGAGGATACATATTCATAATAGCTAGGTTAGAAACAGTTATATGAAATAGAAACACACGAGATGAAGGTAAAAGACTTGCTTTATCTTAAGAAGTTACATTTGAGAGAATGAATATTGAGAGAAAGTTGCAATTTCTCTAAATATTTTAAAAAGCGATACATCAATGAAAATAGTTCATCATCAGTCAAGAATGAAATGATTTTACCATTATGAATGACTGTTTGGAATCGCACGTCATAAAGTAAGATCTCATTGAGGCTGCTGACTCCCTTCCAAAGGAGACTGCTGCAAGCAGCTTCATCGGACCAGAACCTGTCATTGTCATCGCTTTGGGCTTTGCCAAACATTGAACACCTGACACCTGGGTGGCAAGAAGATTTTTGAAATTCTGGCAGAATCTTCCAGGATTGGCCACTCCAATGCGTTTATTCACCCTTCGAAGCTTGACAGTTGTTGGACTACAGTAGGGATAAACTACGATGTCTAACAGGCTTTCTCACAGGTCACTGTCATCACATGCAGAGACTCGGACTGTCAGAAGACAGTATGTGTCGCCTCTGTTTGGAAAATGATGAAACAGCAGAGTACATACTTTGAGCCTGCCCCGCTGGGGACGGAATCATGTTTTCAGAGTTTGGCAGAGCCGTACTCTAACCATCTGACCTGAAAGACCACTCACCATACAAATTAATCGGCTTCGTTAAGAAGCTGGGTTTATTTGGTCGAGTGTGAATATGTATGAGCCACAAGTAGTGATTATAAGCTACTATTTGAATTTCTAGAAGACCATATAGTACTTATAGAGAACACGTATATATTTGGTGATTTTAATATACCCAGCACTGGCAGTTAGGGTTTCTGACTGGAGGGGAAATATTTCCTTGTCGTCCTCTAGTATTGTTCACACCTTCAAAGCAACCACTATGAAGTCTGCTCCTGCTGCTGCGATATTTCGTCATCAAATGGAAACCCCTACCACATAAGAAAGCTTTTCTGTTTTATACAAAAAAATCAAAGAATATGTAGATCAGTTTTTTACCTATTATCGAATGTCCATAAAGTCGTTCGATGAACTTGCGGTAATTGTACGAACTTTACTTCAGAAAAATTGCACCAGAAGAGTACCTATCAGCGCTGAAGAGAGGCTTACTGTTAGATTGAGGTTAGTTCAAGTTTATAAAATATTAATCACATAATTTTTCTAGCGGGAGACATGACCGACACATATCTTATGGGAAACTCAAAAATACGTAAAATCAAAATATTTGTAGTACATACTCCCTTTTGTCCCACAAACTAGGGTGACTGTCTACGCTACGAATTAAAGTGTTCACTTTTATGCTCGAATCGCTTGGTCGCCCCTGCCCTCTGATTGCCCTCGGAATCCCACGACCGGACGGCTGTAAACAAATCGCCGCTGTTGAAAACCGCAAGCACTGTCATATTCCATTTCATTGTAGGAGTTGGCATAAAAATAAAAAACCGCTCGGAAATCGCGCTGGAAAAAACCGCTCGGAAATCGCGAAGTATGTGACCGGCTTCACGATCGCCATAATCATCCTACCTAGCGGACTATTCGCAATGTGGTGGCTAAATTTGAGTCCACTGAGAGACTAATCGGAGTCAGTCAATTTTGCGTCACTCACAAGAACTCAGCCTTTTGCAGACCACAACTTGGTGATTTTGCGTCGTCGTCAAATACAGTCATGATTTATGCGCCAAAGTCATGAAAAATTTAACGTTTCGAATGCATTCCACCCAAGCCGGTCATTAAATGGCGTCAGCAGTTTTTTCTAACCAATAAAAATTTTTTATGATATTCCACACACACTTTGTTTATTTCAAATTTAAAAATAGGAAGACCCTATAATAGCAAGTGCTATATTTAGCGTCTGCGACTTGGATAAATAAAGGATCCTATACACTTTTAGACAATAAAGTCGAATATGAGAGTTATTATTCGGTGAACACCATTCATTTTATTATGCAAAAATTTCATCAGGTCACAAGTTGAAAGGTAACAAATATTCATTTTGTGAACAAAAGAATTCCGACTTCACTAAAAGTTCAAATTATCATCTACAAAATATTACGCAACTCACACTTTATTGAGTTGGATGATTTTATCTCCTTTCAATGTTTGTCTTAAAACTAATTAGGTAATACCCGGCTTCGGTAAAACCTCTCATCTTCACTTCCGCTGAGAAGAGAAATCTAATGTAATTATTTACTTCCGTTTACTGATCGTAAATATTAGATTTAGCCACATTTCAACAAACACTTAACGTGAATGTTTCAAGAAAAGGCAATTTTCGTATGAAATTCATATCCAAAATAGTGTAACCTCACTTTTTAATGTTCGCCAGAGACAATTTTCAGACTCGGCCTTGAATCGGCAAAGTGGTCTATAGTAGAATAGTATGTCACCGTTACATTTTCTTGGAGTCTGAGGTAAAAAATTTACCCTAACTAAAACTGCAATAAAATATTTCTTGACAATGCCGATTGCTGACTAGAAAAAACTTCTAAAATGTAAGGAATGATCCAGGATATAGCCCAAATTATTCGGCAATTAGAGACGTCAGTAATCAGTGATTTTGTTTGTATTGTTAATATATGGGAATAAATGTTCAGCATATATTTCTCCATTCATTAAAACAAATTGGAAGTTAGGTATACAGGCGAAAAAATACTTTCAAATGGTGTAGGTATATATACCAGGGTGGTCCCAGAAGTATCCGGCCTGACCAAGAGATGGCGGTAGTTGTTTGAAAAATATCACTGTATTAGAAAGTACACAATGTATGAAGCATATGCTGCCACAACGGCAAAAAATTTCGTATATAGATTTTGGAAATATAAATTGAAATTTCTGTTCACACGTCTGCTTCTGAGTTACAGAGAAGTTCAAGATTTTGTTGAATCACAGTGTATATACCAGGATGGTCCCAGAAGTACCCGGCCTGACCAAGAGATGACGGTAGTTGTTTGAAAAATATCACTATATTAGAAAGTCCTTAATCTGTCAAGTATATTTCTCAAGTTTGAAGACACTGCATTGTTGAGTATTCGTTTGGCAGCCATTAATAGCGAAGGTTTTCGCTGAATTCTTGAAAATGAAGAAATGTGGCCATCGTCATGTGGTACAATACTATAATTTGAAAGATCTCAGCTTAATCAATATATGAGCTGAACTGGATTCTACTCTGGTGAGTCTACTACTTTGACCAAAGGAGGGACTCCAAAAACGATGAAAAAAGTATACAAACCGATATTGAATGATCGTCGACTCGGAGTAGTAGACTTACTATGCATTTCAAAAGGTGCAGTACATTGTATATTATCTGAAAATTTGGATATGGGAGAGCTGTGTGCAACGTGGGTGCCGCGTTTGCTCACAATCGAGCAAAAACAGTATCGTGAAGATGTTTCAATTGAATGTTTAGCGAAGTTTCACAGCAAAAAAGCAGAATTTTTGCCTCGTTTCATAACCATGGAAGAAACATAGTTCCATTACTTTACAACAAAGACAAGAGAACATTCAAAACAGTGGACTTATATGGAAAAACCGGCTCTAAAGAAGGCGAAGACCATTTCATCAGCAGGCAAGGTCATGGCATTAAGTTTATAGAATGCGCGTGGGATAATTTTCACTGACCATTTCTCAAAAGGTAAAACTATGAACGGCGAGTGTTATGCCAACTTACTGCAACGTTTGATTTAAGAAATCAAGCCAAAACGGCCGCATTTGACTGAGAAGAAAGTGATGTTTCATCAAGACAATGCACCAGCTCACAAATTCATTATTGCAAATACCAAAATTAAGGAATTGAAGTTTGAATTGTTACCTTATGCACCCCGTCTGCCAGATTTAACCCCATGGGATTATTTTCTGTTCCTAAACTCAGTGGTCAACGATTTTCTAACGATGAAGAAGTGATGTCTTCACTTAATGGCTCAGTTCCTATTATAAAAACGCTATCGTAAGTTATTGAACGTCGCTGGAAAAAGTTTATAGAGCTGCAAGGAGATTATGCTGAACAATTTTTTTTTATTTTTGAGTTTTCTCTATTGGGCCGGGTACTTCTAGGATCACCCTCGTATTAGAACATGAAATTTCAAATGAACGATAACGTATCGTCAAGTTATATTGTATTCGGTAAATGAGCTACAATTTCATTTCCGAGTTCATTACATCACAAACTGTGGTAATGATATTGAGAGACATACAATAAAATCGCTTTTTCGAAGATTTTGTGTCCCATTCAGATATTTAATTTACTGTTTTACAACTCAATTTTCTTTGCAAAAACTAAACCGATTCAAAAACAAATCAAATGATAAAGCACCCTTATATATCGAAGATATATGGATCCAAGTGAATGTTTTTTTCTGAATACCAACTGCAGCCATTTATTCCTTTGTTCGGCACGAATTATCACCGATTCCCAAGGAACCGACCTCTCAGAACGTATCGATATATTTTCCCAAGTTTCTCTGTCGAACAAGAGAAAGATTCGCTCAGATCTACAACCGCTTTATATTCTTCTCTTGTTTCAGGTCTCCAGGACGTTCCGTAATGCGAAAGGTATGTTTCAAAGTATAAATTAAATTTTTATTGCGCAGTCAGTTTCCAGATTGTCTCCGAGAAAAGCGTACGTGATGTATTTCTGTTTTGAGGTCGTTAGTCATCTTCATTGATGTTTCAGTCTGGATGCGCCATGCATCCCAGCGAGAAGGAAGAGTTACGCTAGTTGCACACACACCGATTTTGGACGGCCAGTATAAAATCGGCCGATATTTTATTGGTAGTGGGTGCTTGCACACTCACCGGATTTTTATCGGTAAAACAATCAGTTGCTTTGTTGTTGTAATTAGCACGCACTACCAGAATGAAGTTCATGCGTAGTAACTACAATTTCACCGAGCATTCGAGACTGGAAGGATCGGTGAAAAACCGGTGAGTATGCAAGAGTGTATTAAGTCATGTACGCCACTACTTCCCGGTACTGCCGGCGATACAGTGACAGTGGACGGCTGCTTACCGGTATTTTACCGGCGACGATCACCGGTAGGCATGTGTGCAAGGTCCCGTTTCCACATGTGGTTCACTATTGGAATTTGGACGACCGGTAAAAAATCGGCCGTCCAAAATCGGTGTGTGTGCAACTAGCGTTACTCAGACATCGAAATGTGTTTATTCATTCATTCACATTAGGAAATGAAAACACAATTATATATCGTTCAACATAATCACAAAATAGTTTTGAACAACTTAATATTCAAAAAATTCAAAAACAGCAAGTTTAAATTGAAAGGGGTATACAGGGTGTAACTAAATAAGTGTTAAACATTTGAGGAGTTGATTCCTCATCGAAAAGAAGATAGGATCTTTCATGTAAAGAAATTTCATTGGAGCATCCCTTGAAACAACATTCAATATACCATTTCCTGAATTATACCATCCAACTCACTTATCCCCAAGTTGAAATTTGACGGCGCGGCTGGATGTTCGATCGTTGATATCTTTCGGCGAGCTATGAAGGTTATATTTCATGTAGAGATATCCAGGAAATGCCTTTTATCTTGTCAGAAATGTGTTCAAGAGCATAAGCTACCCTAAAAGCACGCTGAAATTCGGGAAATGCGTTAGAGATTTTCACTCTCGCCCAGATTATAACTCCTCTATTCAGGCGTGGAAATGACTCCACATCAAAGTAGGGTAATTACTCATTTAGAATAGATACGAGGGGAAAATATAAGGATCAATTTGTAGTAAAAATATCGTTCCTGGTTGATGATACTATTAGAAATCTATTTTGTCTATAATGCTATGTCAAATGGGACATCGTAACTCAGTTTTGCGTAGACGAATAATTTACTTCGTATAATAAGTTACTGAATGAAGTCATAAAAAAATTCACGTCGTCATAAAAACTGAGTAATGCATGAAAACTATTACGGTCATCATGAATTTGTGAATGGTAGCCTCATAAACAAACTCGATGTGAAACAAATATTTGAATGTATACCTGTATAATCACTTTAACTGAAGTACATTACACATTTATAACCGTTACTTCTGATAATAATAACAATAATAAATGGTCTGTATTTTACGTGGCGGAGTTTAGCAAAGCGCTATTCTTCCACTCAACCATGTTAAAAAAAATAAACATTACAAAAAATAAATGGCAATTTCAGGACAAAAGTAAAATGAAATACAAATATTTATTTTTGGATCACTGTTGACCGAGCACTTCAGTTTTAAGTTTACTTTTGAATAGCGGTAGTGATTTTTCAGAGATTCACTGAATGAATTATACAGCATGATACGTAAAGGATCGTTCATAGATAGTGCTGTTGTGATTCAGAATATCAAAATTATTATCAAATCTAAGGTTCTTTGACTGTATCTGATGTATCCAATATAAACAATAGTACACTTCGATTATTTTAACTTTACCGACACGTCATCATTGACGTGCATATGAAATAAATCGCCAAATTGTGGTCAAATGTAAGACGAAGTGTCTAATATCCCGATGAAAATTATAACATGTAGGAAATGACAATGAATTAACATTTTCAAATTTATGGAAATGTCGGTTCCTGACGACCTCAAAAGTTAGTTTTTATGTAGATGTGATAGTAAACGAAAAAGGTGACATTGCAATGTTTCCAAAACATTTTCAAACATTGATATTAACAAACGAGTTTCCATTGAGTCATCCGTGCATGGATGCAGAGACACTGTAACACTGACGAAAACAATACTCAATAACATAAAACAATGGTACTGTCAACTGTCAATATCATGTCTGGCAAATGTAGGTAAATTGTAAAACACAGTCGGCTGTCTGGTTATCTCTTTCCACTGTTATGAGTATTAATTGATCATCACTATAACATAAGTCTTTGATTAGAAGACAAATGTTAACGAATTGTCATCTGTTCATAGCGGTTGATAGAAAGAGATACCCTTTTGTCCCACAAAGTAGGGAGACTGTCTACTCTACGAATTAAAATTTTCACTTTCATGCTCGAATCGCTTGGTCGCCCCTGCCCTCCGATTGCCCTCGGAATCCGACGACCAGACGGCTGTAAACAAATCGCCGCTGTTAAAAACCGCAAGCACTGTCATATTCCATTTTATTGCACGGGTTGGCATGAAAATGAAAAGCCGCTCGGAACCGCGCTGGAAAAAACCGCTCGGAAATCGCGAAGTATGTGACCGGCTTCACGATCGCCATAATCATCCTACCGAGCGGACTATTCGCAATGTGGTGGCTAAATTTGAGTCCACTGAGAGGATAATCGGAGTCAGTCAATTTTGCGTCACTCACAAGAACTCAGCCTTTTGCAGACCACAACTTGGTGATTTTGCGTCGTCGTCAAATGCAGTCATGATTTATGCGCCAAAGTCATGAAAAATTTAACGTTTCGAATGCATTCCACCCAAAAAAGCCGGTCATTAAATGGCGTCAGCAGTTCTTTCTAACGAATAAAATGCTTTTTTATGATATTCCACACACACTTCGTTCAATTCAAATTTAAAGATAGGAAGACCCTATAAATAGCAAGTGCTGAATTTAGCGTCTGCGACTTGGATAAAGGATCCTATACACTTTCAGACAATAAAGTCGAATATGAGAGTTATTATTCGGTGAACACCATTCATTTTATTATGCAAAAATTTCATCAGGTCACAAGTTGAAAGGTAACAAATATTCATTTTGTGAACAAAAGAATTCCGACTTCACTAAAAGTTCAAATTATCATCTACAAAATATTACGCAACTCACACTTTATTGAGTTGGATGATTTTATCTCCTTTCAATGTTTGTCTTAAAATTAATTAGGTAATACCCGGCTTCGGTAAAACCTCTTATCTTCACTTCCGCTGAGAAGAGAAATCTAATGTAATTATTTACTTCCGTTTACTGATCGTAAATATTAGATTTAGCCACATTTCAACAAACACTTAACGTGAATGTTTCAAGAAAAGGCAATTTTCGTATGAAATTCATATCCAAAATAGTGTAACCTCACTTTTTAATGTTCGCCAGAGACAATTTTCAGACTCGGCCTTGAATCGGCAAAGTGGTCTATAGTAGAATAGTATGTCACCGTTACATTTTCTTGGAGTCTGAGGTAAAAAATTTACCCTAACTAAAACTGCAATAGAATATTTCTTGACAATGCCGATTGCTGACTAGAAAAAACTTCTAAAATGTAAGGAATGATCCAGGATACAGCCCAAATTATTCGGCAATTGGAGATATATTTCTCCATTCATTAAAACAAATTGGAAGTTAGGTATAAAGGCGAAAAAATACTTTCAAATGTTTCTTGAAGAAACATGAGGGCTAGCAGCTGCCCATGAAACTTAGTATATATACCAGGGTGGTCCCAGAAGTACCCGGCCTGACCAAGAGATGGCGGTAGTTGTTTGAAAATATCACTGTATTAGAAAGTATACAATGTATGAAGCATATGCTGCCACAACGGCAAGAAATTTCAGATATAGATTTTGGAAATATAAATTGAAATTTCTGTTCACACGTCTGCTTCTGAGTTACAGAGAAGTTCAAGATTTTGTTGAAACACAGTGTATATACCAGGGTGGTCCCAGAAGTACCCGGCCTGACCAAGAGATAACGGTAGTTGTTTGAAAAATATCACTATATTAGAAAGTACACAATGTATGAAGCATATGCTGCCACAACGGCAAGAAATTTCGGATACAGATTTTGGAAATATAAATTGAAATTTCTGTTCACACGTCTGCTTCTGAGTTACAGAGAAGTTCAAGATTTTGTTGAAACACAGTGTATATACCAGGGTGGTCCCAGAAGTACCCGGCCTGACCAAGAGATAACGGTAGTTGTTTGAAAAATATCACTATATTAGAAAGTACACAATGTATGAAGCATATGCTGCCACAACGGCAAGAAATTTCGGATATAGATTTTGGAAATATAAATTGAAATTTCTGTTCACACGTCTGCTTCTGAGTTACAGAGAAGTTCAAGATTTTGTTAAAACACAGTGTATATACCAGGGTGGTTCACTGTGGTTCACTGTATTAGAAAATCCTCAATCTATCAAGTATATTTCTCAAGTTCGAAGACACTGCATTGTTGAGTATTCGTTTGGCAGCCATTAATAGCAAACGTTTTCGCTGAATTCTTGAAAATGAAGAAAAGTAGCCATCGTCATGTGGTACAATACTATTATTTGAATGATCTCAGCTTAATCAAGCTGAACCGGATTCTACTCTGGTGAATCTACTACTTTGACCAAAGGAGGGGCTCCAAAAACGAAAGTATACAAACCGATATTGAATGATGGTCGACTCAGAGTAGCAGACCTACTTTGAATTTCAAAAAGTGCAGTACATTGTAAATTATCAGAAAATTTGGATATGGGAAAGCTATGTGCAACATGGGTGCCGCGTTTGCCCACAATCGAGCAAAAACAGTATCGTGAAGATGTTTCAATTGAATGTTTAGCGAAGTTTCACAGCAAAAAAGCAGAATTTTTGCCTCGTTTCATAACCATGAAAGAAACATAGTTCCATCACTTTACACCAAAGACAAAAGAACATTCAAAACAGTGGGCTCATATGGAAAAACCGGCTCTAAAGAAGGCGAAGACCATTTCATCTGCAGGCAAGGTCATGGCATTAAGTTTATAGAATACGCGTGGGATAATTTTCATTGACCATTTCTCAAAAGGTAAAACTATGAACGGCGAGTGTTATGCCAACTTACTGCAACGTTTGATTTAAGAAATCAAGCCAAAATGACGGCATTTGACTGAGAAGAAAGTGATGTTTCATCAAGACAATGCACCAGCTCAGAAATCCATTACTGCAAATACCAAAATTAATGAATTGGAGTTTGAATTGTTACCTCATGCACCCCATCTGCCAGATTTAACCCCATGAGATTATTTTCTGTTCCTAAACTCAGTGGTCAACGATTTTCCAACGATGAAGAAGTGATGTCTTCACTTAATGGCTCAGTTCCTATTATAAAAACGCTATCGTAAGTTATTGAACGTCGCTGGAAAATGTTTATAGAGCTGCAAGGAGATTATGCTGAACTTTTTTTTAATTTTTGAGTTTTCTCTATTGATCCGGGTACTTCTAGGATCACCCTCGTATAAGAACATGAAATTTCAATTGAACGATAACGTATCGTCAAGTTATATTGTATTCGGTAAATGAGCTACAATTTCATTTTCGAGTTCATTACATCACAAACTGTGGTAATGATGAGAGATGTACAATAAAATCGCTTTTTCATTGATTTTGTGTCCCAAAAGGTCCCGTTCCCACATGTGGTTCACTATTGGAATTTGGACGACCGGTAAAAAATCGGCCGTCCAAAACCGGTGTGTGTGCAACTAGCGTTACTCAGACATCGAAATGTGTTTATTCATTCATTCACATTAAGAAATGAAAACACAATTATATATTGTTCAACATAATCACAAAATAGTTTTGAACAACTTAATATTCTACAGAGAAACAGTGTCGACAGCATACCTGTCGAGAAAATAACTTTTAGCAAAAATTCAAGAACAGCAAGTTTAAATTGAAAGGGGTATACAGGGTGTAACTAAATAAGTGTAAAACATTTGAGGAGGTGATTCCTCATCGAAAAAAAGATAGGATCTTTCATATAAAGAAATTTCATTGGAGCATCCCTTGCTAAGATACAGCCCCTTAAAGGGGGTACAATTTTTTTCACAAGCACTAAAAAAGTTACAATATTGAAATTAACCTGACGTTTTGTACTACCCAAAAGACACTTAGCCAGAAATTTATTTGGTTTACCCCATGGTTGTAAGGGGTGGAAAACGCAACACCTAAAATTTATTTCCAATGTAACTTTTTGTCTTATCATTTGTTTACCATTTAAAAATTTATTTCCGATAGCCTGTTTCTATCTAAAGAAAAATGTCTCTTTGGTTTTTTGCCCAAAATAAACCAGTTCGTAGCAAAAAATTATTTTACGAACAACTAAGAAATTTTTCTGTTTGTCTATCTCTGTTTCAAGTGTGAACTGAATGTTTCTATTGAGATTATTCATGAATGTCACAAATTGATTCAGCTGTTGTAGTGCCTCTAAAACATCCAAGAATGTCGTCTACATATCTGTACCAAAAATGAGTATGTTTTTTACCCAGGTCGGAATTTACTATAGTGGTTTCCAAGCTGTTCATAAATATATCTACTCAAAGTGGACTAAGGGGTGAGCCCATTGGTAAACCTGAAGCCTGTTTATAACAACAAATTTTCAAGTTAACAATGCGAAATAATATATAGAGTTTATATATAATAGGACCGATCTGTCAAGAAGTTATCGATATCTCACAACCGGTTTTCAAATATTAAAACAATTCATTCAAAATATAAGGATGAAAACTTCACAGGAAACTCTTCCATTGATCATTTATTACATTCCTACAAATACTCAAATATATATATGCTGTGACAAAGTAATCTACGATTTTCTTCTATTAATAAATGTACCAGCCGTGTTAGGAATCACACGTTAAAAGGTAAGACCTCGTTAATCCTTAGCTCGCACAAGTTTCGACTTCTGAGGGTTTTCGTTCATAGGAGTGCGACAGCTGGTTAACAAAAAAAGAGATTTTTTTTAAAAACCAGCCGTTATTACGTTCTCGTTGATTATAAATGACTGTTGAAAAGCTGCGTTTGGAGAAAAAAACTAGAAAAAATCATGTATACTGAGATATTTTGAAAAACTGATGAATATGTGAGAAAAAATGAATTACAAAAATATAGCGTCCAGGGAAAAAGTTGATTTCGAAATAAACAACTTATAATCCGCATCACGTATACTAGATCTATTGTGTGATCATTTTCATCTTTTATCTTGATTTTATTATTGTATTCGTTTAATTGTACTTTTATTTAACTTTTAATGGCTTATATATAATTGATATTTCAGCTATTCATTCTTTTTTATCCGTTCTTTTATAAATTTTGAATCATATTAAAATCATATTAAACAATAGAAGTCCGACCTAGTAAAATTCACCATGAAACAGTATCAACCATTTTCAAGCAAAGACAGAGAGATTTGAGTTCATCAAATGATGTTGAGTTCAACATGCAAACGTGCCATACTGGGTCACTATGTCTGCCATCAACGTAATTGTTCTTTGTCTAATTAATTTAATGGTCGAAATTTCTGCAATAGTACCTACCCATCTCCTTTGAATATGTTAAATGATGTACATTTCCATTTTGCACCTGTGATTTCAAGAGATATTTCACGAAATTACGTAATAGCCATCATTACAGTGAAGCGAATTTGCAGACGAAATTGCAGACGAGAATTATTTCATTGTCCTACGCGATAGGACCTTGTCCTAGGCAATTCTGTCCGCGAAATTTGTCATAGAGCATTAAAATATTTTACTGTTTTTGGAGCTTTATTACCAGCATCAGCAGACTGGTGTCATAAAGTCACGGCTTTAGTACTTCAAATCGGATTCATAACTTTTTTGTTGCAGTTGAAAAGGCGTCGTTGAGTTGTGAGTGTGCAGCAGTATTTTATTGATTTTGGGTTTGATGGTAATCCACGGAAAGAATTATAGCTTTTTGTTTTAAAGTGAAACTCAAATGAAACGTGTAAAACTTTTGATTTTTCGACAACACGAAGCTATAGTTCATCCAAGCGGTGAAATTTGTTACTAATGATTTTGTTGAAAATAACTAGCACTATTACATATGTGTTATTTTCAATTTGCTAATGAATTTTTGGCTACCATCTCGATATCGAATAATAAATTCATGTATAATTTTGTGAACATTTAATTTTTTCAACTGAACAGGACACTTTTTACCTACAACATACATATCCTATACAGGGTGTCCCTGGACTTCCTCTTTTCCTTTATGACCA
>NW_019289693.1:118416-297119 GCF_000500325.1 Leptinotarsa decemlineata
GTTTAGTCAATTACAAAATTTGGATGATTTTGAATATTCACTTGAAAAGTTATCAAAGAAAAACCTTTTTTTATTTTGTAACTTCGAGGGCCCGTAACTTGGTAACGAAGGATTTTGGGAAAAAAAGTTATATGAAGTACTGGTGATATTTTGACCCCATCTATACATTCCCAAGAGGAAAAGAGGAAGTCCAGGGACACCCTGTATAGTGAGAGCAAGTAATTATTTTTTCAATGGATCATCACAAGTAAATCTGAAAATAGATTTCAATTGGTCAGTCAGGTAATGGTCTCCAATAGCTAGAATTCAGGAAAATCAGTAACCGAAATTTAAACATATCGTGATATGTTTATCTATATGAATAATGATATACAGGGTGTAACATAAGTACGTATTCCTGAGAGAAATGTGAAAAAAAAGCTATATCAACTTGTGACCGGAAATGCTTCTTTTCTGAGATACAGGGTGTTGAAATAGAATTTTTTGTTCTTTTTGTAAATAACTTTTGCAAAAAATAAGTTATATACACGAAATTCGATACCGACGGTTTTTTGACGTGGGATATCATTTCGTATTAATTTTCGCGTCAGTTGTCATTATTCATTTCAAATTGCCATAACTTTTTATGAAAAAACCCAATTTCCACACCTATCACAAGTAAAAAGGTACACTTTCTCAACAACGCTGGAGATGATCGTTTTCAAAATATTTACAATTTTCTATATCAATGAATATGACTTGGCTCCTGCTAAGTGAAGTTGCTGAGAATATCACAAAAAGTAAGTATGTGGTGAATCTTGTCAAAATAAACAACTTTTTTCTATGAAATGTTTGATTGAAATAATTAAAATTGCAAAAATTTGAACAATTTGTATCTCGAATCGACAAAAAAAAACATTTTATTGAAAAAAGTTGTTTATTTTGATGAGATCCAACACATACTTAGTTTTTTAATGTTCTCAGCACCTTCTCTTAGCCCCCTAAGAGCTAAGTAATATGCATCGATATAGAAAACTGTAAATATTTCGAAAACGTTGTTGAGGAGGTGTTACTTAGAAAAGGTGTGGAAATAAGGTTTTTTCTTGAAAGTTACCAGAAGTTTTCTGTCAAAAAGGTTGGGGCAATTTAAAATAAATAATTACAGCGTACGCAGTGCGCAGTGCGAACATTATATTGAAAAACCTAGTATTAATGAATAAAACAACGTTTCAAATTGAAAATAACATTTCAAATTTTTTTTTCAAATAACAATATAAGTAATATATTTGAAAAAAACCGGAAGTTTACGAGTAATTATAATTCTAGATTTCCCAGTATTTTTCTCTGCTACATAATTAATACATGCTACATAATAATAAATTACTTTTTATTCCATTTATGGATTAAAAAAATTCGTACAATGATTTTTAATGTTTTAATATTTGCCGGTTTTTCACACAAAAATATATCCCAAAAGAGTTATTTTTACTTTTTTTTTTGTACCTTGGGAGCTGTCTGACTTGTCCGTTTAGTCCAAGTCTCCAGGAAACACTGCAGCCTCTTGGGTTTATTGCGTTTGTTCTTACTTTTTTTACTTCTGTCGACTGTGCCTGAGTTAACAATCTAAATACTCAGTCTAGAGAACCAAAAATTTGCCAATAGTTCATTGAAGGAATCAAAATAAACCTAATGTTAATACAAATTAAAAACATATGTTAAGTCGATGATAGGAGGAAGAAAAACTTTCTGTGAAATGAGAAGATATTGAAAATAGGCTATCAAATGTCATCAAAAAAAGAATAGACACTAGTAGTATTCCTCAAGGATCTTCATATGTCAAGGAAGCAATAGATGAACATCAAAATGAACATTTTTTTCTATCAGATAATAGATCAATAGATAATTTGTAAAATTATCAAACGGAGCGTAAGCCAATCAACAGATTTGAATAAATTGGTTAATTTAATTGGTGCTCATCCGAAAAATTAAAAAAGTACAAATGAAAATGTCGGGCCATAAAATATTTATTAAAATCAATTTGATTTTAAACATTTGCCCTTTGTAATTAGTTCCTGGATGGCACATGCGATTTATTTGTACAGCTGAGTTCGGTGATTATATTTAAATGCATTGAAACATGTTTTTACGCTCACGTAAAATCCATTTCAAAATGTGTTTTATATCAGAGAGTATCCAGTTAAATTTCTAGTGAAAAATATTAAATATCAGATCATGAAAGTTCGATAAATTTTTGGTACAGTCGCCAAAGTCTCAAGGTCACATAAAGAATGATTCGTCAGTCATATAGCAATTCGGGTATTACCAATGAAAATAAAAATAAAATTCAAAAATTTTCAAATTACAGAAATCATTCAAAGAAAAGGTACACACCGAAGTTTCTGAAAAATATCGAATATCTCTTAATCTTAATCTTCTTATTTTCAACCCGATAAAAGCACTCTACAACGACGGTTCTTCATTAATAAACTCCTGAAAGATTATTTGAGGAGATTAAAAAAATGGAATAAAACTTCAACCTGATTTCATCTTATTAGCTGCTTCTCCTATACAACAAACTTCTTTTTGCATTTTTACAGTTAATCTGGCAGCAGATTAAGCTATCACATTCAGGAATGAGCCGCTTTGTGAAAACTTTGGATTTAATCCAAGGCAGGTGTTTATCCAGATAAGAACACTTTTCAGCATTAATGTAGTGTGTTATGTTAATTTTGAAATTACTGCGGATATTCAGCAGGGATATTATTAGATGTCTACATTTTTTATATTTCACATGCAACTGCGGCAGTCGGTGAAGTGATCGAAGTGCTCTTCTTGACGTATCAACTGAAACTGAAGCTCTCATTTCTGCCATATCATCTATAATGCTGATTTTCCGCGAAGTTCTGTAATAGCGGGTTCTCGCGTACTTACCACGCGTTTCGGCGCCTTTCAATGCTGTGACAGATTTTTGGTAGATTGTTCTCTCTTCCTTTCTGTTGAAGTTATCTTGGTGTATATGTATTTTTAGGCTTTCTGAATACATTCTTGTTGAAAAATGCTAGCCTCTCGGTATTTTCGAAAAGGATCTTGTGGTCCCCGCCGGACAACACATGTTCAGAGACTGCAGACTTCTCTGGTCTCAATCGGCACCTCCGCTTGTGCTCGACTAGGCGAGTACCAATGCTCCTTTTTTTCTGACCGATATAAACTTCACCACAGTTACATGGAATCCTGTAAACTCCCGCTGATTTGAGTGGATCTCTGCTGTCTATTGCAGATCTCATATACTTCGATATGTTCTTCGTTGGGTTGAAAACGGTGTTAATTTTCCACTCCTTCAGAGTTTTCCCGATTCAGTTGGTGACCCTTCTATATATGGCAGATAGACAGTGTCTTGAGGTTGCTCTTCACTGGTGTTCCTCTTCTCTGTTCGACGCGTAGCGCGGATTATGTCTTTTCTTTCATAGCCGTTTGCTTGTAACAAAGGTCTTAGATGTTTTATTCCGTCGTCGATGCACCTTTCTTCACGTATTTCCGAAGCTCTGTTGACTAGGGTGTTGATAACGGTTCGTTTCTGATTTGGATGATGGTTGGATCCATTATGTAGGTATCGATCTAGTTGTGTTTTCTTCCTGTACACTAAGGCCAAGGTTTACTTTCAATTCCATGATGAACTGGATTTTTGGATGCAAGCTATTCAGATGATTTGGGAAGTTCTGAAGGTCTTCTTTTCCATGGCTCCAAACAACCAGTGCTTCGGTCGTTTTTCTGAACTTTGAATGACTCTTTCTACATTTTTATATATAGAGATTTGCCACTACTGGGCTATGTAGACTGCCCATGGCGACTTCATCAACTTGTTCATAAAAGGTTTTATTCCATTGAAAATAAGTGCTCGTTGGTGATTGTCAAAATGAATTGATGTGAAACATTTCCTTCCAAAGTGTAATTTATCATTTGATTGATCTGCTATCTAATTTCAGAAATGTAGAGTTCTGAAGCATTTTCAATATCTGTAAAAGAGTACAACAGACATATCAAATAAATGACCACATTTAGTTCTCCATTTTTTTTTCTTCCAATATCGATAAATCGATAATTTCTTACACTCCAATTCGATGAATGATCTTCTTATAACTATTTTGTTCGTTGTAGGAGTTATAATGATCTTGTTAACTGTCGATTATTCGCCTCATTTGGCGTTTTTCATTTGAACATGTTCAGCGATTCTCATTCTCAGTGAGATTTGCAAACATCTGAATATATAATATTTCTTATAGTACAGAAAATGTATTCGTAGATCAAAACATTATGAAAGCGCAAGTATTTTGAAAAATTTCGACGAAGAACGGAACAATTATACAACATTTGAGCTCATTATTATTGTGCAATATTGATTTTTTTATTTTTTTATAATTTTGTGAATTTTTTAGATATTTGTCTGTTATTTTCCTAAAATTCCTCGATCATACAAAAAATGCAAAATACCTCATTGATAGAAGATAAAATTGGTAGCATTTCTCAGTAATTTGCATTTAGAAAAGTTGTCATTTTGATGATTAAAATGTCCATAACTTCATAAACTTATCGAACTCGACAAAAGTTGCTTTGCAGTTATCAGATACATTTGGTCGTATTCAATGTTAATTGTGTATTCAAAATCGAAATATTTTAAGAAGCTGAAATCAATATTTGTGACAACTTTGTACAACCGCGGAAAACTATAAAAAATCGATGTTTTCTAAATAAAAGTAGATGGCAAGTAGTTCAGCAAATATTGGTGAAAAGTTTTGTTTTTTTGTATCTCCGGAATATGCGTTATAATATTGAAGTTTTGTGAAACAATTCGAAATAAAGTTTTGCATTTTCAATTTCACAAACTTTTTTTTAAATTTCAGACTCAATAATTCAGAAAAGAAAGTAAATATTCGTAAAACAACTACTCTCTCGGCTAATACCACAATGCACATTGAATTATATTTGACAGATATTTATACGAGTTTCCTCACAGACTTGCAGATTTTTCTCGAGGACGTAGTAATTTTTCCACAGACATTTATTGTGGGAACGTTGAGAGAGAAGAATGATTAAAAAATTCATTTCGAAATATTCATTTTCTCATACGTATTGTTGTAAATATGTAAATCATGCCTGAAAGGAAATAGCGCCGTCTGCCACTGGTAACCATAAACCAAACGTGACGTAACTGAGAGCGTGGGAATATCCAATGTTACCTGCCGCTCGAGAAAGAGCAAAAAACATGCTACCGATGTCGATAGAACTTCGGCGAAATTCTACGCTGTTCCATTGCGATATATAAACGCTGGCTGCAAGCGTATTTGGACAGTGGAGTGGACGTAACAGTGCGGTACGCGAAGTGATTCAGTAAGGCGATGGACATTCAAATAATAGTTGAAGTGTTTGTTGCATTTCAAGCGAAATAAAGTTAAGTTTGATTATACAGTGTAGTCAATAATTGGTGAACCCACGGGGGAAGAACGTAACAGTATGTATTTTTCCTCGATACAGTCATCAGACACATTTTAATTTCAATAATTCAGAGAAAGTTCGTAAAAACTGAAAATAAGTATCTATCCATTCAAGTATTTCGAAAATAACTAAAAATTGCAGAAGTGAAAGACCCCCATTACAATTTAATGTATCTAATAATTATTGTGATCCTAATGAATCTATTTAATATTGGAGATATTGTCGAGCGTATAATAATGAAATAATTTATCACGTTCACTATTATTGCGACGGAATTACAAATTTTCGTACACACACTTCTAATTAGCTTATCGTGTAGTGGTTGAATATGTCCGGTTCGTGGACAATTCACTGAAATTCGGTCTCGCAAATTACTCCGCATATTTCGCCATTGAACAAGGAACGCAAAATGGCTCACGTTTATGACGAATTCATCGTTATTTGTAATTTGAGCATTGGAATTTGAATTTCAAAGGGATTCTATTTCCCGAAATAAATTAAATTCTGGACGGCGCGACAAGTTTTGTGTTGGAACTGTGCTTGAAATTACCACATAAGGGTCGGATTAACAGATTTAATTAACTTTTCAGATTAAATTCTCCACCGTGAAAGCATTATCTTCTGAAATGTGTTATATCGACCATGATGATATTTCAAAAAGGAAAAGTCGGCCGCGGAAATTTGTTTTGTAACGAGATCGAGGTGCTCTAATGAAGTTTCCGGAATGTTCGAAACCCAGCACTCGTATTGAGATTGAAGTTTTGAATAAAATAGATGACGTAAGGCCTGAATCAAGAAAATTCAAAAATGTTATCAAACCACAGCTAAAGAACACGCGATATTTCATTTCATATTGTTTTTATAACAATTATAAATTGGAATGAATATCGAGAATTTATGACGTACTCGTGATATTTTCTTATTTTAGTAAAAAAATAATAATTGAATAGAACTGTGTTACGTTGTAAATTTCACTTAGCACAAGTCACCTAGTTAACCCAACACTTGGTATAAACGCTGTAATTCTTTATTATTGCAATATCTCAAGATACACTTCTCAAGAAAAGGTTATTCTATTCACACAGCCTCGATACGATGAAACGCCTGACTCCATCGTAGACTCTACCCTAAAAACACAAATATACTTGTCAGTTTGTTTGTCATGAATGGGAGATAAGTCCTATACTACCTTCCATCTCGGTTTTTACTGGATTTCAATCCCAAAGACAGACTATTCTTGTGTGAGATTGCCAAGTATTACTGGACATGGTTTCATTCATTTCGATAGTACTAATCACTGGCTACTGATTTTAGGAGTCGTCATTATGTTGTCCTGTATTTCAAATCCAGTTATTGAACTCTTGTACCGATATTTACTTGATGGGATATCGAAAATCTTTAAAATGACACTGTCTAGGTTGGAATAATGTTGACGATCAGAAATCAATATCGATCAATTTAGTATACTCTGTTGAGATGTTGTGCCAATTATTGGGACTCCTTACCTCATTTTCATTTGGTCGTATCTGAAGCGATTTCTATTTTCGTAAACATCACAGCGCTTGACAGCATTGACACGACATCCGTGACAGCTAACCTTCGTTGGGGGTGTAGGTGTGTTGCATGGAAGTCCGTCAGGAGCGCGTTCGTTTTAGATGAACCGAGTGGTTCGACTACTCAGCGAGGAGAGCATTTCCGTTAATTGTAAATAAGTTATCGGTTATATGTGCATTTTATGTGTAAATAAATTATGTAGTGTTGTGTTAATCTAGGGAATCAAGTATTGAATTAGTTATTTGGACGAGTCAACGTAGAGATGATGGGAAAGTGACATCTACCGGATACGTTGGAACTTACGTGCAGAGGGACCGGCAACTGAGGGCTGTCGTCAAATAGATGACATTTGAGAGGTTATGGGGAGATTTAAGATGGAACGCGGAGAGTCTGGACGAAATGTCCTTAAATGGTAATACTCCTGCAAAACAGTATTTAACGATTTTGGATCGAGCAGTTGGATCTGTGGTGATGTAAAGTTAGGTTTACTGAATAAATCATATTGGGGATCTCTATATTTTATTTCCAATATCAATTGGTAAGTTATTGATATTGTAAGTCACTCAGAGTATCTGGTGGGTTGAATTTACCTGGCGCCCATTTACATCCAATTTTAAATTTATCAATTCGTTGAACCCCTTCCGTCTCCACTGTTTGGCTTAGCCGCGGATACCCATCTGTCTTATTTGTTACCGACAGATGATTTAGTCCCCTCTTATGGTTTGCGAGGTGACAACTGGCCGATACTTGATGAAAATCCATATCACAACTAATAAATGCAGTTTATTGTATTTATTGTGAAAATCATACAATAAACTGTGAAATTCAAGGTATACTGGGTTGAACCTCCACAGTCCGCTGCGTATTTCTGATATATACTGCTCTTATTGGGATCATCAAATGTGACAAGTCACTTGAGCACCTCCCATGGAAGTATCTATAAAAGAGAGACACATCTTCAACTTTTCTTTGATGTTCCAGACTATCAAGATTGCAAGTGATGTTCATGTCTCCAGTCAGGTGGATGGCTCTTTTCTGGATGGAATCCAGCAGCTTCAAGGTATGCTTAGGGGTGGAGCTCCATACATGAGAATATTACTCCAAAGACAGTTTGATCTCAACTTCATAAAGTAACAAAAGTTGCTGAGGTATGTAGAGTTTTCTGGTTCGAAACAGTGTTCCAAGCTTTTGAGAAGCAGCCTTCCAGCGACATGATTGTGCCGAGACAAATTGGTGTCCATTTTAATCCCCAACAAACTTATCGAAGCAGAAAGTGGAATTGTCTGACCTGACATAATTTCAGCCGATTCGGAGATATTTATCTTCTTGGAGAAAACCGCTGTCTTGGTTTTCATGGCATTGAATTCATCCTGGTTACTTTCACCCCAATTCGAAATCACTCGTAAATCCTAATTAATATATGGAAACTTCTGCTGCCGGTGAAGATGTGCCTCCGTAGCCGATGTCCTGGAATCCAAATGGAATGAGACAACTGTGCTGTCGTCAGCAAAGCAATATATTTGATTCTTGGTTTTTTCCAGTAAGTCGTTGTATATAATAAAAAGAGGATTGGACACAATATGGATCCCTGTGGAACCCCAGCGTTGATGGTGAAAGTATACGAGAGATATCTATCGAAGGCCACTTGCAGGAAATGTTCTTTCAGGAAACTGGAGAGCCACAAAAATAATTCAACATTGATTATCACTCAAGATGTTACAGCCTTCGGAATATTCAAGGAAGTGGTGGTTTACGGCTTTCTCCATAATTTTTGATATCACTGATTGCAAAGCGACTGGTCTATAGTTATTTGAAAGATTATATTAGGGTGTTTTCTATCTACGGTACGAAACTTCAGAGGGAGATTCGCTAGGTCGTTTTAAGAAAAAATGTTGCTTCGTATCGTATCACGTTGAATTTGAATCGCTGGAGATACACAGTATCTGATCAGTAACAGAATATAGAGGCTTACCACAGGGCTTACGACAATAAACATCACAATTTCTGATCGTGATGCTATCACTAAAAACCATCAAGAAACCAACAATTTTCTTCATTTCACTCCTCTGACATGCGATCGAGGATTTCGGCAATCTTCATCAGCAGCTATGTGGGATCCAGGTGCTCCAATATTCTAACTGCTGTTCAAGAACTGTCTTCACTTTTGGAATATGATTTTGGTTTATATATCGCACTGATAACTTCAACTACGAGCTTGATTTTGATTCGACCCAGATTACAACGTTGACCACAAGCTTGATTTTGCTTGAATTTTTTTATTTTTCCTGATTTTCTTTAATGTGCTCTAATTTGCCTGGCAAAACGCATCGAAGTTGGGATGATCCTTGCTTGGTGATTATCAAAATTTCTAATTGAATCACCACTACGTCTTCTTTATGTGAAACCAGGCAGAGCAAAGAACCTTCCACAATTTCATCCTGCACACATGGAATCGCTTTTAGTTCAGAATTCAGGGAATGTTACCACCTGCTCCAAAGCAACGAGTGATGCAATTGAACCCAGGTTTGTGTTCAATAAACCCTACAAAATACAAATAAAACAGAACACAGAGTCAGATGCTACAAATGCAGTACGCATATAAATAGACGGTTCAAAAACGAAAGAAGGCTCAGGATGTGGAGTGTACTCCAGATTACTAAGCCTAAGGCTAAAGTGGTTCAAACAGAGATGGCTGGTATCCCAATCGCCACAAAAGAAATAACCAGGAAAGGAATTTCTGGCAAAAACATAACAATCTGCACTGACAGCAGACAAGCCTTATTAGCGTTTAACAGACAACGTGTATCCTCAGGGCTAGTACTAGAGTGTCACCAAGATTTAGCCAAAGCCTCGATAGATAATAACAGGCACTTACGGCCTGATGACTTCGACAATTGCGGAACTAGCCAAACGTCACATCCATGCTCAATCCCTAAAGAGATGGGATGGAATCAAAGGAGGCAATTTTGCCAGGATCACCCTGGGCGACCCTGAGAAGCTGGCGAAGAAGAAGTATCTGGCGATGACCAAGAAAAATCTACGCTTAACAGTAGGATTTCTGACTGGCCACTGTCAACTGAGGAAGCACCTCCATAATATGGGGCTAGTGGTCGGTGTTCTCACATTCTCCATGCAGGATGTGTAAACAGGAAGATGAATCTTTCAGGTATGTCCTATGCGAGTGTCCGGAGTTATCGTCAATAAGAGAGTTTGTGCTCGGCAAGTCTTGGCCTACACCTGCCGATATAAAGGAGATGCCTCTCAGTAACCTGTCCACCTTCCTGGAAAGGACAGGATGGACGATGACCTCCTCGGGAAGATGTACAACGGATCACATGTGGTCAAAGTGATGTGAGCCTACATTCACCCTCCCTACTCTACATATTCAGATACAGATACCACCCGTTCCACCAGTCCCTTCAAACATGTACAAAAAGAGCACCCACCGACTCTATGACATTATGGCAAACGTTGGTAAATATCCTCGTCTGCACGTCACGTTAATCACCTTGACTAAATAAAAGAAGAAGAATATAACAAATCATTTTGAATTCAAATAGCTGTCAGAATTTCGGCTATGATTTACGGAGTACTGCTGCAGACTGTACAGAGGAATGCTAGACCTGTGAAAGTAGCTAATAGAAATTCAAATAAAAAGTATATTACAATATACAAGTTAACATTGACAGAAAGGTTTTTTTTCTATTGTATAATAACCCCGATAGTATATATCATGTCCCGTACCACGGTAAGTTTACGTTTATATTGTTATTTTCGTGAGTAATTCAGATCGATATCAGAGTAAAGTCTGAATCCAGTCAGATGAGATGATCAATAAAAGGACCTGTCTCTCGGGGCAAAGAGCCTCATGCGAATTCAAATGAATTCGAGGATTTCAATAAAATTTGTTCCATGACGCTGATCCCGATCGACTCACATTTGCAGAAAACTCATTCCTTAATGCGTTCACTAAGCGTTATTGGTTTCCCCAGTCGGAGAAGTATTATATTCGGAATTATTCCATCGAACAAACCTAAAATTAAATTTTGCATTTTACCAACCTTCTCGAGTGTAAACATCCGAATTTGATATCGACTGACCTAATGAACCGTAAAAAGTGCATTGATTCCATTTGCCGCGGTTACAGGATTACTAGTCATCGTTTTCCAATTTTAATTCATTGGAATGAATTCACAGATTTTTTCGTTCTAGAAAGATTAGTCGCTGTGATTCAATAGGTCCTCGTGACATCTACGTTTATTCTTTTTGATTTATTCGGTGATAATTCATTGTCAACAGTTTTTGGACTTTTGAATTTTTCATGCGCTCAGTCTGATTTTGAGTTTCACACAGTTGAAAAGTTTCAGATATTTTACAATAACAGAAAGTACGAAATCCTCAAGAGAAACCAGATTCACACAGAAATGTTTAAAAATGAAACACTAATAAAAACATTCAGAGTTGAAATACTACCTGGGATGAAAAATCTCTGGCCTAACACAAAGATCGCGCTAGTCTTATTGAATTCACCGCTTTTTTTCAATTAGTACTAACCTCCAAAGAAAGCTGTTGAAACTTCATGATATTCGACTCGTGAGTTTGTGAGTTATTTGTGCCAAGAGCGACACTACTTTTGTTATTTTCAAAATAAAATATCAAAAATTATTTCGTGTTTCAATTTTACACTGCTTTTTGATATCAAAAAATACCGTCAGGCAAAGCAATGGCTTGAAAAGCCATAAGGACTTCGCTCCACCAAAAACTAGCTGAAATACAATGGAATTATAGACTAGATATAAATCAAAGATACAATGACTTTTATTTAAAGCTTATAAAAATATTAGATGAAGTAGCACCAATAAAAGATATTAAGATTTTTCCCAAGTATAAAAATTGGTGGAATGACACTGTTCAAAAAGCTACCCGAGCTAGGGATATTAGTTATCAGGCATATATTTTAAACAAATCTCCTTCAAATCTAGAGAAATACAAACAGACAAGAAATTTAGCAGTTAAAGTAATTCGACGAGAAAAAAGTAAATACTATGAACAACAAATTGAAAATAACAAACAAAACTCTGTTAAATTGTGGAAGATATTGAAGGAAATGACACCTAAAAATAATAAAGAACTTAGATTCACGGAGATTGAGGTGAGTGAAAATCAAGTTGTGAAAGATATATGTGAAATGCCCGAGGTTTTAAACAAATATTACGTTGACAGTATCAAAGAAATAGTCAACAATATAGATTATATTGGTCCAGATTTTCCTATTGTAAATAGAACTAACAATATCTACATAAAAAGTTTNTGAAGTTTTGATTCTCCCTGACGAAGAATATTTTTGTGCTGTATCAATATTTAAACATTTCTCTCTCGATTGTTTCTTCTTGGTCAGAATTCTGAAGGATTTACAAGTGGTGTTTGAGAAAACACTATCGGGACATCTCATTTGTCTGCCCATTTGCATCTCATTCATTTCGGCGCATAGTTTATAATAGACGCAGCCTTTGTAGAGAAACTATTCTTGTTTTATTTCGGTACGTTTGCATTTTGAATGCGTCAAGTGCTCTTTCGACTGCATTATTCATAAAATCATTAGGTAACGTTCACGTTCATCTTTTGTTTGCTATGGAAATTGACAATTTAATATCTTAAAACGAAACACGGCTGTGATATTTGAATAGTCTTTACTCAAAGATCGTATATTCGAAATAGGAGAATTGAACGGAGGAAGTCGTATAGATGTGAATTTGAAATGCAAATCAGATAATGCAACACAGACAATCATCAGTCTGTTTCTTTGTCGATGAACTTTTATTTCTTATTACTCGTAACTTGGCTAAGGTGACTAGTCCAAAGTAAGAATTCTTCAATTTTTCCAATTTGCTGAAATGCACACCTATTTCCTGACAATCTACGGTTATTTCTTTCACATCACGTATCTGTTTCAGAAGTGAGGTAACTGAATTTTTTTTAAACGAGAACAGAAAGTTCGTATAGATACTTTTTGACGGAAGATAATTTCACTTTATAATAAGCTTCCTCTGCATCACAAAAGAGTACAAAAGAGATATTAACATTTTTATTACAAGATCGTATTAAGTTTCTGTTGTCCCTAATATCCAATCGTCTCCAGGCTATAGATTGCAGCTGAAATAAAAGAGCAGACTCCTTTGAATTTCCCCATAATAAGGTCTTTAATTTTTCCTTTCAACAATTTTCGCAAATTACATACTTCTAATTAAAAGTAAACATGATCTACCCAATGATAATACTGCAATTGTTAAGGGGAAATTGCCTCTTTTTATTTCTACTATTTTTGTGGTAAGCCGAAATACGTTGTCTTTGAGAACATCGCTATGACGCATTCAAAGATAAGCAGGCGACCTTTTATCGTATGTCACCCAAATTTGGAATAACGGAATCGAGAAACGTGGAGAGTCAAGAGCTGTTGCACTTGATATTTATAAGACCCTCAACTATGTGTTGCATGAGGATTTGCTGAACTAACTTCGATGCTATGGCTTCTCGAACGATTTTTGTGTATGGCTCTCCAGCTTCCTCAAAGAACGTTCCCTGCAAGTGGCGTCGATAGATATCCCTCGAATAATTTTACCATCAACGCTGGTGTTCCCCAGGGATCCATGTTATCTACAACCCTCTTTCTATTGTATATCAACAACTTATTGGAAAAAAACAAGAATCCAATTTATTACTTTGCTGTCGACAGCACACTTGTCTCGACTCCAGGACATCGACTGCGAATGCACATCTTCACCGGCAGCAGGATCTAGAGGTGATTTCGAATTGAGGTGGAAGTTACCAAGTTCAATTTATTGCCACGAAAACCCAGGCATCGGTTTTCTCCAAAATGATAAATGTCTCCGAAGCGGATAAAATAATGTCAGGACGGACAATGTGTCGACATGTTTGTTGGGGTTCAAAATGGTCACCAATACAGGAAGTAACATAGGTACGTTAAAATATTCAAGTGACGTATTTCTGAGACACTTTTAAGAAAAAAAGTCTATATGAACTTGTGTCTGAAAATGCTTCGTTTCGGAGAAACGGGGTGTTGAAATTGAATTTTTTTGTTCGCTTTTTGAAAATAACACTTGGGAAAAATAAGTTATTTGCAAATTTCGTATTAATTTTCATGTTACATTTAGAGGGCGCTGCGTACGCTGTCATTATTTATTTCAAATTGCCCTAACTTTTTTGACAGTAAACTTTTGGTACTTTTCATGAAAAAACCTAATTCCCAGAGCTTTTCCAAGTAATGTTTCTCAACAACGCTGGAGGTGATCGTTTTCGAGATATTTACAATTTTCTATATCTATGCATATTACTTCATAGCCAAATAGATAAGAAACACTCCGGGCATTTTTCAACGGGTGCGGAATTCTTTGATGAGGAGAGCAGAAGCTTGTATTACTGTTGGGGGGTCGTCATTTTGAACAGTTGTTGTAATAGTTGTTTCGTTCAATTTTTATATGTTTATTTTCCTAATAAATAACATAGTACTTCTCCAAATTGTTTTTTTACAAACTCCGAAATGTAGGACTTTCTAATAGAGTAATTCAACCTGACAAATTTTTTAAATTTGGATTGAATAAGCAGTTCGATAATGCTCAGTTTAGAAGAAGTCCGTACGGGTATACTGCGTATAAAGTTTGATGAAAATAACAAAAATTGCAAAAACTTATGACAAAAACCTACCATGTTTTGAAAAATTTTTACAGTCTGTATTTCGAAAACGAACCATTCTTGGTTGAACATTTCATAGGAAAAAGTTGTTCATTTTGATGAGATCCACCACATACTTAGTTTTTGTAATGTTCTCAGCAATTTCACTTAGCACCCTAGGAGCTAAGTAATATGCATCGAAATAGAAAATTGTAAATATCTCCAAAACGATCACCTCCAGCGTTGTTGAGGACGAATAGTTTTTACTTGAAAAAGGTGTAGGAATTAGATTTTTTTATGAAAAGAACCAAAAGTTCACTGTCAAAAAAGTTAGGGCAATTTGAAATAAATGATGAAAGCGTATGCAGCGCTCTCTAGATGTTACATGGAAATTGATAGGAAATTATGATTTCCCACATAAAAAAAACCCGAGTACCGAATTTCGTGCAAATAACTCATTTTTTGCAAGAGTTATTTTCAAAAAGCGAACAGAAAAATTCAATTTCAACACCCCGTATCTCCGAAATGAAGCATTTTCGGGCACAAGTTCATATAGACTTTTTTTCTTAAAATTGTCTCAGGAATACGTCACTCGAATATTTCAATGTACTTATGTTACATCCTGTATGTCTTGGTACAATCATGTCGCTGGAATTGCAAAGGCTTCTTCTCAAAAGCTTGGAACACCGTTCCGAATCAGAAAACTGTACACACCTCAGCAAATTTTGATGCTTTATAAAGCTCAGATCATACCTTCTTTGAAGTATTGTTCTCATGTAAGTAGCACCGCTCCTGAGCATTCCCTGAAGCTGCTGGATTCTATCCAGAAAAGAACCATCCGCCTGATTGGAGACGCGAATATCACATGCAACCTCCATTTGGAGAACTGCGTGTATTTGAAATAAACTTCCTGAGGACGTTTTTCCAAATGAATTTAATCTCCAGCGAGATTGCTGCTTTGGCACAGGCACCGCTCTTAGAGCACCTCAAGGATTTTCTTGCAGTGTTCGTGATCTGTCCGTAAAAAAATCAATTTGGTGTCACACGAAAAAGAAATCCTCGAGTAAGTTTGCCTCCAACATCCGTTACAGAATAGTTTTCAGTGTACTAATCAATTTCATAGCTAGATGCTACTTATATTCAGTAAATAAAAAATTTAAGTTCTTTCAAAGTTTTCGAGAAAGCCTGGATGATTTGGAAACCTCATAAATTTGTTCGATTCTCGATGCACCGTAAACTGGCCAATTTAGGACTACTACTTTGATGAATGGGACAAAGAAGACCTATAGCTATATTGACCTCATATTTTATTTATTGCGAGAGAGGGTCTGAACCATTCAAGAAAATTTCAAATTCGAATCAATAGTGAACATTTCCATGCTTGGGCTTGCCCACGATTGAGGACTGAATTACTGTGTTGCATCTCTCACTACTATCAAGTACATTTACTTGATGTTTCCCCATTCATGAGGAATAAGCAACTCAATTTCGCTTATTTTCAGAGCCATAGCTTCCTTACTATGCTCCAGAACTTTTTACAGTTTCGACTCGTCGACTGATATCGTTATCGAAAGTGTCTTTGAAATACTCACGCCTGGCAGTTCCTGGTATTTGGGGCAGTACAGATCCAGCCACCCACTTTACTGCTAATGGGGGAGCTGATGGATTGCATGAATACCATATTTGTTTAGCGTCTTTTTCCGACATCCAATTCTGCTGATAGTGAAGTTATTTCCAGTTATCGTTTTTATTTGAATTGTTTCACCTTTAAATACGTACTGGCTGATCAGCAACTGGCAATAATACCACCTGAGCCAAGAACAAGCTCCTGGCAATTTATTACATGCCTCTTTAAAAGCTCACCATTATTGCAAAATTTGATCATTTTATTTCGACATTATGCAGTCAAATCATTCAATAAATACTCGTGAGGTGAAGTTCCTGTGAAATTTCACCAATCAAGTTCTCCATAATTAACAAATACTTGCCGGTTCCATTCGAAACCTTTCGCAAAACAAACAGTGGGAGTATTAATCATTCCAGTTAACTTTTCGACAGCCGAAAATTTGTTTGAAATATCCGGCAACGCATTGGAGAATTCTCGACATTTCAATTTGGCTGCGATATATTCGGGTTTCTGTACAGGTTGATTCGGTCGCTGATTTAGTACCTCTGAATCAGAGGTCCTCACAATATTTTCCAGTGCATGGAATACGGGTTGTGTTGGGCAGTATTTATGACTCAGAATGCCGGTTTGCGCTAGATATTTGATTATTCATCTCGTGATAATTAGATCTGGGAAATTATATCACAAGCAAATCCATTCCAAAACAAGCTAGTCAAGATAACTTCTAATTGTACTTGAATCACCAAAACATATAAATGTTTGTCTTCATATCCAATTAGTCAAGTTCTGACTGAACCAAAATGGTTTGCAAGCCGTCGTTTTTCAGTCTGTTTGAAACAGTCTGCAGTTTCCTTCCGCCTGGTTCCTATGGATCTTTTCGTGGTTCCGAGGTATACCTTTTCACAAGTTCACGGTAGGCGATATATTCCCGCTGCTGATAGTGGGACTCTTTTGTCTTCAGCCAACCTTAGACTTTGTTGTATCTTCTTGGTGGGTTTGAAAATTATGTCTGTGACCCTAGGGATATATGGTAGATACGCATGTGCAACTATCTGAGCCTCTTCGATGTTTTGAACCATAGAACTCTTCAATTTCATGACCTTGTTGGAAACAGTGTACGAGATCAACAAGGCCTTAAAACTGAAGAGTTCTTCGGTTCAAAACGGGGAGGATCTGATGGTTACACTTGCGTTCTACCATATATCCCTAGGGATACACACAGAATTGGAAAACTCTGGGAGAAACACAACATTAAAACGCTTTTCAACCCCACCAAGAAGATACAGCAAAGTCTCAGATCGATTTAGGACAAGAGAGACCCACTATCAGCAGCAGGGGTATATCGCATACCATGCATTTGTGGGAAGGTATACATTGGAACCACCAAAAGAGCAATGGGAGCAAGGCTGAAGTAGCAAGAAACCGCAGCCTAGGCTATACGCCTGGTCGGCTGGGGCGAAACATGCACTCACTGAAGGAAACCACAGAGGATTCTGTTTGAAAACATAAACACACTTTACGCGATCGTAATATCAAGTCATCGGAGATGACTCAGGATGTATAAACCTCTGAAGAAGCTAGCCACTCACGCCATCGAAACGTCAGGAAGAAATTCCAAACATAAACGACCTCCAAACCCGAAAAATACTGCCTTCTGACGCAAAGTTTGATATCCCAAAGCCAGTGCTCTACTTCATACATATTCCATAAAAGGTATTAATAAATGTAACAGTTAACCCACAAAAGGATTTATCCTTGTGCGTGGGTTTATAAGGGAAACAATAATACAACTACTGATTTTTTATATATCGTAGAGTATATACACATACATATATACAGACATACATATATAACCGTATACATGCATACATGCGTGTTAGGAATCACACGTTCAAGGTAAGACCTCGTTAGGCCTTAGCTCGTACAAGTTTAGACTCCTGAGGGTTGTCTTTCGCAGGGGTGCGACAGCTGGTTAACGAAAAAACATATTTTAAACGTATATTTTTTCAAGCACATACGCACACTTATACATACACGAAAATAAACATATATAAATAATAATTATTTGCAGGTACACAGCAAATAATATTACAATTACAATTTTAAAATTGGGAAAATGTGGGACTATGTATAGTAATTATTTTTCCTATCTATCAATTCGTGTATTTCCATTTTTGGCGTAGAATGAAGCCATTTTTTGAGAATCTGCATGAATGAACCAAGTGAATGGATTTGGGTAAGATATGTTGGTATTTTTAAGTATATTATGGATCCTAGGTACGTGAATTGTCTCTGTGATAATGTTTTTTCAACTTTTGGTATAGCAGTTTTTATCGCTTAATTTTATTTTTATAAAAATGCAATATTTTGGAAGTATAGTTGCCGTACATCTAGAGCTTTGCTTTCTTTGAATAAAAGATATGAAGGATGGGTGAAATTTTCATTATGTATTATTTTCAAGATCCACTTTTGGGTGTCTTCGAGAAGAAATATCGAAAACTATTATTAGACATTGATTGATTCTGTTACAATGGACAAATAGGTCATGCTTCAATCACCAAACAGGTTAATTTTTAATCATTACCTCGGCAATAATCGAGATTTCATGTCAAAAATTCTGAAAATGCCGCCTCTACATTTCAAGAAAATAACTATCAATCTTCGATTTCTCTGTATATAATTTGGAATTGACTACCATGTGTAGCATCAGATACCCCTTTGATACTACACTTTCCATGCAAACGAATCACTAACATACCATAAAAATGTTGAGTAAATATTTAGAAGAGAAATTTATTTCTATCGTAGCTGGTTAACAGAAAAACAGATTTCAAACAATTTTTTCAGGGATTGTTCAACTGATAGAATCCAAATTATCAATTTTTATGAGACTACTTCATCTAGGTGAGGATGAGACAACTATTTTAACTATAATAAACTGTGAATCTTATAATATTCATCAACCAGTTGTCGTTTTCCTGCGAACAACTATCCCTTGATGTCGAAACAAGCAAGCTAGGGATCAACGAGATCTTACTTTTCCTCGATTTGAAGCGGTACTCAAACCCGATTCCTTTTATAGTTAAACGTAAAGAAGAAATAGCAATGGTTTCGAAAGGTTCTCTTTCTTGCTGTCATCTGATCAAGGTTTGTTTCACAAGTTTTTTGGATCAAGCATTATGTTAAAGACATTTCCTGGCCCAGTGTCAGTTCTTTTTCTGAATTTAGAAGTTTCCCAATTGTTTCCCCCGACGTTTGAAACCATTCCATGTAAATGTTGGCAATAACTGGAGAAAATGACGATCCCATTGTCATTCCCTTGCAGCTCCTTTTCAGCTCCTTGTTATCTTGAATCTGTCTGTATTTAGTTCCTTTGTTTGAGATTATTTCTCTATTTATAAATCTTTCATCATATCATATAATATTCATCAACCAGTTGTCGTTTTCCTGCAAACAACTATCCCTTGATGTCGAAACAAGCAAGATAGGGATCAACGAGATCTTACTTTTCCTCGATTTGAAGCGGTACTCAAACCCGATTCCTTTTATAGTATGACGTAAAGAAGAAATAGCAATGGTTTCGAAAGGTTCTCTTTCTTGCTGTCATCTGATCAAGGTTTGTTCCACAAGTTTTTTGGATCAAGCATTATGTTAAAGACATTTCCTGGCCCAGTGTCAGTTCTTTTTCTGTATGTAGAAGTTTCCCACTCGTTTCCCCCGACGTTTGAAACCATTCCATGTGAATGTTGGCAATAACTGGAAAAATGACGATCCCATTGTCATTCCCTTGCAGCTCCTTTTCAGCTCCTTGTTATTTTGAGTTTGTCTGTATTCAGTTCCTTTCTTTGAGATTATTTCTCTATTAGAGAATCTTTTATCATATCCTGTTCGTTTTTCTAAGTGCTATCGTACATAATCCGATCAAATGCGTAAAATTTCGAGAACACTTCAACTATAGTCGAGTAATCCTAGTGTCGTTTGAATAGCTGAATAACTCCATCTTCGAGCTCGTATTTGTATGCCATTTTTTCCGCGTCTCGTTGCCTAAAGTGTATTAAATATAACTCTTTATCGCAGCCTACTCCGACGTCGCTTTGCGTGCCGGCGACGTCGGAATTTGAGCAAACTTGGCCGAAGTAGATTTTCCGCTATTTTTCTCTGCCTTTCAAGCTTTTTATTCACCCTTTATTGCCAGCAATTTCTTGGAAATAATTTAGGAACGCTGCTTCGTCTCCACCTTCACGCTTTTTATCGGGCCTTACTTTTGTGTGTATATCGTAGTGGAGTATTGATTTTGCGATTCCAATAGCAAGTGGAGCTCTTGATTGTGTACCTATCAACTGGCGTACACGCGTCACATATTTCACTCGGCGCGTTGTGGAACATGATTTCAATCAGCTTTTCTTGAGTGATTTGTTTATTCAGTGGTCGGGCGCTTTCACCTGTTTTTATGTGTACTTAGTAGTTTGGGTATCGATTCGAAATTTTGATTGTAAATCAATTTTGAACTCTTGATTAGAGCACTGAAGAATTGGCTGGAAAGGAGGCGAATCCTTGGGATCCATCTGACTTGTTTATTTCTTCCAAATCTACGGAGAACTCTGCATTCTCTAGGTTAGGTTAGGTCAAAAAAGAGTGGGTCTATTCCTCCCACCTGGCATTCTCTAGGTCTTATACATGTTTCCCTCATCTTTTAAAAGGTACCCATTTCAAAAATTTTTTTCTGTACGAGTTTGTCATATATGAATTGAAGGGGTTATATTCTTAGGAGTGATTCATTTTTGGGAAAGAAAGTTTTTGGCTTTCTACTACTCCATATTGATACAAAAAAAGGGATGAGGGAATCTTCCAAAGAAAGGAAGGAAGTAATCAATTTGAAAATAAGTAACTCTATACATGGATGTGTAGATCATGCAAAGAAGTACCTTTCAGACACAAACTGAAAGAAAGTCCTCCTGTTGTGGAATAAAAATCAGATATCATTCACATGAAAGGATGTGGAAAAGCTGAATACACTTATTTGAATTAATGAATCGAAGAGGTTACACTTTAATACAAAACCTCTTCGATTCATTCATTCACATGAGTTCTACTTTGAATGAATGGTAATAAATTGCAATTACATGGAACACTGTCACCCTCACTGGTATACACCGATGTTTCGCCTCAAGACACTTGCCCCAAGGCTCTTCAGTACCAAATTGGATAACATTATAGAAAATACACACAATTTAATCATGAATTACGATTTTTTACTGTCACGGAATAAGCTTGATCTGCTTATGTCATCGATGACATCGTAATGACAATCATTCACCTATTTGATTAAATCCCAGCCATATACTTCTGGACATGATTGATCATTCAAAAATTGCTTGACTCCTGTGATCTAGTGCTTGACATACATATAAAACATGACAAGATCTCCATCAATTCGTTGCATTGCCTGCAGCTAAACTCCTTCACTCGTTTTTTTCAAGGACAAACACAAGCACCACAGGAAAATCATTTAGACGCTCTAAGATTGGTAACTGTGGGAAAAAAGCAATCCATATTGGATTTGAATCGCTAGAGATTAAATTCATTTGGAAAAACGTTCTCAGGAAGTTTATTCCACATAAACGGAAATGAAAGAGTTCTCAAACAGTGAAGTTTGAGCCTCAAAACGATGAGCAACCACTGTCCGTTGCGTATTTCTGATATGTATCGCTCTTGGTGAAATCAAATGTGCCAAGCCACTTGAACACTTCCCGTGAAAGTATCTATGAAAGAGAGACGAACCTTCAAGGTTTCTTCGACGGGAAGTGATATTGTATCTCCAATCAGGCGAATGACTCTTTTCTGGATGGAATCCAGCATACCCTGTAGATGTTTAGGGACGGAGCTCCATACATGAGAGCAATACTCCAAAGAAGGTCTGATCTAAGCTTTATAAAGCATCAAAAGTTGCTGAGCTGTATACAGTCTTCTGGTTCGAAACAGTCTTCCATGTTTTTGAGAAGCAGCCTTTACAATTCCAGCGATATGATTGTGGCAAATCATTTTAACCTCCAACAAACTCATCGAAGCAAAAAGCAGAATTGTCTGTCCTGACATTATTATATCCGGTTTGGAGACATTTTTTTATTTTGGATATAATCGGTGTCTGGGATTTTGTGGCATTGAATTGAACCTGATTACTTTCACCCCAATTTCAAATCACTTCTAGATCGTCATCAAGATATGCAGCCTCCTGGTGCCTGTTATACAGCGATACTCTACCCAGGCATCCTGTAAGTGAACAATATCCAGTGAGCTGATTCCTGCTGTGTTGAAGCAGTTTTTTTAAATGGTCTTTCCATAAAGGTGTGCTGTTCTCTCTTTGTGTTTCTCATTGATCCATTTCCATAATTTGGGACTCTACCAGAAGGTCCGGTATAGAAAATGACCCTTATAGAAATAAAAATCGTTCAAATTGATGAATTTTCCGAAAATAATCGTTGGATAACGCAATCATCTGAACTTTTCCACTAAACTCTATTTCATATGAAAATATTTTTGTATTTCGACTCTTGACGAAATAGATCCACTATTTCTTTGAAGAAAGTGATCCGCAGAAAGGGTGTATCTGTTTGTCCGTCTGTCGTCAGTTGATTATCTATTTTCTCTCGATCGAAATGAAATAATGTTTCGAAATTTCATACAGCCACACCACCACTTATATCCCATCTATTATTGAGGAGATATAGAAGTGTTTTTTCGTAATTTTCCGGTAATTCTCTTTCCGAAGCAAAACAAAAAAAATAGTTTTTGTTTCCTTCGGAAAAATGTGTGAAAAATTCATGATTATTTTTCAGCAACTTTAGTAGTATGTATGGAAAGTTATATTTTACTTATAGTTTGCAAATAATGAAATTTTCTGAAGAACTTTGACATGTTGCCATTTTTTTCTGAATATGATAAGTTATTCGGAACTTGTTTGAGACAAAACAGACTTTATATTGAATATACAATAATAGATTGATCATGATGAATAATCCCAAATCCAATTGTAAATAACACGAAAAGACTGTTTCTTTTCATTTGTACATTAACTATTCTGTATTTTGTTTTCCTTCCGAAATTTCCCATTAGTTCTTTAACATCCCGATTCCACACGACTTCGCCACTGTACTAACTGTCACTATTCAAACTGATTAGGTTTTCGCCCTTTCGAAAGGAATTTTCCCCTTGCGACATTATATATCTCTTAACTCCTTACGGAAGCCAAAAGACACATTGTAATGGTTTCCGGATTTCCTTCACGAAGCAGATGCCCTTACAAACGCACTTGGAGTCCCTGAAATAGATCACCCTAACATCTTGGATTTTTCAAGTTGACGTGGATGTTTCCTGCTACAACGTGTTCATGATAGACACGGATTTACAAAAAAAAATAAATTGGAAATTAAAAGATAGTTCGGAGGGGCATCTCTAGTTGATGAAGCATAAAGAATTTATATGTAGAATTATTTCTAAAGAACCATCGAGTTTGATAATACCTATTAAACGAAAACGGTAACTATATTGAGGGATCTATTCAAAAACTTCAATGATAGTATGAGGTATTACTTCAAAAAAAGGAATTGAAAAAATACTTCGAAATTATATTTGAGCGCTTAATATTTCTAAGGCCTTTGACCGTGTATGACATGACGGTTTGCTGGCCAAACTTTGATGCTATGGCTTGTCAGGTGGTATGGCTCTTCAGTTTCCTGAAAGGACGTTCCCTGCAAGTGTCCGTGAACACCATCAACGCTGGTGTTCCCCAGGGATCTATATTGTTTTCAACCCTCTTTCTATAGTATATCAACGACTTGAGAAACACCAAGAATCCAATATATTGCTTTGCTGACGACAGCACATTTGTTTGCAATCCTAAACAATGTTGGTCGATACTGAAAAATGATAATATAATTACTTCAAAGAAACCTGATTTGCCAACTCACCTGAACGACGCCTAACGCATCAATGACTTTTTTGTAAAATCTATTTCATTAACCCCACCATCAAATGTTTTATTTGATGAATATAATAACCATACCTCACTCGATTCCAACTACCGGCTTACATCTGTGGATGATATATGCATATTACGAACAATATCTTTGATTAAAAAAAAATCCATCGTATGTGATGGGCTCAGTATAAAAATGATATCATTGTGTTGCCCTTTTATTCTTCCTTATTTAAGGCATATCATCAACTTTTGTATAGAAAAGAACGTTTTTCCGGCTATGTGGAAAGCAGCATTGGTCACTTGGTGAAAAACAATAATCCAGTAGAACTGAAAGATCTGCGGGCCATCAGTATCCTTCCTGCTTGCTCTAAAATAATAGAAAAAAATCATAGAACAACAGCTTCGCTCACACTTAGATAGTAATAAATTACTACCAACAGTACAATCGGGTTTTAGGCGTGGACACAGCTATACTACGGCTCTACTGAAGGTAACCGATGATATTTTCAATGCGAGTGATCGAAATCAATGTACCGTCCTAGCTCTTCATGAACTGTTATTGTCGATCTTACACTACATTGGTTCGTCAGATGATTCAGTTTTTTTTTCGAAACTTCGAAACTATCTACACAATAGACGCCAGGAACTTGTTCTTGATGGAGTACATGCCACGCCTTTGAATTTAAAAACAGGCGTTCCACAGGGATCAATTCTTGGCCCTCTCCTATTTACGATATNGGAGATGAAGTGTCTTTATTAACTGGTATATGAATTTTAATCAAAGAAATCAATATTTTTCTGCACATTTTTCATTCTTCTATTGTCTATTTAGTCTTCTTCCTATTCGGATATCGAGAAATGACTGACCACCATTTCAATAAATTTTATAGTTATTTTCCAAGTATGAATGAATGACAAGAACTCATTTTTGAAATATCATGTGAAAACTTTTTACTGCCAGTCTCATATTAGCATCAGAAGTTTATCAATTATTTCGAAGTAATTATTTGAAACAATAGCTTTATGCCAATTATTGTGAGGCTCGTTATGAGTCATGCACGAATGTGTTTGAATTCTTGATAGATTTCATTTTCCTTTGTCAGACAAGCGTATTATTTCTGTTAATCCCTACGAATTTCAATAAATTATTAATAGACATTCAGACATTTAATTTTCTCTACGTTGTAACATATTCAAAAGCTTTCCTTTCAACAATGAAAGGGTCATAATGGATGTGATTTAATACACAAAAATGTTCCAATTGGTTCCTCAGGCATGTCTTGCTTTCAACCATGTTTCATTTCATTTCTTTCTGAATAGTGTCCTTTGTTTCGCATTTATATAATGTTCCACAAAGGCTCGGTATTTAATGTCATGATTTTTCTGTTAGTAGATATTTTTTGAATGCGTTGCTTTTGAAATTTTTCTGGTGAGAACACAAGAATTATTTAAGTGTAGATAATGAATGTTGGTAGACCCAGTTTTTTAATATATAGGGGATTTTATTAACACCTTTCGATTCCGGTGCAGGTGTTTTCAGTCGCAGACCCAGGGGATATCAACCTGCCTAGGAACCTATGCGACTGTATTTCAAGCGGAAATTTACGCTATTGAATTGTGTGCAGAGAGATTGGAAGAATCCAACCTCATACACAAGCCAATAAAAATATCCTGGGACAGTCAAGCGGCGTTGGGAGATCTTGGCTCCCACCGAGCAACGTCTACATTGGTAGCAAATAGCCAAAATCGACTCTCCTCGATAGGAAGACTCAACAGATTGTCTCTGGTCTGGATTCCTGGCCATACCGACCTGGAAGGCAATAAGGCTGCTAACCCCCTTGCAAAGAAGGATGCTGCAAGCAACTTCATCGAACCAGAATCTGTCATTGGCATCGCTTTAGTCTTTGCCAAACAAAGATTGAAACCTGGATGACAAAAAGATTTATGGACTTTTGGCAGAATCTCCCAGGATTGGCCCAATCTTCCAGGATTGGCTCACTACAAGTCGTTTATTCACCCTTCGAAGCTTGATACCAAACAGTTGTTGGACTACAGTAGGGATGAACTACGATTTCTAACAGGCCTCTTAGAGGTCACTGTCATTTGATTCATCATATGCAGAGACTCGTACTGTCGGAAAACAGTGTGTGTCGCCTCTTTTTGGAAAATGATGAAACAGCAGATCACATACTTTGTGCCTGCCCCGCTAGGGACCGAATCAGGTTTTTTAGAGTTCGGCAGAGCCGTACTCTTACCATCTGACCTGAAAGACCACTCACCACACAAACTAATCGGCTTCGTTAATAAGCTGGATTTATTTGAACGAGTGTGAATAAGTGTGAGCCACAATAAACCTTTGCTAGTTGCGGTCGAAAGTTGAATAGACCCAGTCACTAAGGACCTAAACTAACCTAAGCGCTTTCTATCTTCAAATTTTCATTTTTTTGTGGCTTAGACCACAAGAAGTTGACAATGATGGCCTGGATAATGTTGTTTTCGAAGAAATATGGTCCAATGACGCCGCCTGCCCAAAATCCACACCAAACAGTGACTTTTTTGGGATGCTTATTCCTTTCCTTGATGCTTATTTATGCTATATAAAGAACCTATCTGTATATTTCAACATGCAAATCAGGAATAGCAGAGCAGGGTTGGACCCATCAATATTATAACATCGAGTGGTCCTAAGCTGAGATCATACACAGAGAGGAACATTGGTTTAGGAGGAAATTCAAAGAAGCCGCATACATGTTGTCCAACAATGTATTCATCCAAGCTAGCGTGGAGATATGCAACATATGGAAACAAATATTCAAGCCAAAAATAGCCAACTCCCGCCAAACGGTCATCCCCCACTAAATCGGTGAAGCGGAAAAAGAACAGCGGAGATAAGTGAAAGTACCTGAATGACACATAAATGGTCATCTCTCGGAGGAATCAGTCCAGTCATCACCCGAAGACGATTGTAGATACTAACTACTGGTATTAGTAATTTTTCACTGTAAATTCTATACATTTCTGTTGATATGAACAACGTATTCAATTCATTATTCTCTTGTTGTTTGTAATATTATTTTCTGGCGTGGATTATCAAATATGTGAACAATGGAATGAATCCAACAATTTTCGAAAGCTCTTCAAAACGTTAATACTCACTTTGTGAGTAGCAAATATAAATTGTCAAAATCAACTATTCGGCTTTAATTTATCTCATTATGCTGATAGTGATTCCATTTGATTTCGGTCGAAATGAAACACCATATACCTTTAAAATTGTTCCAATAACTAAATTTCACAACACCACTACGGTATAGCACGGCCATAGGCTTAGCTTTTACCTCTTGGTTTTGGACCACATCATACAACGCAATTTAAATAATCGCTGAAACTATTTTCCACGCATCTAAATCACATGAATAGGCATATCCGTCCGCTCTTCCAATATGCACTGCGGCATTCGAATTCTGAAGCGTCATTCGATGAATAATTCCGTATTAACCTCTGACTATGTATACATTATCCGCTTATACAAAAACGCTTCAAAATACCACCAAGTGAAAATCATTCCACTGCAATCCTCTACAGAGTTTCAGCTAAAATGTATAGAAATAAATATATTTTACCTCCATCTACCACAAAATGTAGGTGTTTTTTTGTGAAGATCATATTGACGAAAGTTTTAATAATATGAAAGAATGACAATTTATAAAATTGAAAAATTATTGTGACATAATAGTATATTATGCAACGATCATGTAATGATGGTTATTAAGACACGAGCATTAACCGGGATACGAAACGAGCCGAAGGCGAGTTTTGTATGGTATATGCGAGTGTATTAATAACCATTACATGAGAGTTGCATACGCTATTTTTTCTAAACCCGATAAATAATGAAAAACTATAAATATTATATTTGTATTGAACACATTTACAGTAATTAACTCATATTTTTAAAAAAAAACACAAACTTAATGGTATTATCATGGATATATGAAAACTATAAAGATTCTAATTATATTTATATTGAATATAACAACTGTAATTAATCTGATCTTTTAAAAATATTGGAGTCGATGGTATTCCTTCTATATCGCTGTTTTCAGACATTTTGATAATATAGGTAGGTAATATGAAAACTGATTTTGACAAATAAAGCAATTAGTTACTTAGGTTAGAATCTAGGACAAACAAAGGAACAGGATTCTTGATTGAAAAATTATGGGTTTCTATTGGTTGATAATCTGTATCGTTATGAAAAATCTGTATCATAATGGATATCATTATGAAACGGATTATGGTCATATAAGTGTATTGTTAGAGTACGGGTGTAGAAAAAATGACATTATGACATAGAGAATGCTTTAACGATAATTGAAATGACAAATATATATCTGCAGGAAAAATTAAATAAAAATAACATAAATTGTAACACATAGATAATGAAATATTAGGAAGTTACTGCACGACGTTTTGAATGTTAGTATCTACAATTCAATTCAATTGTTTAAACTGGGGAGAAGACAAAGTTTTGTGCAGAATAATTTTTCGACGTTCATGGAATAACAATTATTTGAGCAATCAAAAAACAAAACATGTCAAATATGGTTGGGTTAGGTTAGATCCAAAGTGAGTGGGTCTATTCTTTCCTCTACCACAAGCCGCAAGGGTTTATTGTGGCAAACACCTATTCACACTCGACCAAATAAACCTACCTTCTCAACAAAGCCGATTAGTTTGTATGGTGAGTGGTCTTTCAGGTCAGATGGTGAGAGTATGGCTCTGCTGAACCTGATTCGGTCCCCAGCGGGGCAGGACAAAGTATGCGCTCTGCTGTTTCTACATTTTCCAAACAGAGGCGACACACACTGTCTTCCGACAGTCCTAGTCTCTGCATATAATGATTAAAATGACAAGGACCTGTAAGAAGGTCCGTTAAACATCGTAGTTCATCTTTACTGTAGTCCAACAACTGTATCAAGCTTCGAAGGGTGAATAAACGCCTTGAAGTGAGTTAATCCTGGAAGATTCTGCCAGAAGTCTATAAAACTTCTTGCCATCCAGGTGTTCAATGTTTGTTTGGCAAAGCCTAAAGCGATGCCAATGACAGGTTCTGATCCAATGAAGCTGCTTGCCGCACCCTCCTCTGGCAAGGGAGTCAGCAGTCTCATTGCCTTCCAGGGCAGTATTGCCAGGAATCTAGACCAGAGACAATCTGTTAAGTTTGCCTATCAAGGAGAGTCGTTATGGGCAATTTGCTACCAATTTAGAGGTTGCTCAGTAGTAGCCAAGACCTTCAAACGCCGCTTGACTGTCAGATGTATCTCAATCAGTATTTTAGACGTGAAGTGGACATCGTCTATCGTCTTGCCACTCCTCAGATGTGGTGATAAGCGTAATATCAAAAATTATGAACTTATTAGTAGACTATGTTTTCCCGGAAAACTGTTTGAAAAAACTATGCATGAAATTATTTTAGGTCATACTCAAAATAAAATAATAGAACAACAATATAGTTTCTCCCCTGTAGATTCATTGATATTGAGTCAACAGAGTTTGGAGTATGGATAATGTGACCAGACGTACCGTTTTGAACGGGACTGTCCCTTAATTCGACTATCTGTCCCGTTGTCCCCAAGTAATGATCTGGGACGTAAAATAGTCCCTTTTTCTGAAATCAGCTCTGAAAAAACCGTTGATAGGTATCGGATGTGGAGCACATATAATTCAAAATGCTATAAAATCTGCTGCAGACGGCCTACCTTCAGATTATGAAAGCATTATTGTGAAAATATATGATTTTTTTTATATTTATACGGTTGGAGTTGAAGCTCTAAAAGAATTTTGGGCTGAAGCTGAAATAGAACATCACCAAATGCTCGGCTACAGCAAATCTCGCTAGCTTGCGCTGATGCCTGCTTTGGAGAGAGTTTTGAAAATAAAATAATCTGTTTTATTCACGAAGATGTTGGTTTCACTATGAGTAAGTTTCTCACAGATTCAAAAATGGAAAATTCTGATTTTCCGTTAGTTTTTTGTAATAAGTAAGTCTAAGAGCCGTATGTGGTTTTTTTTTAAACGTCCGAAAGTCTCTGAATTCATCGACATTGTCCTCAAACGAAACAATATGATTGTCCACATTTCTGTAGTACGAAAAATTTTATCGGTGAAATAAAAATTATGCTAACATAGAAATGGCACTAAACAGTGAAATAGGCCTATTTTGGAATAACAGGCGTGGATTTTTCATTCAATAAACAAATTGAATATGAAGCACTTGCCCTCCTACTGAGTATTATCTTGTGAATATTGGTCAAAATATCTATCCAATGGATTAAAACTGTCAAAGGACCTGACTAAATCAACATTCAATCAGAACCCTTTGACTAGAAACGCTTTTATAGTCATGGTCATCAAGGGTTGTCCTAATATTTGAGAGGAGGATTAATTTGTAAACATCCAATCACTGAGGTAGAGTAGTAATCATGGTTTCATCTTGTGACATTTCCATCGGTGGATCTGCAGGTGGAAATGAATCGTGCGAGCGTGATTTACGGAATAATCCAGCCGTACTTCTGGATGTACGCTGTATTTTCAAACAGTAAGGTTTTTTCGAATCTTCGAGGCAATTCTGATATGCATTTTCTGCTTTGAGTCGGAAAAGTCGCAGGAAGCCAAATCTGGTGAATACGGTGGCTGAAACATGACTACGGTGTTGGTTTTTTGGCCAAAAACTCTCAAACAAGCAATAACGAATGACCAGATGCATTATCGCAAAAGCCATGAATTACTTTTGCACAATACCAAACGCATAACTTCAAGATAATACCCCTTATTGACCTTACAACCATGTGACAAGAACTCCCGATGCACTACGCTACGGTAATCGAAGAAAACAGTAATCAAAACTTCGAAATTTGATCGAACTTGGTGTGCTTTTTTGATCTTGGCTTTCTTGGGCTCTCTTTTGTGATTTGAAACTGATTCAAAATTCAAACATCAAATATAAATATTTCACAAACATATCGAGACTCTCAAAATAGAGTGTGGCCTACTTGAATACGCAATGGGTTTTCTTCAATTATCAGCCAATTCTATCACACATCAATTAAAGTTTTTCCTGAATCTACAAATACTCTAAAAGTATCCATTAACATCCATAAATTCAATTCTCAACAAATTGACTGAAAAACTCTGACTCTTGGTTTTTGTTACAGATTACATAATCACCCTCTGCAATGCTATAGTTGAGGTTCGAGAGTCTGCTTTCAACTAGGTGAGTATCACTTTCAGTTTCAAACATTTACTAGTGGTACAAAGCCATAATTCAGATGTAGAATCTTCAAGAAAGTATTTTATTAATTTGGGACATTTTTCAATTCTTCATATAATCTAGGAAAGCAGTACATTATTTACAAGTTATAACCATATTTCAAATATTTTATACACCTTTCAAACTTTAGATATTTCATAGTCCTCAGGTATTTTTGAGGTAAAAAGTGTCCAATACTTTCTTTTTTGAGATACAGGTCATTGAAATTTTCAAAATATTTTTCGAAACAGTGTTGAAATTTGGAAGCTAATCACATCTCGGAAATTTTTTCACTCGAGGAATTCAAATATGCATACTTTTCAGTTGAATAGAGCAGCAGAAAACATATGTGAGCGAAACAAAGGTAAATTTATGTATTTCACGCTATAAAAAACTTCAACTATTGATTAATATTTAAATCATTCCACAAATTATTCAGAAAAAGCAACAGTAATGACGAATCTTTCATTTATTGCATTCCAAAGCAGAAAACCTCGCAGACCCACTTCTATGTGATCTCATTATCATTCAAATACCTGAGAAATCTTGTGAAGTATCAGATACTCATTGAAAACATCGTATATATTTGGTTTATCAACCCGAAAATAAACAGTAGAGAATTCTGTAGGGTTTAACTTCAGCCTGAATTCATAATAGTATAGGGTCTTCCATCGTACTTTGACCATTGATAACGGCCACCGTGTATTCTAGAGGTAAAACATTTTTAGTTTATGAACCTGGTGAACGTGTGGTCGTTCGTGATAAAGGAAAAAAGGTGTCGTTGAATGGATCAGAGCAATCATAGTAAAAAAAATTGCAAACGTAAAAAAACATTTGAACCAGATTAAAAACTTTCATTTAATAGATTCTGAGTTGCCATCTTTAGTCAATAGCTCAGAAAATGTAAAAATGGATTCAACTGATGTTTCTCCTACTTCGGTCAAGACCTAAAAGAATCGTTAAAGTAATAGATCGGCTCAAAAATGCAAAACGTTGACCTGTCAGTTTGTTTTTACGTGCGGGAATAAAAAGAAGTCATTCGATGCCAAGTCAAGATTATACGGCGGATGACTCATCAAATCGATGTTTTGGGTGCTCAAAAATGCAGTTGTTTGAGCCAATGTGTGAAGGCTTGCATTGTCGTGATGAAAAGTGGTCCTTCTTCGACGGTTGATTTTTCTGATTTCTTGGAAGACAACTGGCAAACAAATGGTTGTGTACCACTCAGAATTTACTGTTCTCCGTTATTCTAGTGGTACGGTTGCGACATGTCCAGTTTTTCCGAAAAAACAGGCGACCATTTTCTTGGAAGTGCTTCGTGCGTGAACAACTTTTGTTGGATTTGGCTCATCCTGAAACACACATACAGTCGACTGCTGTTTACTTTCGGGCTCATACGCATAAATTCTCGATTCATCATCAACGCGAACAAATTTTTTTGACAGTCGAATGTTTATGGAATACTGAATGTATGCTAGTCCCACTATTGCCTAAGGTTGTCTTAATCTCACGATAGGTCACATGATGATCTTGCAATATCAGTTCGCGCATAGCATCAATGGTTCTCGGAAAAACAATTAATTTTGGACGACCTTCACGAAATCTACGACCACGATTAAATTCACCAAACCATCGATAAACATTGGTCCTTGACGGAGCTTCATCGACATAAATCAAATTAAGTTCATCCATGCACTGTTGCTGAGTTAATCCACGTCGATAGTTGTGAAAAATAATAGCACGAAAATGTTCGCGATTTAATTCCATTTTGGGCCGAGATGAATATTTTGAGGTACTGTAAACAACACAAATAGCGCGCGTATATCAAAACGTTCTGAGTACGTATAAGCTCAAAAATGTCCAACTTTACCATAGAGCTGTCAGTTGCCAGATTGCAACACTATGGTTGCCAAATGCCGAAACATAAAAGGCAACCTATCGTTGCCACACACAGTAGCATCAATAGAGCTTTCAAAGGAATAAAAAATGTCGATGATATCTCAAGCACACTTTGTTTCATTTAATTTTAAAGAAAGAGACTATACAACCTACTGGGCTTATTTTAATTCTTTCGCTATCTGCAAAGCATCCATCAATACATTTCCTAGTTACTGAAATGGCCGCAAATCAGTGCTAATATAAAATCCCACTACACGAGGTGCCAGCAAAGTTATTCATCAACAATCCCTTTCCTAATGGCTTTTTTCCACGCACACGCCTAATGAATGGGTATTTTTCAAAGGTATAAGTATAAACAAAACGGTAACCAAGATAATAAAAGTACAATAAAAGTACGCACCCAGGTCATACTTCATGTCTACTGATATCATCTGCATTACTTTTTTCATCTACATTCTGTTTATCATTTCACGTATAGAACTCCATTGAGTAATTTCAGATTACATTCGGTTTTAATGACTGATACTACCATTTAAATAACGGTGAGATCTTTGTTTATGGCAGAGTCGTCGGCCAAGTCATTTCCGCCTTTGATAGCGTTTCGGGGTTTGTTTCACGAGAATCTTCAACCATATCGTTTCATGTGTCTTTCACTGTGAATTCCAGACATTAATTTTGTTTTTTATCGTCTCAAAAATATTATGAAAGACCGATGAACATCCTGCTGCTTCTCTTATCGTATTCTCCTGCAAAAATTATAATTTATTTATTTATTCAAAATTTGGTATACAAACACGTAAATACCCATGGAAGCATCCACTGATAGTAGTGGTTACAGAGGTACACGGTGTCAACAGATTCAAGAAAAAATAAAAATTAATGAATTAATACATTTCATACATACTAACCAATTATTTTTGCTATGTGTTGAATATTCTTTTCATCGTTATTTTAAAGGATTTCAATGTAATAGAGAAAACATTTACACTACTACAATATTTGCTGAAAGAATCACACATTCTAGTAATTGGGGAGTTTTTGTCCAAATTTGTGTTGAAATTCGGACTGGCAAGTAGATTTCTGTTTCTAGTGTTCCTATGCGGAACGTGATAAAAAATAATTGATACTAGATTGGGTGAGTCATAACAGTTTGTTAAAATTTTATAAATGAAAACTGAGTCGTTTATTATTCTTCATTGTTCTGTAGTGTAGTATTTTGTAGTGAGATTGAATTTCGCTAATGCCAAGTGTTACATAAATCTTCGTTATTTTGAAATGCAAGAACATTACAAATCTGTTCTGTAGTCTTTCTAATCGTAATGTATGCATATTAGGAATCACACGTTAAAAGGTAAGACCTCGTTAGTCCTTAGCTCGCACAAATTTCTCAACTTCTGAGAGTTGTCGTTCGTATGGGGGCGACGGCTGATTAACGGAAAAACAGAACATATTCAAACAGATTATAATGGGGGCTCCGTATGACACTTTCGATATTAAGTTTGCTATAAACAAATGCATAGTAAATAGATTTGATTGCTGCCTCGTTGTTGAAGTCTTTGCATATTCTGCAGAAAAATCCCAAGGTTTGGCTGCAGGAATTCATTACATAATTCATATGGGGATTGAAAGTAATTTTTGTATCAAATTAGATTTCAAGATATTTAATTTGGTCTACTCTGTTAATAATATTATTGCCCAGGGAGTATTGAATATGTATCGGTATGTTGTTTCTGCAAAAAGATATACATGCACATTTATTAATATTGAGTTTTAATTTATTGAGGCAACAGAATTCCAAAAAAGCATTGAGGTCTTCCTGAATCTTTGGATTAACTAATACACAAAATGAAACATAATCAGCTAGCCCTACGAACGGTGTATAATTTAGTTTTGTTCAGTTTCTGAGATTGATGGATCGTGGATAATGATAATTCAGTAAGAAAAAAGAAAATTTATTATAATTTTTCGAACATATCCGACTAAAATTACATAGTTTCCGTTGTGACACTAGTCCACTATGCGCTTGAAGCCTATGAGTAAACCAGAAAAACGCCTGTAAAGCCGAATACTGATTTCGTTATGTAATTATCCTCGTAGAAATTCGGGAAATTGCAACTATTAGGTGTTCTGGAAAGTTCGTAGGCTAACACACAGATGGTGCTACTAGTATTAGATTCATATGATTTTTAGTTAACCCTAACTTCTGTTACTTGAAGAGAATGAATGAAAAAGAACTTGGTGTGTTAATAAAACATTACTTTATCAACATACTGCTAGGTACCTGTGTCAATTTTACAATGTTGCCTTATTTACTAATCCGGTAAATCTGACAATTGAAAATATTATTTCAACAAGCTATATAGTAAACTATTATGTATTGATCCACCTTCGTTATTCATAATATTATCATCATGTTTACTTATTTCTACACTCTCATAGGCATCTAGATGCCTGTTGTTGTTAACTTGTCTACTAATCCTAATGAACTGAGGTTTATGGTCAACCCTGAAGAGGCATAAGCCTATAGCAGGGCCTCACACAAAACACACTTTCACAATACTTTGTAATTTCATCCTGAAGCTTAATAAACATTTTTGACTTGACTTGACTTGACTTGACTTGACTTGACTTGACTTGACTTGACTTGACTTGAAATTTATGGAAGATTTTGTTGCAAAACATGATGGTCTTCCATATTTTGGCTAAGTGTTCCATATATCTTATTTTAATAGAACCTTTAGTCTGTCCATAATATTTTACATCCCAATTCTTACATTTAATTTCGTAAATTCCAGACTTTTCCGAATTCCCGACTTTGTCTTTTGGATTTCCTAAAAAAAGGCTCTGTAGTGTATGACTTGTTTCGAATACCATTTTATTAAATACCATTTTATTTAAAACAAATCATACACTACAGAGCCTTTTAGGCTCTGTAGTGAGGACTGCGATGCAAAAAACTCGAATTTATACGACGATATGTGACAATGGATGAAACATGGCTCCATTATTTCACGCCAGAATCAAAACGATCGTCATCTGAGTGGACTGTACGTAGTGAACGACTCCACTGCCTGCAAAGACGCAGCAGTTGGCTAGCAAGATTATAGTATCAGTATTTTGGAATGCGCATGGTATAATATTCATGGACTGTCTTCAACAGGAAAAAAACATCAAAATCGAGCATAAAATCGCAAAAAAACGGATCGATTTGAAGAAAAAGAAAGTGCTGTTTCATCAAGACAATGTCACAAATCAATAGAAACGATAGCAACATTTCATGAAATGGCCTTCGATTGCTTCTGCATCCACTGTTTCCTCCAGATCTGGTCTCCAGCGACTTTTCCAGTCCTCAGACCTTATAAGAATACTCGCTGGAAAAAATTCATCTAAGGCCTATTTTGAGGGTAAAGAACAATCGTATTATGAAAATGGTATGGCAAAATTTTATGAAAAATGTTTTTTTATATTAGCATACTGACTTTTCAGCACAACTGTTATTTCTTCTCGTAAATCGATTATTGAATTTTCACTCACTTGTCTCTGTATAAATTACATTGTAGATTTCTTGTATAAAAGCGATGTTTTGTCAATTTCGCAAGACCGATTAATTTCCTACACTACTCATCCTGCATACGATTTAACAAATTCAATTATTCATGAGGCAATGCAGGTTATGCGATTATCTTATTCCTAATGATCATTTCACTGTTCCTTATGCTTTTAGTAAGTATTATCACTAACATGATACAAAATTGGCGTTTTGAATAGGAATCGATGTTTCGTATATTTTTTTGAACAATATTCACTTAGACACACACCATCACTTGGTCTAGAATTGACGCTGATCCCGTTCGAAAGTGAAATGAACAGGATATGGCGTTATCATTATTTTTCTTTGCCTGCACAAAGAGTTTTCGTTCGGTGTTTTCTTGCTCTATCATTTTCCATTTTCTTTTACAAACTGTTTATGTAAAAAATTTGTTACATTTCAATATAACAGTAACTCTTTGATCTATTGCGGAAAACATACAATTTGGTTTGTGAGTATCCAAGTGAATAAAATTATAGTTGTATTCCTTCCTCATGTGTTATATCTCAGTTTATATTTTAAATGTGTTTTGATGAAATCAGAAAGGAAAAGAGTAATTGATTATCGTTAGGACTGGATACATGAATAAAGACGTAGGTGTTTCAAATAGATTCGCTTTTTTCGTTTGTATCTGACGAAAATATGTGTGAATGACACAGCTTTCACTGGCATTTAATAATATTTGTCTCCCCTTCTTTGGAAGTTTCCAATTGTTTTTATATTAATTGATTTATAGTATATATATGTCAACTGATTACTGATTTGAAATGGTTTGTTTTCGATACGAATAAATTTCAAAAACATTTGATTTCCTTTTTATAGTTTTCCGTCTTTCTCCAAATTTGTTAGGAACTTAAAATACCTCTGAATTTCATGACTACTGTTATATGCAAGTTTGCTCTCTTTTTGACCACGCCGCTGTTTTAGCATCCTAATATCTTTCAGAGGTCTAGAACACAAAACCAAAACATCCGGCAAGACTCCCTCAGGTTATATTTAGACTCACGTCTTTACTAGCAATCTCCCCAGTTCTCCAAGGATATAAGACGTAGACGAGAGGTCACATTAAAACTTGACGTTGTAGATATTCGGTGACATTTCCATAGACTGTTGGCATTAAAACACTACGGAAATGGCAAGAGATACATAAAATAGTGTAATACTTAATGTGAATACTGAGGAGTGGATATGTCAAATGTTATGGTTTTGTTTCGACTATGATTATTTTGAGAAAGATCGAAACTGTTACTGTTATTCGTTTCTTTCATCTGTTATCCCAGTTATTGAATAACACGTACATTATGTATGATAATGACGTCACGGAATTGAAAGGTATCCGATTTTAACGACTTTTCCAATGTATTGTGCTAAATTATCACTTGAGATAAAGGCTTTTGTTTAAATCACTCATTTGTGTTAAGTTGTATCTCAAATTTTCAACAGAGATAGTTGATTATTGAAGGAATTCAAGAAAGTACCATTTGCAATGTTTCTTTATTGAGTCTATACGCCATATCTAACTTCGAACTTCTTCTAATTTCGAAAATCAAAAATCCATTCGACGATATTAAAAAAACAAAGGAAGGGTTATTGGTTCGTTATTTATGAATCCAAAATAGCTGTTGAAAGTATCCTAAAAAAAACAACATGTCATCAAGATAATCGCCATGATCATAGAAGTGGCAATATTCGACGATGATCCAAGAGAGGAATCACCAGATGAAAATTAAGGTATGAAGGTGGATCTCACAAACAATTCAGTAACTGGACATTATCAATAACAAAACACTGAAACACAGGATAGTTACATGGAAACGCACACTCTGGATCGCATTGTTCCGTGGAAGTGACCAAATACCATGTAATGAAGCCCAACTTGCTTACACGGCACACCTTCGAAGTTACTATCCATGTAATCAATATCCATATTCGTATACAACAACCACGTTCGAACCTGGACGTTATTCATGAACTGGAAGTAATCCAATCCAATACAATGATCACTAAATTGCGCATGGGACAAACCAACAAAATTGTAATCATAGTGTTAGGAATCACACGTTAAAAGGTAAGACACACACAAGTTTGTACTTCTGAGTTGTCGTTCGTAGAGGTGCGACAGCTGGTCAACGGAAAAACAGATTTCAAACAGGCAGATTTTTTTAAACAGAAGTAATAGCGCAAGTAACTAAATAACGAAAACTATCTTACTTTTATTATTCAAATTCAAGAAAATTCTAGACATTACCCAAATGAAGGTACTATATCATGCACTGGTTGAATCACGTTTACAGTGATCCTTTCCTGGGGTGCAGTACCATCTGTAAACCTGAAAAAACTAGAAATTCTTCAGAAGAAAATATTAAAAATTAATGAAAAAAATGTGGTGGTCCCTGCTCCCCTGGCCGGTACTGCCGCAACCGCAATGTTCCTGCATTTGAATCTGTAATATCTTCGAAAATATTAATTCAAATTGAATTATGTAAAATGCCATATCGATCTATATCAAATACACAATGTATTTAAGGTTCTCGCTTCTCAAAAAAGTAAAGGATAAAAAATGGTTATTGTGGATTATACCTAAGATTATACCTTATAGTGATTGGCTTTATTTATTTTAAATTTATATTTCAATATAAGTTTATTCTATACTTCATATTCATGAAGTTTTGTTCAAGTATGTTTTAATTTTCACATATTCACAACTGTATTCCGTGTCACTTCTCAACATAAAACCCCATAATAGATGAATTTGTTTTTGAAGTTAAGAAATAAGATGGCCCATGCGCAACCTCAAGATTTCAAATGGGATTTCTCTTTGTTTATTTACTGATTAGACTAAGTTAAGGATAAAGACAATGTGAGAAAAACAAATATGGATTAACGCTATTATTATTATTAAATGGCATCGCAGAAGATTTCAAGATATTACAGGTTAGCACCCATTTGATGATCGACACACAAGAGATGTACTTAATGAAAGATTCGATGAGATGCGCTACTCTCTGAGGGTTTGTCATTCTGTAGAATAACAAATAATTCGCTATTGTGGGTCAGATATGAAATGTTTGATATTCTTGAAGTCAATTAAACCATACGTCAATTACAATTTTGTGCAAGAATTTTGTTATAGTTCATTTCCATAATAGTAGACACTAAATTCTCAGAAATATTATTGCATTAAAACCAAAATATTCTCGTCAAGGTTGTGATTCTATATATTTTATCATAATTTTTCCTCACCTATTTGATATAATTTCCGTATGCCACTGCAAGACTCAGATTAAGGCAAAAACGTCATTTCTGAGAATTTAGTGCTTACTTTTTTAGAATTATAGTATAGATAATGACGAAGAAATTAAAATCATAATAAAATGCAAAGGAATCGCTCATGAGGAACTGTTCCATAACCACAATACCAGAAATGAAAATCTGCTAAGAGAACCAAGACATCGTCTAAGCAAGTCAGCCAAAAACTCTGTTGATATTAGGATATATAACAAATTATCTGACGAAATTAATAACCTAAAATATAATCAATACAAAGCAGAAGTCAAGAAAATATTCTCCACCACTGTTACTACACAGTTAAGGACTTTATGGGCTGCAATATATAAAGTTTTGTCCTATTTTCTGTCATACACTAAGATATATATTCACAAACATGCCTCCCAACATTTTTCCCTAATAAACTACGTTAATAATCTACTTGTCTGATTGCCTGCTTGGCAACTTTTATCTTTACTTATAATATTTTATGCCTGGGTTATTTTTTGACCTTGAGTGCATTCTGTGTTCTACTATTTTCTACATAAAAATTGTCCTCACCTCGTTACCTGCTACAAATGTAATTTTTCATATAACATAGTCAATAAACATCTATCTATCTATCTAAAAATTTTCAAAAGTCTTCGGAAGTAGTGCAATCCGCATATTACAGTACATACGCTATAAAAATATGATCCTTCAATTCACTGGTGAAATAGTTTTTTTTCGATAAACAATTCCTTCCAGTTCAAATTAAAGAAAAATATTTGTAGTTGATCTACATTTTTTCCAAAAAGAGTTCATAGTTATCTGTTTCAATTCTCATTCTCTCCACAAGAAAGTATAGAAAAATATATAACCAAACAAAGCTCAATATTGGGGATTCATTAGACAATATGTCACATAATCACCCCCTACCTGGTCCCATACGAACTTGTTCAACTCGAAGAGTGACAGGGGGTGATGTATCGTTTTTCGTTAAATTGGAAACGTCATTGCCATCGAGATTACTTCCCATCTCGAGGGGCTTCCTTATATTTCCCTTATAATTCTATCCGTTAGCGATGGCCTGTATCCATATTTAAGTCACGTTTGCAGAAAAATAACGATTGATAACACAAAGGCGAATTGGCCGCTCGTACTATAGGAAACCATAAAAAGGAAAAGACATTTTCTTCAGAATGAATAAAATATCAGGGGGATGGTGGATTAGAGACCCTGCGAATGTTGGCATTCGAATAAATGTATATGCCGGATTCGATTTCTTTCTGCCTTGAGGTTTTCACCTCATTTGTTCAGTGTATATCATTACGATGCCACAAACGCTAATATAATACAGTCAATACCATTAGATATTCGGTTTGTAAGGAAACTATACAGCGTGGTAACAAACGAACTATTCCTATTTATTCAATATTATTAGTACCAAACTTGTGTACTTACACTCCTCAAAACAATTGAAGGACCATTTTTTTACGAGCTTTAAATTTTTTTAACAGTAAAAAATTTTGTTTTTGTGTTACCCTAATGGCTCAAAATCTTGTGTTTTCTTCTCAGACAGACATCACAGCGCTGATTTGCCGGGGCATGGTTCTTATGGGCCTACTGAGGTTTTCTTGAGGCTAACGGTCCCTCTCTTCTCGAAGAGCGATTTTCAGCCTATCTAAAGAGGGGGATTCAGGTCGATGGGATTCAGGTCCGGGCTGCAAGCGGGCCACCTGAAAGTGGTGATAATGTGGGCTTGTAGGTACTGACGCACTTCCTCTGAAGCGTGAGGACTGGCCCTATCACGCATACAAACTGAAGTGTGTCCTCCAGCTTCTGCTTTGTGACGTATCTGGACATCCGACACGTCAATAACGTACTTTTGGGCGTTCAGGGAACCGCTGCGAATGACTACAAGGTCTGTACAATCATTGAGTATCATTCCACACCACACCATTATTGATCCACCTTCAAATGGGACCGTTGAAAATAAGCAGCAAGAAATAACACGTTCATTTCTTCTTCTGTATACTCTAACCCGACCATCCCAGAAAGAGTCAGTTCAGACTTGTCAGAAAAGAGTACTATGCGCCAATGCCTTAGCTGCCAACGTCTGTGCGTCCAAGCGAACTGTATTTTTTCTCTTTTGTGACGTGCTGTAAGCCGAGGTACCTAGACTGGTCATATAGATCTCAATCTACTTTCCCGAAGTCGATTTCATACAATCTAGTCGGAAATTTGGTTCCCCGTTGCTAGACTCAGCTCATTTTGTAGTTCCCTGACTGTTGAAATTCTGCGTCTAACGGCACATAGTCGAAAATTCCTGTCCTCTTGGGCTGAAGTGGACCCCAGTCGCCCTTGACCTGGCCTCCTATGGACAGTCTCCAGTTGTTTTTAGCGGTTCCAAGGTTTCGAAACCATTGATTGACTCACACCTAACCTTTGACCTACCTGACGTTGAGAAACGCTATCTTCAATTCATGTGACAAGTACTGATTGAAAAGTATTATGTCCAACCCACAATGCGTTGGATGCAACAGAAACAAGAACCAGAGCACCAGCCCAGGTATTGCGATCATTACCATATCGCCTTTGAAAATGTTTACCGCAAAAATAGACGAAACGTCATGCATAAAAACCTGCAGACCACGGCCAGAAACCGTTCGTGAAAGTTTATATTCACAAGTGCTTTGCTATACAATACCTTCCCAAACTTGTTCATACTGACTAAATTCTACCTAATTGCTTCATATAATATAAACATTTTAATTATATGACCTTTTATTTATTTAATGGCTAATCTTACCGAGGTTTCGATATAAACTAATTGAAGATTCGAACATCATAAAAAAAGTTTTCCAACTCATAACATGGACATGTAATAAACAGATTCAGAAAATGAATTCAATTATGTTCGGTCTTTCTATGAATTTTCCCAATTCTCAAATCTATTAATTTCCAAACATTTCAAAACATTGAATGTCAAATTGAATTTCTAAATGTGAAACGTAAAAGTCATGCTCCTCTGCAAAAAGATGTTTTGCAAACCTTTAATCGGTCTTCATTTTCAGGAAACTACTTCTGTGTTCTTTTATTCTTCAGGAAAAATTTCTCCTTGTTTTGCCAGTATAAAGTTTTAGGCAAGAACCACAAGTAAACTCATAAACTCCTGATCTATCCGAAGTGTCTTCATTGTTTTTCATACATTGTTTTCAGTATATGCACGCCGCCTGAAGAATGTGTATAGTACTGAGTCAGTATAAACACGCCTGAGGAAACTATTTTATGGCGAAACACGTGTTGCGGTTTTGTAAACTGTTTAATAAAAATCTCTCAGTAAAGTATCACTTGAATATTATTATTTTGTATAGGTGCTGGCTATCTATCTATGATAATTATTCAATGATTTTCTCGTGTAACTTGGGGTTACCATAAATAAATGAATACAATCAGGAACAAACAATTCAATTTCTCTTGTAGGGCCTCAGATTGTTAATTTCTGAAATAGTCGGTTAATTTCATCGCCTTCTTCAACTTTTTTATTCGAACCACATTTCATCTACTTCAGCAAACGTTACGGCCTCAACATTTATCATATGGCATCAGGAAAACACGTCGATGTGAAGGCACTCTTTTATTCATCATACATAGTCGTCAACTACACGCTCATTCCCAAATGTACTCGTTTTATCTCAACAATCTCAAAGAATTATTTACTGGAGTGAGAAATTAGAACATGAAGCATACGAAGGGTGGCTTTTATTCCGAATGTGCTTCGTATTTTGAGAAAGCGTGTTTTAAGGAACATCAAAGAGAAAGGGAAAAATGGTGTGTGGGCACCTCTTTTTAATTAAATTATTCTTCGAAGCCCGAAAGATGACGATCTTCGAATCTTTTTGGGAATGTGTATGACGGTAAATTGCCATTGCTATATTTGTTACGGAAATAAAAATAAATGAAGATATCTAGTTTATACTTGAAAAATTTCACGTACAGTGTGTAAATGCCAAATGGAATTAAATTCATTATTTCGGTTACGGTACATATTTCAACCTCACTTCATCTTTTACACACTGTATACGCAAAATGTGAACTTATCTATCTTACGTATATCCGGATCTTGTGAAAACTCCAGCTCAATTGAATTTGAACCTTAATAACTCAAATGGAGAGTGAGAGATAGGAGGTGACTTTAGTTTCGTTCAGTCGCTTAATAAATAAGGCCGTTTAATTTCCATGAAGTTGAACTTCCGTTGATGGAAAACTGCTTAGCAGATTTGAATCTTGAAAGTGGAGTATTGAAAATAGTGAAGTGAAATGAAATTCACGCATTTCAGTATGTTGATATGTTTAAACGTTAACCAGTATAAAAATATAAAATGAAATTGAAGATGAAAACGAAAAAAACTAATCATTGAAAACTACGTAAACATAATTACACTTGAAGAAATAATCAATAGAGAAAGTAATTGAACATATTCAAAAATGAGTGTTATCATGATTGATTCACTTTTTGCGCGGGTTTCTAGTAATTGATCCACCCCTTTCAAAGATTTCTATACTTTTTATTTCTACGTTGAGTTGACTAAATGAGGCTTTGAATGGAGTTTTTTCAAAACTGCATTCAAAACCATCCTCAGCCTCAGACATCTTCTCGAATATTCAGATGTGAGACGATATATTCGCTACATCGAGTTGCAATTCTTGGAGTTGCTGTTTGCGTTTCATGATTTAGTCTTCAAGACTAATGCGGACTACGTAGCCAGATCCGAAACAGACTCTTTTGTACTTTCTTTCAATCCTTTCTCATAGTACTTCGAAGAGAATAACAATAACTGTAACAGCGTCTCATCCTTGTCTTCTTGTTCTATCAATTAGCAATTAATACTATCAAAGATCCTTTATATAGTGCCATAAAATTTTTCATTCCCGTTACAAATATCATTTGTATTGCAAAAACTTAGGCGTACCACAATCCTACCACTTAACGCTTATTCAGGCGATGATTCTCAAATGAGTTAGTTGTGAAACACGGTAGAGACGAAAACAATAATAACAGTAGTTTGGTACAAAAATTTTGATATTTCTCACGGTTATGATTTCATATTTCTCAATAAAAAATTCAAAGTTTAAAAAAGGAAATTGAACGACCCTGAAAATAAAGTATTGAAGATTTCAGAGTCGTTTCCAGTATCACTCACATGAAATTTACTTCCAAAGAGTTGATCATGGTTTTTTATTTTTTCATGGGGGCTAAAATTCTAACTGACGTACTGCATCACAAAAATGGTTGCTTTCTGGTATCCAGCCAATAATAGACGATCCACCATCTTTTATAATTTGAATATCTGTTTGAGTATCTGTTTTTGACTGTTTGCTGGATAACTGGTCGATATTTTCACATTCTAGAAATAGTATTGAATATTGAAATGAGAGCACTCATTTATGATGCGAAGAGTTAAAATTGGTCCCCGAATTCATCAAATTTGGTGAAACTTTCCATACATTTTTTGAAGCAAAAAATATCCAACAAAAGGATTTTTTATTCACTTCAACAAGTTTGTACTTTCTGAAGAAGCATTTTACTCAAAGAGTTGATTCTATTTTCTATATTTCACATATATAATATTTACACAAACAAAAATATTAACGGTAAAGCACATTAAGAGCCGAAAAGTCAAATTGCTAATGTACTGAATTATTCTGTCAATTTGCTCACTACTGAATGATTTCTGAATCCGGTCCTAGAAACGAAGCATCAAATATAAGATCTGGTATATTTTTCTAGCACAGTAATATTTTCTACGCACTCGAAGGCCTGAGTGATTGTTTTAGAACTCATCTTTCATCAATTGTTCCTCTCTACATTTCAACAGTTTACAATTTTCAAAACTCCACCAATAACAATAGTCCCGTATTCCTTTGCTTTGGTTCTCATCATGTTTCATATGCAATAGGAGATTTCTATAATCAATACCCATTACGGGTATTTTTTCAACACAAGAAGCAATACATATAGTAGGAATATTACCCTATTCAATTAAGAGATAATAAAAAAATTTATATTTTCCACAGTCGTGAATCATGATTCTCAGAACTTTCATATTCTGAAAAAGTGAACCTTAGCTCATAATTATTACAAAGATAGGCTGTCTTATATTCATGAAACTCTCTCGCATAGCTTAGCTTTGAGAATGTAACATTTTTTTTCATCCCCAAATGAATAATTCGTCCTAATTTTGCTCTCAAGGTAAAAACTCCACAAGGAAAGCAAAACAGGATCTGATGATAAAAATGGAAAACGGCTCTTAACGTTTCCATAAAATTAAACAAAGTATCAGTTACAAACTTGAAAGAATCAGTTTTTCAAACATAATTAAAATCCTTAACTTTTAAAGTGTCTTAAACATTTTGCAGTCCCGTTAACATTAGCCAAGGCCTAATTGAATAAAAATATCCTAATTAGGGCTGACGATTCTTCGCACCCCTACAAAGAAAGTTCAACAGAATTTTTTTGCTTCATTATTTACTGATATGAATCATCGATTAATATTTCATGCTCTTAATAGTGGCAGTAAGGGCAGCATGAAGAGTCGATTTTCAACTGATTGGCAATCATTAGTAAAGTACAATAAACATCAATTTTCTTTACAAGCCGCGGTAGTGGTTCTTTATTTCTTGACACATATTTTGTAGAATCAGGTCAACATTAACTTCGAAGAATATTTTTTTCAATAATAACCGAGGACAATCTCAACTCTACCAACTTCTTTAATGACACAATATACGTTGAAGTAAAGTTAAAAAAAGTATGACAAGTTTTGGTCTCAAGAAATATTCAATAATTTTCCGAATTCTGACACAATTTGAATTTGTAGAAGTTCAATTTCATAATAAATACTTTCTCCAGCAACAAATGTTGCTGGAGTATCACAATTGTTTACTCAACTTGCGGATGAATTCACAAATTTCGACCTAAGTACTTCGCAAAGAGGTTCAAGGTTTTCCTTCCCTTGCTTAATTTAAAGAACTTGTCGGATTTTAATTACTTTTAAGATACTTTTTTTGAGCTTTTCTGCCCAAACACCAAGATATAAAGTCTATCCAAATCCAAGATAGAGCAAAACAAAACAAAACCGAAACGTGATGTTCACGTGATCGCCCAGTGTCAGATGGAAAGGGCAGCGTTCATTGGAGAATTCGCCTTCTTGGTACGAGTTCAGTACTACTCACTGTACATTTTCCACTAAGCAAAACGAACCTTAACGGAGACCTTAGTCATACAACAAAGGAAGAAACACAGATTGGTGTTTCTTCCAAAGACTAAAAATAAATAAACATGTTTGACGGTTCCCAACAACATCAAAAAATGTGTTGATGAAGGAATTCGGAGTCAAATTCTATTTTGTAAAGAAATGTCCGTTTGTTGCATTTTTTAAAATATGTACTTCACGGGAATTATCGAATAACCTTTTAGTGATCACCTATTCAAAATGTATTCTTGTATTTAACTTTCGGTCGCTTCCTGCTAGATAATATACTCACCAAGTGCTATCCTGTAACGAACGAGGGAATGGCAGGGCGTTTCAGTTCCTCGTAATAACTCGCACAATTTCCGGAGTTTCCCAGGAGACCAAAATAAGCCGTTGCACGTTCGTACGGCCCTGAACAAACGGCTCACTACGATGTATTAAAATTTAAATGATTAACCAACCCCATCGGTGCCGGTGTAAGGATGGCATTAAAACTTTATTCTGCTTAAGACTCTATAGTTTTTATGTTTCGTCTTCCATGTTTTTCTTCGTTGTCGTTCTGAAATTGTTTTCGGTCGGTTGAATAATTCATTGTTGTTGTTTTTGTGGAAATTAGAAGTAGGCCTGGAATATTCAGCGAGGATGGGCTGGCTGGGAACAGAAGAATGACTGGCGAATTAGGCTCTCCATCTCTTCAATCTAGTGTATCTCATTCACAGATAAGTCGGATGATGATGGTTCCCAATCAGTTTTCAGTTAGTTATTCCTGATATACGGTATGGTAAAAAAATCTAACGAAATAAACTTTAAATGTTCAAGCCCGTCTTGGATATACCTACACAGTAGGTTTAATGGACTGACGTCTATCATAAAACAACTATTCCCCTGGCTAATATCACGAAGGGCGTTGGAATATATCCGACAGGCGTCAGTGCAGGCCGGTTTCGGGCTTATTAGGTACTCATCAGTGCAAGATAATGACCATCATCGACCTAAAGTCAATGATATTCCACAATTGAAAATCGGAATTCTTTCAGAATTCTGGCTTGAACGTTTGAAGTTCAGTTGCTTTAGATTGTTTACTGCCAGTCTTCCAGCATAGCCCACTGACTAATAAGAAAGTTTTTCTTCCTCATTCAGAGGAATCGGGCAAATTACCGATATGCAGTTGGTTATTACCTCGTCCACTAGATGGAGTGACATTTTGTGATGTTCGCTCCAACTTTGGAAGAGGAATGAAATACTCTGAAAGAATTCCGATTTTCAATTGTGAAATATCATTGACTTCAGGTCGATGATGGTCACTGTCTTGCACTGATGAGTGGCTAATACGAAACCGGTCTGCAAGTGTGCCCGTTCCATAATTGAAGGTCGACTCTTTCAGTTGTATTGCCAATTGAAGATTCCTGCACTGACGCCTGTCGGATATAATCCAACGCCCTTTGTGGTATTAGCCAGGGAAGTAGTTGTTTTCTGATAAGCGTCAGTCCATTAAACCTACTGTGTAGGTATGTAGAGACTGGCTTGAACGCTTGAAGTTCAGTTGCTCTAGATTGGAAATATTTAAGACATTGATGTCTTTCCATGCGTAACGTTTCTGTGGATGATACCTGTTTCAATTTCATTACGAATGTTTGGAGTACGAAATGGAAAGAAACTAGCTAATAGTCATTTCTAAATTGTGTTCAGTAATTGGTTTTGTGGGGAACTTTTGTGCATGACATAAACATATTTGTGAAGAGTTTTTCTTCAAATCAATTACTTTCTTCTTCTCTTCGGAAGTAGACAATGAAAAATCTTATTTCATTTTTTTATATCATTTTCACATTTTTTATTCAACTCATCCTTCTGCTCGTATCCTTCATTCTAAAGAGTTTTGCAGTGTTTGAAGTGTTTGTGCAATATAATTGATCATTCGCAGTCAATATCGAAGGATGGTGCAATATATTTCACGAATTCAAATTGTTTTAGAATACATTTTTGCACCCTCTGTTGGTGCTGTTGTACAATATCCTGTTAATATCGTGCAATAGATTTATTGTGCAATAATATTGATAGTATATGGCCCGCTTTAGTTTTCAAACCTATCATTAATTTTTTTACCAGATAAAGAAACATCATGATTCGATGGTTAGAATTGATCTTTCATTCACACAAGACAGGAAATAAATAATTTCATATCCCTTTGGGAGTCAATGAGTAATTTGAAGTGAAATATTCTCTCAGTATACCGGAGTCAGAATACAAAAAGAACCATTGAAATATTTCTGTAATGTTGTATCGTGTTCATTGTCTAGACTCTAGACGGTAGAGTCCTACTCATAAAACCCCCACTATTGTGATAGTTCACTTTGTATCGTCTGACACAAGCTGGGAATCGCACGTTAAAAAGTAAGACCCCCTCAGTCCTCAACTCACACAAGTTTTGACTTCAAATAGTTGACGTTAGTGAGGAGACAACAACTGATTACAAAAAAATCAATTCAACCCATAACTATTATCAGTTAAAGCTACGAACTTATGTTTGTTCAGATCAGTCTGACCTAAAATACGGTGATGAGCATAAAATACCTCGACAAATTAGAGAGTATTGCTTCACCATTTCTTGTTAAACTACTTGATCATTTTTCAAACAATGAGGGGTCACAAATAGGGAGGAGTCGAAATCTATACTTACTATAAAATATGTATGGGAGAAGCTATTAAAATCGAATTCGGTTCCCTTGCTGAATCAATTATTGAACCGAATATAATTTATTATTCAGAAAGTGGAATACACAGACATTTTTTCTCATAATTTAAACATAAATCGTTTTACATCACTTGAAAATTATAGTAGGTGTCGGCTATTTTTGAGTTTGAATTTAATGCATCAATACAGTACTACTGTGTGTGTTCAGTTTCATTTTTTCAGGTTTCCAAGGCAATGAAAATTGCCCTTATGTCCGATTCAGTGGGTTGAGTTGGTTTAGGTCAAATGTGAGTGGGTCTACTTGACCCTCCACCGCAACCCGTAAGGGTTTATTATGGCTCACACTTATTGAAACTCGACCAAATAAACCCAGCTTCTTAAAGAAGCCGATTAGTTTACATAGTGAATGATATTTCAGGTCAGATCAGTAATCAAATGTTTATATCCTGCGAACTTCGAACGTTCACCTCATTCATTGAACAGGTCTCGTACATGTCTTTCATTAAATGAATATTTTCTATGGAGTAATATTTTCAGGAATTCGGTTGTAGAGTTTAGGCGCAAAGTAAGTAAATGATCTTTGTGTAACGACTCTGACCATTAGGGGTGTAGTATACTGATCATTTTGGCGGGTGTGGTACTGATGTGAAAGAAGCGATGCCGTATGTCTATTTGTATGATATTTAATGCTGAAGCATGAAACATACAACTGTCGTATGTCTAACAGACGAGTTTCGATGTATAATCTATCAGAGGAATACCTACCATTTTTAGAGAATATTAATTTTATAAAACGCCTTTGCATAATTTCAATTTGAGAAATATGAATCAAATGTTTGGTTTACTCATTCTGCTCTAAATGATATCTGTTCGAAACCGTTTTGCCGTTAACCAGCTGTCGCACCCCTACGAACGACAACCCTCAAAAGGCGAAACTTGTACGAGCTAAGGACTAACAAGATCTCACCTTTTAACGTGTGATTCCTAAAACAGGTTGGATGATATACAACATATAATTGAATAGATTTCCAAACGATCGCGTTTTTTGTGTCGGAGTGCTACTCCTTTTGAAATCTTATTTCGTTTTCTTACCACATTGTCAACTCATGCGTTCTACTTCAAAACTATTTCACGCTTTCAAAACCCGCCAAGCCGTTATTTTCACCGAACACACCATCTTCCGTCAAGCATGACATTGACCTTTTTATTGTTATGGGTTTCGAATTTCAATCTTAATTTCTTTAAGACCACACGTTTCCTCATGAAGAAACCTGATCAATGCTGCTCAAGAAGTTTTAATTTCGAAATTAAATCCCGAAGTTCAAACTGACACGGCTTCATTTCGGAAAGTGGATTTTCATAATTAAATCGACTCCATTACATTCTAGAAATCATACAAGAATTATTAATCCTATCCATTTTTTTTATAAATTGGCTCTAAAGGAATCATTATATCAAACTCCATATTCAATCTGAGGTTTGGAGGTACATTCAAACTGGAACTCGGGATTATTGGAATTACTAAAGGAGCAATGTTTACCTAATGCCGATTCGTTTCTCGAATGATGAAGCAATGAAGGATATTGAAGAGAAATTCATGAAAAATTAAATGGATGTTCCTTTTTGAAGTGGCATTTATATGGGAAAAATAACCGAGAGAGGAAATTGTATATTCCTGGAAGAGTTTCAGTGATTCAAATCCCACACATTTTCTTCAGATTTTGGCTCTCAAATAACGTTAAGTATTAGCTAATTATGCCCTCGTAGAACCACTTAGTTTGTTCAATTAACTCATGGCAGTACAGAAAGAAGTATTTTGGTTTGCTTTTCATTTCACTACGGACCTCGTGTATCTTTGATATTTGTAGACTGAGTTCTCTGTCGATTTTATAGATGGAGAAGACAAAATGTCATCGCCTTCACTCTCTCAGGACAGGTGAGTTCAGTAGTGCATTCGTGATTCAGCCTTATATGGTCCAGTCATCTTAGTCAAAATTAGATAGGTATCTCGGAATTTGAGATACCCAACTATAAACTCATATGAAATTGTATTTTGAAAGTTCGTATCCTATCTCTCTCACACAATGACCCTTTTCTTACTCCCTACACAGTTTTCGGCCACTATTATTGTCTATCCATTGAGCGTAGAAACAGCCACCAGAGCTGTGAATTATCCAACAGAGTTTTTGAACTCATTGGATTTGCCAGGCATGCCTCGCATAATTTACAGCTGACGGTTGGATCGCTCCGTAATTTGTATCCACCACGGCTGTGTCACGGCACACGATTAGTCATCGAGAAATTCTTGAAAAACGTTGTCGAAGCCAGTCGATGTGGAAATATGTTGATACCTACAGAAGTGCCAATTTATTTTAAGCGAGTGCAATTTCCAGTTAGATTGAAATTTGCAATAACTAATAATAAGTCCCAAAGCCGAAAAAATCTGTTTGTGGCTTGGATTCGAGCAAACCATGTTTGTTACACTAACAAATATATGTGGCATGCACTCTAGTGCGCTCTAGTGAGTTAGCTGAAAATTGTTTCAAAACCTACATACTAACCTCGACACGTGTTTCGATCACCAAGTGATCATCTTCAAGAGGATCAGACTCGATTAATAATTGATACGTGAGTAAAGTAATCATTGAATATAATATAATTATCAGTGAGAAATGAAAATTATTGATCATTATGGATTCATCAATAATTAATTAACTTCATATGGCGTGTTTTTGATCGAGACTACCGATCAAATGATGATGACTTCAAATGATGGTCTAATCGCGTTCAACGTATAAAAAAATGTTTGATCCAAAAGTTGTAGGGAATTCAATACTCTACAACATTAATAATGAATAATAATACCAAAAAATCCATGGGAAACGAGATATTCGCAAAAAATGTGCAAGAAATCAATTTTCGTTACCATCGACCTTAGACTTTAACGGTCGCGTACACTCTACCATATATAGGTTTTGAGAAACCTTTCAGGATGTCAAATTACAAGTTTATACGAGTTCATAGCTGGGTATCTCAAATTTCGAGTTGATTTCCAAGATCGCTGGACAATGCACCACTGATAGGACTTATAGCGCTTTGAGGTGTTGGATGACTGGTGTCATGACTGATCGTGTATCACCGAATTTCTGTTCAGCTTTCGTAATTCGTTATTTTGATGGAAAGTTTTCTTTCCTTATACGAGTAATTGGGCAAATTTTAGACATGTGGTTGGTTACCTCGTTCACGTACAGATGGGGCGATGACAAACCTGTTGTTTGTTGTCCGCTTCAGCCTAGTTCGAGGAGTGATATTCTGAACGAATTCTATTTCCAATTATCGAAAATTATCGACTTTATGTTGATGATAGACACTACCTTGCACTGAAGAGTGGCCAAACAACCCACAACCGGTTTGCAAGTGTGTTCCAATAATTGAAAATCTATTGCGGCAGTTGTATCGCCAACAGCATATGCAGGAATAACTTCAGTGAAGAATACTGCACTGACACCTATCGAATATAATCCAACGCCCTTCGTGATATTAGCAACATATTATTTCTTTTTTCAGCTTCAGTTTCAGTTCAAAAACATATTGGATGTTTGTTTGAAGGTGGTTGACAATGTTTCGTGGTGTATTTCATAAGTTCGGATTTCCATTGTCTAATATAGTATAATATCAGGGGATTATCGGAAAAGATAAGAAGGATTGGGTCCAAGTATAACATCAGGACCTGCTTCGGAACACTATCCATAGCAGCCTCACAAAAACCAGGCGTTCAAACGCGGACTGCGATTCCAAGAATTGCATATACCGGATACTCTGCGACTGCGGAGAATCATACATCGGTGAAACTAAGAGGCCATTGAAAGTTCGTATTGCTGAGCACAAGAAACACACAGCGAGGAGAAACCAGCAAATCCGGAATAGCAGAGTATGTTTGGACTCATCAACATGACATCAAGTGGGCTCAAACTGAAATCATCCACTAGATGATACGTAGAGATACGTAACATATGGAAACCTATAATCAAGCGAAAAACGACCAACTCCCGTCCAACGGTCATCTCCCGCTAAAACCAATGAAGCGATGAGAGGGGAGAGGGGATAGGTGAAAGCACTCGAATGACCTATAAATAATCAGATCTCGGAGGAATAAGTCCAGTTATCACCCGAAGATGATTGTGGATACTAACAATCGAAATATCGTGACGTAACTTAGTTTCATTTTTATTTTTTGTTTTTTGTCAAATTCGAAAAAACGAGATGATTTTTCGTTTGATGAGTCAAAGAAATGATCCTACAGTTTTTCTTTCAATCAATTTTAGATGCATGAGACAACTACAATGTTTACAGTGTTTACATTCCTCATCAGACATCTTCATTTATGAATGTCTTTCGACAAAATACATATGCCCCTGACATCAACGGCAGCAACTTCTATCGATCACATCCATACTATACAACCCTATCTACCAAGCGAACGAAATCATAACAACGCGCCATATCACAATACGGTCCCATTTCTTTGTGCAAATAAGGGTCCTTTTGATGAAAACAACAATAATATAGATATATGTCCCTGAACCTCTCCATCTTCTCCAACAAAACACTCGGAGACCGCACACAAGTACATAGGTAGATTGAGACATTTTTCTTTTCATATTCCCTGTTCTTTCGCATCTTTCGTATTTACCTATCCGAACTCTAAGTGGGTGTATTTTCTTTAACGATAAAAAAGAATCCCAGTCCTCAAGAAAAATCCGGCCCAGCGCTGATGTATTATAAATAAACAAATTTCCGTTGGGGGTTCATACTGTCGTGGATTTTCCAGTAAATTGGGATATATAAGGGATAATTTCCTGTATTCCTTTTTCTCTGTGTTAGATAAATTAAGAAATATGTGCGTCTTTTGAGGTTTAGTAACTACCTCCCTGTGAAAAATTATTTTTATATGGCTTTTTATATTTCCATCATGGAATATATTTTATGGAGTATTTATAATTCTATAATATATATAATGCTATTGAATAACATTTCAAATCATACTTACAGTGAAAATGAGTGAAAAACAATGTATATTTTGGTTTGACAAATGTCCTACCTTCACATAAATGTAATTTTACGATGGGCATATTGATTTGATAATGTTCGACTCTTAAGAGAGAGTTTATTGATACAAATTTCATTATTATGTTTTTCGGTGTAGTTCCAATAAGTTACTGTATATAGGTACTGCTGAAATTATCAATGTCAGTTTTCTTATTCATACAATCAGAAGACTTATTAATTTCAACGATTTCAAGGCATTTGAAAATATTTTTTATGTATGTAGACCTTTGATATTAGAGTAATTTGGTTTATGTCCTGTTTCTATAGTGTTGTGCTAATGCACATGATTAAGCTATATATTACTTTTATGTGAAGTTATTCTATCTTTAAGAATTCTAGATGTTGTTACAATATAATCCAAGTTACGCTTATTGTTACAAGGAATGTTATAAATCACATTTGACTTTTTTGTAGTATCCGTTTTAATTTTCAATTTAGTATTCAAATTCTTTATAGTTTTGATATTTTTTTGGCATATTTTGATATTTTGTTCATTAAGAAAAAGTTTTATGATATTTGAAGATAAATTTCCAAGATCAGGTATAGATTTATAAAAAAAATTGATAGGAGAACTATTTAAATTTCTGTTGATTACATCGGAGTTTGTATTACTCTCAGTATTGAAAATTATTTTATTGAGAAGTTTTCTGGGATAAGAATTTTCGATCAATATGTCTCTAAGAAGTCTGAGTTTTTTTTTGGTCAAGGGAAGGGTGTACTAATTTTTCTATTCTTCTTTTTCAAATGACGTTTCGGCTCCCATTTTGGAGCCATTTTCAAGAGTTTGATGTTACTTGACGCCGGGACCTCAATCTACCTACTCCCCAGTTCCCGTAACGAGTTCTTTCTACTGGTTCAATCTAAGGGGTAGGCGGATTGAGACATAAATCTGTCAAATATCTGTCCAAATCCTGAAATTCTCGGTACTACCGTAGGTCCAATTATACGCTCATCTTTGACTACGAAATCTGATAACAATCAATGAGCGCTACTTATATGAAAAACTTCATCATGTTTTCAATTCAAGCTTTAGACGGATGGTTGACTATTCTACAAAGGAGTAATATCAGGTATTTTTTCTTAAAGTGTTCTTCCCACAAAGTTGGCATGCTTTGCCTGTCATAAGTGAAATTGTGTCAGAAAAACTTTACAACGAATAAACTAGCATGAAATATGATTCTATATTAAATTCCTAAGTTCCATATACTCATACTGACAATTCCTGGAAAGAGCATTCCTGCGGAAAACGTTAATATTAACAATCTATAAAGCCCAAAGGTAAATATTTTCCCACGAATCGATATACCTCAAACCTTCGAATAACGGAAGGAGGAATATAAATTGATACGTATAAATATAATTGACAGGCCTGATGTGTTGAACTATCCCTCTGATTTCGAATACACACAAAAATGTCTTAAACATATGTTTAACGCTTGGAGTACCTACTAAAAGACGGATTGGGTGCGAATGAATGATAATTGTACACGATAACACGAGTTTGCTTAGATTTGATTGTGGAGTTGTATTATTGAAGGTTGGTATTGGTTACTAAGAGAACTGCTATGTGTGAAATAATAACATGTTAGTATTTGCAAAGTTTTGTTTTACATTGCATGATATTTTGGATATGAGAAAAATTGTTAGCAGATGAATACCTAGTTTCTTCATAACAGGAAATACATAGGTATCTAGAATTTTTTCGTGTGAACTGCCTCGTTAGTTCTGAAACCAACGCACACAAGTGTCTGTAGATAGAAACTTAATAGCGCTTCGTTTATTTTCCACAGATATTGACTAAATTTGTCTGGTTCACGTATTTCATTCAGTATATCACCTCAATATACGATAAATATTCATAAAGGACCGTTTTGTAATGAAAAAAGAACCCTGTAAAATTAGATCTCACTGTTTGATTCCGATGCATGTCATCTTCACTCTCCCAAATAAATGCCATTCAGCTTCTTTAGTCCAGTTGCCAACAATCGCCTTGTGTTCACCATAGTTTTCAAACGATGATAGGAAGAGGAAGTACCCACTAGGTGAAGAGATCAAAACAATATGGAGGGTAACCAAAAAGTCATACTTTAAACATTTCAGAGTATATGCGAGCTAAACTTATTGATTCATCCATGAATTCAACAAAAATAACACTTTTTTTACCCATGGTTTTTTGACTCGAGCATGAAGATTGCTCAAACTTTTTTGGTGTCCATAAAATGCGCCACTGGATCGACTCTTTTTTCGATTATGCGTTTATATAATCGATCGATATCAACTTGTCGCTGAAAGCTATTCATTGATCAAAAAACCCTAGAATGAAATGACAATGAAACACAAGCAACAATTGAGAATTGAACAATAAAAAATGTAATAGATTTCAAGCCAAGTAACTTCACGAAGTTTCGATTGTTCGTATCCACAATCGCCTTCGGGTGATGACTAGACTTCCGAGAGATGACTATTTGTAGGTCATTCGAGTGCTTTCACCTATCCCCCTCCTCCCTTCCTCGGCTTCACCGGTTTAGCTGGTAGAATGCGTTGTTGTAGAACATATATGCGACTTCTTTGAATTTCCTCCTCAACCAGTGTTTCTTTCTATGGATGATCTCAGCTTGGGACCATTTGGTTATGTTGATGAGTCCAAACATGGTCTGCTATTCCCGATCTGTTGGTTTCTTCTCGTTGTGTGTGTTTCTTGTGCTTGGCGATTCGGGCTTCCAATGGCCTTTCAGTTTCACCGACATAGGATTTGCTACACTCACAGGGTATCCATTAAATGCAATTCTTGGAATCGCAGTTGGCGTTTATTGGCCTGGTTTTGAGGCTGCTACGGATAGTATTTCCGTATCGGAAGCAGGTTCTGGTATTATACTTGGACTAAATTCTTCCTATCCTTTCCAACAATACTCTGATGTAGAAAACTGCAAGTGTGGCGACTTCTCTTCCTAGGCTCTTGCTGTCTTCAAGTCAAAATCTGTTGCACCATCACTTTAAGGTAACCATTCCGTTGAAGATCATTTTTGATGGTGATTAGTTCTTCGTATTACGGAGCTCGAAAACACGGTCTACTAGAGTCTTGATGATTGGATTCGTGGTTCAGATAATGTCCTGTTTGAGTGGGTTTTTTGCTATACAGATGTTTCCCACTCAGTGTCGGTCCTCTTCTAAAAATGACAATTCTTAATGGACTTGCTTCTCCATTGTGAAAGTAACGGAAGGTCTTACACCGTTCATGTGCTTCACGAAGGTGTCTAGTTCTATATTCCCATGGTATCATATTAGGAAGGTGTCGTGTTTGCACTGGGCGGCGAGCAATTTCGTTATCGGTACCTACCTTTTTGAGTAATTTCGAAATGTTCACTAATTGTTTCATGAACAGACGTATTTAAAAACACTTTATTGTGAGATTATTATCTCTTTACATATGTGTTCAAAGATGAATAAAGACGATTTATTATTATTATTATATATGATTTTGGTGATTTGAATCAAATCAATGATACTGTTATTGTTATGGCTATAGTTTCATTGATATTTAAGGTAGGGACATCACTATACAGCTATTTTTTCACGTTCATCAAAACTTTTCACGAATTTCCTACAAAAAAAAACCGTATTATGACAGTCTACGCTCTGAAAGTGATAGAAGATCATCAATATAAATGAAAAACAAGATCAGGCCCAATACGGTGCCTTGGAGAACTCCGTATTCCTGTACCCGCTTTGCTCACTATATGATTATCCAATTACAATTATTCGAACATATTTTTCCTGAATAGCAACCGCAAATGGAACGACACAATAGCATATGGAAACCTTAAGATGAAGCGATAAGTTTTAAACCTGTAGTAGTTAATCATTAAAAACGTTAGATCGATATCCGGCCCTTGGCGCGAACTGAAGAGATTTCCTCTTAAAGTAATTAGTTCTCAGGCGAACAGATCAAATGGTATAGATATCAGCCTGCACCGCCTTCAAAAAGTTAAGCCTCTAGTCAGGAGCGATGTTCGAGAAAAGTTTTCAATAACCTCTACCTCTCGATGTCCGGAATAAAATCATCTTTGAGGGTTTGATAAGAGTCGTTAGCTTCGGAATCGGAAGTGTGATCTATTCGAAGACCGTCTAGATAATTGATTATATGTTTGAAGATAGCTAGTCTTGATTTACAGCTAGCTCTTTGTAGGAGAATTGTATATAGGTGAAGCTCAGAATTTTCTAATGACCTTACAATATCAAGACACCGGAAAATTTTAATTCTCAACCTCCGTGTAGCTGAAGATTCGTCTGTAAATTGATGGCACAAAAACTAAGCCTAAGGATTAAGTTGGGAATGGGGAATGGGAATGGTTCAAACAGAAGTAGCTGTTATCTCAATCGCCATAAAAGAAATAACTAGGAAAGGAATTTTTGGCAAAAACGTAACAATCTGCACTGATAGTAGACGAGCTCTATCAGCCTTCAATAGACAACGTGTTACCTCAGGGCTAGTACTAGAGTGCTACCAAGATTCAGCCAAAGCCTCGGTAGATAATAACATTATCCCGAGGTGGATTAAAGGGCACGACAGGAGTAAAGGTAATAGCGTTGCCGACTCTTCAGTCAAGGATGAACTGCCAACTACTCACTTGATGAAAATCAATATTGAGACTCACTATACAGTTCACTGTAAGATTTTCACGTTCACCGCGATCCTTGTTTCGCTATAAATTAGCTTCCCCAAGCAGAAATGATTGCTTGAGGAAGGCTGTTGTATAGCGAAACACGTTTTACGGTTTTTGTGATACCTTTTGTAGTGCAAATTACACAACAAACTATATCTGTTTGTTTGAAGGTGATTGACAATGTTTCATGATGAATTTCACTAGTTAGGTCTTCCATTGTCTAATATATAAAATAATTTGAACTCCCAGAGACAACTGAAAGAGAAGAATTAAAAAATGAATAGCTGAAAATATAAATTATATCAAGCAAAAACCTGAAATGAAATAACAGTGATATAAAATACAAGTAAAAATAGAACAATTGAACAAAAAATTAAATGAAAATAAAGAAATGAAAAAGTTGGTCTGCAAATCAGGAATAGCAGACCATGTTTGGACCCATCAACACAACATCACCCCCATGCAAAAATTCATATAGAAATAGTCACGACAAAACAATTATTACCGATCGCGAAAGAATAGCACCTAAAGGCTGACTTTTGACCAAAAGAGGTCAGATGTCAATCTTGTTGAAGTGCCCATCAGTAAGTTGAGGACCGCTCGTAGAGCGGGGGTGGATGGAGTGGGGTAGTAGGTTCTCCTCGTTAAATAAATGGGGGGGAAGCTCCTACTTTAGGGCACTCAACCCGGGAGGGGGCATGAGGGGATAAGTTTGTTGACGATTGAAATGGACACCAATATGTCTTGGCACTATCATGTCGCTGGAATTGCAAAGGTTGCTTCTCAAAATCTTGGAACATTGTTCCCAACCAGGAAACGGTACACACCTCAGCAACTTTCGAAGCTCCATAAATCACAGATAAGACATTCTTTGGAGTATTGTTCTCATATATGAAGCCCCGCCCCTTCACTGTTGAAAAACTCTGTCATTAATACAACTGCGTTTATGTGAAATAACTTCCTGAGGACATTTTTATAAATAAATTTAGTCTCCAGTAATTCAAATCTAACGTGAATCGCTACTTTCGCACAGGCACCGCTGTTAGAGTGCCTTGAGAATTTACCTGTGGTGCTTTTGTGTCTTGTCCCCAAAGATTAAGGCAAAAACGTCAATCATTTCTGAGAATTTAGTACCTACTATTTTGGTATTATAGTAAAGTGAAAGATTTTCACATCAGAAATGGTTTTAGTTGATTTCAGACAATGCTGTCAACTCAGTTCCAACTATATATGTGTCTCTCAAGGTGTTGAGCGATTTTCAGTAATTTTATAAGTCAAATACCGCATCCCAATTTGCAGGACAAACATTATAAAAGTTGAAACTTTGCAGCGTGTTCACCAGATCGCAGCGGGTAAGTAGCAGGCTGTGGTAATCTGGTGACCAACTTTTGTTTGATTTCAAAAGTAAATACGGAGTGAGAGCAAACAAATTTGCTGGAGGCAATATTACAGGACCGGGGAAAATGCTGCCCGGGAACACACAAAGGCCAGGTAAGCCTGCTATAATGTGCGGATTTTGAATGTTCCCCTCTCTTTGTCGTAGGCGAATCGATACTGTTTAGAATTCCGTGAGAGAATAGCTCTATCGTGCTATCTTTAATTCAGTTTATTCTAGACAGCTCGATTACTTCGTCCCGGCATCGGATGTGCCGTGGACTGACTTGATGTGAAAAAGTTTTAAAGTGACCTGCATATGGCAGAGAAATTCAATTTCCAGTTGATCTTGGGATTTTTTTGCGTTCACTGACTGCTCAAATCGAGAGAAACGTATTCTCAACAACGTTATTCTCTCTCATCTTGGTATTGTTGAAGCGATTCACTTGTCTCCTAATTTGGTTGTCGATTCGTATTTATAATATTGTCATCGCCTAACCAAAGAAACGTAAGGAGATTAGTCAAAAGTAATATAATTTCTGAAAATGATTGATGTCAACACAAAAACAGCTAAACTAATTTGTTTAGCCAAATCTTGTGCTTGTGTGTGCCTGTGCATCTTCAAAACAAAAGACACACACTTTTTTGCAAGATTCCACTTGACAGCTTACGAACTTGTAGACACCCCTGAAAAAACTACTGCACAGTTGAACTGAAAGTTTCACGATGAAGTGTTGTTTTTAACTATCAGCCAATTCGATCACAAATATGGAGTTGTTCTGTATCTGGAGAGTAAGGAGGGTGAGTGTAGGCACACAGCACTTGGGCCACATGCGACCCATTGTATATCCTCCCAAGGTGTTGTCCTCCCAGGACATCGTCCATCCTGTCCTTTCCAGGAAGGTGAACAGGTCTCTGGGAGACATCTCCTTTATATCGGCAGGTGTAGGCCAAGACTCGCCGAACACACACTCTCTTATTGACGATAACTCCGGGCAATCGCATAGGACATGCCTGACAGTTTCATCTTCCTGTTCACACATCCTGCATAGAGATGTGTCCACTAGCCCCATATTGTGGAGGTGTTTCCTCAGTTGACAGTGGCCAGTCAGAAATCCTACTTTTAAGCAAAGATTTTTCCTGGTCATCGCTAGATATTTCTTCGGCGCCAGCTTCCCAGCGTCGCCCAAAGTGATCCTGGCAAAATTACATCCTTTGATTTCATACCATCTCTTTAGGAATTGAGCATGGGTGTGACGTTTGGCTAGTTCCGCCACTGTCGAAGTCATCAGGCCACTGGGGCCTAAAATTCTTAGCCCAGCCGCTTTCTTGGCTAAAAAGTCGACAATGCGATCACCTTTACTCCTGTCGTGCACTTTAATCCACCTCAGGATAATGTTATCATCTACCGAGGCTTTGGTTTAATATTGGTGGCACTTTAGTACTAGAGCTTAGGTAACACGTTGTCAGTTCAAGTCTAATAGGGCTTGCCAGAAATTCTTTTCAGAACAGGTCTCTGGGAGACATCTCCTTTATATCGGCAGGTGTAGGCCAAGACTCGCCGAACACACACTCTCTTATTGACGATAGCTCCGGCCAATCGCATAGGACATGCTTGACAGTTTCATCTTCTTGTTCACACATCCTGCATAGAGATGTGTCCACTAGCCCCATATTGTGGAGGTGTTTCCTCAGTTGACAGTGGTCAGTCAGAAATCCTACTGTTAAGCGTAGATTTTTCCTGGTCATCGCCAGATATTTCTTCGGCGTCAGCTTCCCAGCGTCGCCCAGGGTGATCCTGACAAGATTACATCTTTTCATTTCATACCATCTCTTTAGGAATTGAGCATGGTTGTGACGTTTGGCTAGTTCCGCCACTATCGAAGTCATTAGGCCGTAGTTGCCACTGGGGCCTAAAATTCTTAGCCCAGCCGCTTTCTTGGCTAAAAAGTCGACAATGCGATCACCTTCACTCCTGTCGTGCCCTTTAATCCACCTCAGGATAATGTTATCATCTACCGAGGCTTTGGTTTAATATTGGTGACACTTTAGTACTAGAGCTTAGGTAACACGTTGTCAGTTCAAGTCTAATAGGGCTTGCCAGAAATTCTTTTCCTGGTTATTTATTTTGTGACGATTGAGATATGGAGTTGTTGAAGATATTCCTGTAAAACTTCTCATCTATGTCGTTGGAGAAAAAAGTGATGAAGACTCTGAAAGTTTTGAATAAAAACTTCTAACTGTTCCGATTGTCAAACTACACCATTTCGATGGATATATCTATGTTTTTTTCTTGTTTATTCACGTTTCATCCTGATTTTAATGGATGATTTTCAAACGAAGAGTCGTTTATGTACTCATGTCTTGTTTACTGTGAATAAACCTTTTTATTATTTTTATTATATGATGGAATTGGCCGATACTCCATAACTTATTCAAGTAACGTTTCATTTCAAGATTTCCACAGTATATAAAACCGCAACACATGTCTCGCAATAGCTGCCTCAAGCGTTTTTGTACGACCGCAAAAAAGACGATTATTATTATTAGTGTTATCAAATTGCTTCCGCGCAGCGGTCGCTAGTAGCTCATAAATTGAAATTCTGATAAAAAATCACATCGAAAGATGTTGCAGACAGCTGAAAACGTTGTAACCGTGCAAAAAGATATTTATCTTCCTCTGTGTTTTTGTTTCGCTTCTGTTTTTCCCGAAGGCATTTAAAAGTCGATTTGTCACTTTCGTATATCCAGCATTGAGGTAAAAACATACTTTCTCCTTCAGGGAGACATATTTTTTGTTTTTAAAGTATAAACTTATCTCTCAGATACACGTTAGCCCGTGTTTCATATCTTGTTTGACGGGTGATTAAAATAAAACTTTATTGTATATTCAGCCAAAAGAAATGTTTATTCAGTATAACGCATACTTTGGTGACGAAAGCAGTATGTCTCTGACATGAGTACCCATATCATAAAATGTCTTGAAAATGTGTGACAATTATCAGTCATATACCATAAGGTGAGAAACATAAGCCAACTTTCTGGAAATCATGGGTCATCAAATAAAACATAACACTCGAAATTTATTACATTTCTAACGTTATTGTTTGAGCACAATGCATTATATGTTCTTTACTTGTTAATATGTAATATAATCCAGAGCTTACCTTCTTTATTCATTTATCTATACTAATATAAATGTGCAAGTTTGTGAGGATGGATGTACGCGACTCTTTAACGCCTACACGACTGAAAGGATTAAGATGAAACTCTGCATAAATACAGCTCATACATCAGAATAACATATAGGCTACAATTTACAAGGTTTTGTGTAATTTTGTTCATAATGCAGGGTGTAACTGAATAAGTGTGAAACATATAATGAGGTGATTTCTCATCGAAAAACGGATAGGATCTTTCATATAAAGAAACTAACTTCATTGTTAAGATACAGCCCCTCAAAGGGGGTACATAAAATTTGTATAACAATTTTTTTCACAAGCACTGAAAAAGTTACAATATTGAATTTACCTGACGTTTTTTACTATCAAAAAGAAACTTAGCCAGTAATTTATTTGATTTACCCCATGGTTGTAAGGGGTGGAAAACGCAAACCCTGAAATTTATTTCCAATGTAACTTTTTGTCTTATTATTTGTTTACCATTTAAAAATTCATTTCCGATAGCCTGTTTCATTCTAAACAAAAAATGTCTCTTGGGTTTTTTGCCCAAAATAAACCAGTTCGCAGCAAAAAATTATTTTACGAACAACTACAGAGATACATCGTCATTAATGCGAACTGGATTTATTGTTATTTTGTAGTTAGTACCTGCATTAGACGATTAAAGGGTAATAAACAAGTCTAATTTATCAATTACAAAACACACAACATGTAGAAATCTTAGTAAATGTTCAATATGTCTACCTTCAGACATTACTCATGCGTCTAGACGTCGGCGCATTGAGCCACGTTTCCGCTCAAATATTAATGGAGTCTCTCTGATTACCCTGCACGCATCGATGATGCGGTTTCTTAAGTCCTCTACATCGCGAACAGGAGTACGATAAACCAAATGCTGTAAATGGTCCCAATAGAGAAATCGAGAGATTTAAGATCCGGGGAGCCAGCAGGCCAGTTCTGTGGTCCTCCCCGATCTATCCACTGATTTGCATATGTTTCAGTTAAATGCTGACGTTCTACTTGACTAAAATGGGCAGGAGCCCCATCATGCATAAAAAACATATCCCTTCTGACGCCCAAAGGAACTTCCTCCAGCAGTACTGGGTGCACTTCTCTCAAAAACTGAACGTATGCCTTACCATTCAATCGAGGAGGTAGAGAATGAGAAAATGAGCATCCCCAATAACTCCGAGCCACACGTTAGGAGAAAATTGTTTTTTTTGGTTAGTTTCGACAATAGCGTGAGGTTTTTCATCAGCCCATATGTGGTAATTATGAAAATTAATAATCTTGTCCCGAGAAAAACTACATTCGTCTGTGAATTCTATCGTCTTCAGAAAGTCACAATTTCTTCTAATCATTTCCAGCATCCAATTGCAAAATTCAAGACGGTTCGGAAAGTCTCGCGGTAACAGTGCCTGTACTCGTTGCAGATGGTACCTAGAATCTTGAAATATGCAGGTAGGTTCTTTTTATCGCGTAAATAAGCGTCAAGAAAGGGAATCAGGAATTTCTACCCCCAAAGGGGAAGAATAGGGGTTCATAGATTGTATTGAATTTCGTCAGTTTTGAAGTTGGAAACCTAAAGTTTTAGGTCGATAAGAGAAATATTGTTACTATTTGTTTACAATCGTTCCTCACGAAACTTAATGTGACAAACCAAATTCTACACATATAATCATAAAGTAACTTATCGCTGTCTGTACAGACATTTTTAAAGTGCATAATTAATTTCAATTAGTTCCTGAAAAAAAAAGTTATGTCAATTTAAAAAACCACGTCAGACATATTTTGGAAAAACATATACCATTCAAATGTATTGGTTATAACTTTGGTCAAGTATATTTATAGTTTGTGAAAATATTTCCTCATAAATCTCACAAAAATGTAAGGTTAGAAAATCTGCAGAAAAACTGACAGCTAGTAATACATATTATTGGGTATTTAGGTACCTAGTTGTCCAATCTTTCTCAAAGTGACATTAGTATCTATTTAAATATCAAGCATGCATTCCAATTGCTTTCGGAAATGAAATCAACACCTTTTCTATTTTTAGTGTTACAAGTTCGCTTGTTATTTTAGGGAGACGCTGAGAATTGCAGACGTCGCGACGTCCTATTTTTACTATACTCGTAATTGTCGCCTACGACGGTTTCGATAAAAACCAATTTATGTGAAGCCATTTAAAAAGATAAGAACAGATTAATGAGATACAACCTTCTCATCAATGTTGGTTCTAAGAGTGTATGATACAAATGAATGACATAATCATTTCTATGAAAAAGTTTGTATGTTCGTCACTCTAATTATTTCTGATCGTTCAAAGAGATATCAATGATAAAGAACGTCATTTTAATTCAATATTTTCTCTCAATTGTTGGGAAAAATATTATCTTTGATTAATGAATAGAATTTTCAGTTGATATCTGACGACAGATGGTTTCGTTACAATCAAACTAGACAATCACATACTTTCTCATACCTCTCGTAATCGAGTCAGTTTGCCTCTTGGAACAAATGCATCACTGCCATTAGAAATGCAGTGCCGAATCCTATGCAGTATCTTGAACTGCCTCAGACACGACAGTTACACCGTTTTAAGAGGCAAGGAACGAACAAAACCGCCGTTTCTCGCTTTGTACTACAAGATGGCACTTCTGGATGATTGGGTATGATTTTGATATCCTTTGAAGCTGGAGGAACTAAGCAGAGGAGGTATTTGTGTTTAAGAGGACATTCAAACAGCTCTGCACTAGAAAGTTGAAATGGAGTCTGCATTCCTGCGGAATTGGGAATATATGATACCTCAAGTAAGAAGTTGTATATGAAATAATATACAAGTTCAATGGTAAATGAACCGTTTTTGCTTTCGAAAACATTAGGCAATATGAAGTTTATAGTTCTTGAAATATAAATAGTATACAGTGCTACAGTAAGCTAATATTACTTTAAAATACCTGATAAGTTATATATTTTACGTTCCGAACACAAAAATTAATATATTAATCAACACTTGTGCTCACAAAACCTAAATATATTTCTGTGAAGATCCTCAAGTTCCTGAAGATGAAAATTGTAAATTTGTGATTTGAAGGAATGTTAACAAAGTTGGGTAATAATGATTTATACTTGTTTTATTTCAGCTGGTACAACTGGAATATTACTCACATTCCGCACAGCAGAAATTTTTATTCGAATCAAAAAATTGGCAGCTGTGAAACAGTCAAAATCGAAAGATTCAGGTACCTGAATAAAATCATCATGGGAAAAATATCCATTCAATCTTTTTCTAAAAAAATACAAGGTTTAATGAGCGACATCTAGGTTATATATTTCGAACGTCAAACTGAGGGAAACCTTGTCATTGAAAACCCGGGTTACATTCAAATATTGATTCTTCAACTTACCTATTGTCATATTACTTTTCTATTTTCATTCTGAAATCAGCTCTTTATCATGACTAGAAAATCTGAAAAGTATTATTCAGTGTGCCAATTTGATGATATTTCTCAGAAAATGTGTATATGTACAACTTTCTTCAAGAACTGATACTAGCAGGGAAATGAAAAATTATTCAGAATCGATAAACCAATAAAATTATATAAAATTATTTCCATATGCTTTTATAAATGTTAATGAGGAAAGTAACAATATTTATCAAAATTATATAGAACCCACAACATATTCATAACTCATTCAAAACCAAAACTCGTCAAAGAACAAAACTTCGTAAATATAATGATAATCTCCATGTTTTCACCGGAAAATTAGACCAGAATGAAAAAGTTGCTAATGCAAACAAATAATTATTTGTCCATCAAGGAAAGAAATGCACAGTTTGTTGAAAGAGTTACTGTGTTTTTGAAGGAGCACAGCAAAACTTATGGAATTGATCATGATTATTTCAACAGATCAAACTGGAGAAATATCATTCTACTCTATTCCATCTAGATAATAAAAGTACTTTCCAGAGATTGGGAAAAAATCAAATATTATCATTCAGTGGATGTGTACGTACTCTATGTCCATCGTGATTATGTCAGGAGAGGAGACGAGACGAACATCCTGTTTTTTTTTTTCATTCAAAATGTATAATTTAGAGCTGATAAATAGTAAACGATGATGTCAATTCATGCTTTCCAAAACAAGAGAAAGTGTTTCAGGGAGTTAACACTTAGGAATACACTTCAGCACTTAGATTTAGTACATTACACTATCTATAAGTGTTTTTTTTTTCTGATTGATTCGGCCGTTACTTGATGAAGATCCATAGTAATTTCAAAAAACTACACCTGACGATTTGATCTCCACAAACTTTGTGGACATCAAATCGTCAGGTGTAGTTTTTGAAATTATCTATAAGTTGTTGAAAAGGTACCTTATTACTTATATTTTGATCTAGGTTTACATTCAATTTATGTTCCATTGGAGTATCAAAAGTTTTTCAGTCTATCAAGCTGAATTTATGCAACAAACCATCCATATAATGTTCTTGACTTTAAAGATCCTTCTAACTCAAATTTACATTCATCGAACAAGCTTCTCCCATATCTTCTTCGCACTCCGGACTTCCTTGATATGTACCTACGTATAGCGACGAATCTATTGTAAGAATCAATTTTGTTCTTGTTTTCTAGTTTTAGATACTTTTTAACAAAAACGTCGAATGAAGTTTACTGTGAAAACTAATTACAAATATCATATGAAGTTCATTCTGGTGTTAATATTGATTAATAATCGAATAAGTTCATTCCTTTCTTTATATTGAGTTTAGAACAATAGTGTTATTGTTTCTGTTCATCCAAAAGAAACTTGGTGTAATGGTTCAAAATCTGTTAAAACCTGTTTTTCCATTAACCAGTTGTCGCCCCCCACGACCAACACCTCAAATGTCGAGCAAGGGATTTTCATGGTATCATCTTTTAACATTCGATTCAAAACACGGTTAACACATTCGATGAAGGCAGATATAAATTATATCCACTATTTTGAAAAACCGACAAACATAAATACTAATAATGATAAAGATTTCGGGTACTGGTCTGCATAAGTTCATTTGCCGTTTTACTTGAGTAGTTCCGTAAGCTGCTTAGTTTCAAATCTGAAAATATCAGTTCTCATGTATCAGAAGATACTTCGCCTCAAAGGGTTTCAGTAGGAAACTAGCCTCTTTCAAATACGCAGTAAAAATAAATCGTCATACCAACGATTACGTGATGAAAAGGGACAAGGACAGTGTTTACCACTTCGGAATCTGCTTGAATGTGACGAATTGACGGTCTCTGTGCTAACACCGTTAATTACTTGAGACATCACCATCGGACAACGACGGCCTACTGCGACAAACTTGTTGCTTGATCTTTTGCCCTATCTCCGATTCTATCACATTTAGTATAGTCTGTGAGCTTGAGAAAGAAATATTACAGTTGGTTCAGAAACGGAATTACTCAATTTGCTAGGAGGCTCCGACTAAACATAGATAAGAACTATAGTATTAACTAGCATTTTCAATAGTTCATATTCAAGCAGGGTTGTAACGGAACTTTACCTCCACTTCCGCAAGTGTTTAAACGTAGTTTTGATCGTCATAACTCATCTTGTTTTGATGCTAAGCACTTCATTAAAAGTAATAATAAAGGTTTTTCTGAGCACTTCAAAAGAAGTACTTTGAGGTTCCTTGAGAAATGCATTGTTTTGGTTCTTGTATGCTGAAACACTATTTATAACTCAAGAACGGATGAACCGATTTGACTGAAAATTGGTGGAGAGGTAGCTTAGAACAAGGAGAGGGACATAGGATACTTTTCATCCCGTTCGACCGCGTGTCCGTGAAGTCACCAAGAAATCACTATAAAACGTGGTATAGCAAAAACGCATTTGACATGGAATAACAAAAAAAGGTAAATGACAGCTAAACGTAATTTCGTCAATGGTTAAGTATGGTAAAAAATTTGACAATTATAAAAATGACTTTCAATCATCATTAACAATGCCGCGACCAAGACGATCGACATAGCCGCAATGCAAGAAGGATACGAAACATTGCGAATGAAATGTCTGAAGAAGCACAAGAAATTGCCCGTGAAGAGCGCCGCGTTACTATTATAAAAAAAATTATTGATATTCGTGGGTCTGACTAAAACTCGAGAACGGCTGCACCGATTTGGCTAATTTTGGTTTTGAATTATTTGTCCAGAGAAGGTTTGAAACGTGAATAAATGTGGAAAAAAACAAAAGAACTCGAGAACGGCTGGGCCAACCAGATTAATGACTGGAGAAGGAATATTTATTCAAATCAACAATCCAATAAAAGTGATCGAAATGCTTGTGAGCATATCCAAGATCCCATATACATATCCATAGCAGTCGGTAGCCGGTCGGTTCGACGTGGGTGCTTTGTTCACTCATTCAATCGATCTCCGTGTTAGTCGGTGGTTCAAGCTGCAGGCTGAACGATCGATTTTCACTTGCTATATAGCCCAACCCGTGTTAGGAATCACACGTTAAAAGGAAAGACCACGTTAGTCCTTAGCTCGTACAGGTTTCGACTTCTGAGGGTTGTCGTTCGTAGGGGTGCGACAGCTGGTTAACTGAAAAACACATTTTAACTTAATAAGAGATGCAGTTACAAATAAGTTATTTCATATCAGTTTTAGTTAAAAATGAAGACATAAAGAGATCACTTGTTGTAAATTCAGTCACAATAATCGTTGTTAATATCGGATTCTTAATCACTATTAACAAAAATTACTGTTACCGCAAATGTATAACGATTTTCGACCTTAATAATTTGTGTTACTGAATTTTTACAACTATCTTTTGGTATATTTGCAGTTTATCCTTTTATTGAAATAATTAATGTACTTGTCAATTTTAGTATTGTATTTTTAGAGCAAACTCTGGATCCAAGTCCGTGCCAAAAGAGTTGCATGAAAATGCCAGTTTTCAAATGAATTTGCGTCGGTATCTTGTTGATAAAATAGCAATGAATCTCCGTAATTTTTTGCCGATACAATTTTGAATCTAAGCATCTGTAGATTGATGATAATATTTAATTCCTTTCCAATCTTTTGAATCATCAATGCAACTTCTATAAGTGTGATTGGTATCAAACGATGTTTTTCTAGATATATGTCTTGCTATGTTGAACAGTCAAATATTCAGAACGTATAATCTGTAAGCTTTTTTGTTCCATACGAGTTTGCCTTTTGTAAATCATTTTCTTCTTGAAATCAATATGTTTCAAGCACATGTGGAGAGATGTTGAGCTAAATTCAATATTTGCGCTCATCCCACACTAAATGTTCATATAAAGATTTTGAAACACATTTTTTAAATATATTCAATATATCTCTCATCGGATTATATCTTCATCAACCTCGCTGATACCTCTTTTAACTCTCTTCGCTTTTTCTCACATTAAATGGGATCGTCCACTACCTCCCATACAGTTGTCTTCGGCACAGTTGTTAAAATTACAATGTCTCTTTCAGATTTTTTCACAGAAATGTATTCCGCTGTAGTTCCTCTGTTCGAAATAATAGTTATAATAAACAATTTGAAACTAAACACTTTCATGATACATAACCATTTTTCTAACTGATTGCTGCAAAAAAACGTCAATTATTCGAAACTTTGTTTTGTTTGTTCAAAAAAAATTCATGAAATTATCGAATTGTAATATTTTCACTTGCCTCATTCTATCTGTTTGAATATGTTTTTCCGTTAATCAGCTGTCGCCCCCATGCAACGACAACTCTCAGAAGTTGAGAAACTTGTGCGAGCGAAGGACTAACGAGGTCTTACCTTTTAACGTGTGATTCCTAACACGCTTCCAAAATCATATGTGCAAGTTGCTACGATACGCATCGAATACGTACCGGTGTTTTTGTTTGCAAATGGTCTCATTATAATTCACTTTGATCCGTGTCGAGTACCTACGTAACGATTTTAACATTCAAATTCAAATTATCAAATCGGTATATCTTTGATACACTTCACCTGTAGTATATCAAGCCATGACGTATTCAATGTGTCTTTAAAAGAGCCATTTCATGAGTCTTTTTTGCAGCAAAAGCCTTTGAGGTTACGATTCCTGATATTAATTTTAATTCGTCGCTTGTCGGTCTCTTTTGGGTTTAGTGACGTGGAACGCTTGTTGTGTACAAGGGATTTTCATTACCGATGTATCCCTAATTCATAGAGTCATTTCGTTTATCATGAAAATGTTTGCTCGTTTCCTCAATCTCCCGTAAAAACAGGGTTGGGCTGATTTCTTCATGTAATGGATTCATTTTAAATCTATTGAATTCATGTCCAGTGCAATTTTGTGTTTACAAACTCCATTCACATTGAAAATGTTACAATTTTAATTTATTAGCTCAAAAACAAATCATAATTCCTTTCATTCTACTCATTTACACATCGATCAATTTAGTAAAGATAATCTGAGAATTATATCGACCTTATTTGGTTGATTCATTTGTGGATTCATACTATGTCCGTTTTTATTTATTCTATGCTCGTTTTCCAAGGCGTGACACTGGACTTTTCTGGTCTCCAAAATCGGATATGTGCTGCGTGTTCCTTGACACAAGTTTCATTATCTCGTTTAGTCTCATCAATATACTTTTCACCACATTCCTCACAGCTCGCTTTATATATCTTTTCATATTCCGACATATTGTCTTCAGCAGTTTTGAAAGATGCGATCTAATTCCTTAGAATTCGCTAGTGTATCCTGATTAGTAAAAAAATAACAATGAACTTTGAATTAACGTCTTTCTGAAAAGTCAAAAATTCACGAGATTCCCTCTACATTCACGTTTCCTTCATTAACATTAGGATTCACAAAAGCCTAAATATCCACAACAGGTGGTCAAAATTGTCATTTCTTTCTTTGATTAGCACAATTTCATAATCAACCGAATTAATATAGCAAATTTGGTATGAAAACACAGTATCGTTCCTATAAACAGAAGGTTTTCGTAGAACTGAAATTGCCAAGCTCTATGCTTCAGCCTCTCGGCTTATTTTATAAAACATGTATCCATGTTGGCTCCCAATTCTCTCATCAAAATTCCAAAATTTCTTCTGCAGCAATGGACAGAAAACAACATACATATCTACACAATTCCCATGGATCTTACCTCTCCGATATGTTCAATATCGTCTTGTGTTTTCTACTCCATTATGTAAATTGCTCGACATCCCGTAAGTGAGGATCTCGATTCTGAATATAAATATTTAACATTTTACAAGCAGGCGATAAAAGCTTTGTGATTGTCATGTGTATGTTTGATATTTCTCTGCCTCGCTTTCGGTTCTATGTTGTATGAGTACATGTCGAAATGTTCCGTCTGACGTTATATATAGCTTTTTTTCCGATCTTGTTGTTTGAACCAATTTTGAGATTTGGAGGAAGCTGAAATTTATTTTCTGACAGCTTATTTCAAAATAGTGCTACAGTCCTTTAAGACTTCTTTGAGCTGAGACAAGATGGTATTGTCTTTCAGACAATTATAATTATATTACCGTTTCAATTGTCAGATAATTTTTATTTGAAATATCTCAGATATTCGTTTCTGTTTGTATAATTGCCTTTTTACATCGGCAACAAGTACACTAGCACTACTATCATCCACTTTAGTCACAATTTCTACATGAAATGAAGTTTTTATTTATTTGCATTCATTGTTTTCAATAAAAATTGTTTTCTTTTACTGAAAAACGGTAGTCCTGTTATATTCTCCACTTGAAGCTCCGATATATTTGGAGATCGCTCCGGCACAACCCATCAATGTACATTTAGCGCATTGTTTGCAAACTGGAAACAGGGTTTTAAACTTGACCAGACATAGGCAATTAAAAACTAAGAAAGACGGAGATTTCAAAAAAAAATCACTTCGCTGAATTCACGAACAGACGCCTGAAATTTGTCATACATATTTCTTTTAGTGTTCTCTACTCGTTTTGAAAATAATATTTTCATCAAATATTTCTGTTACTCTCTTATTTTCTCCCTACGAATCTTTGCCAGACAGCAAAACTCTTCTGATTTTTGTACAACAAAAAGATACATTTCTCCATATTGATTCTGAGCATAACTTTATTGTACCTTTAACAAGGATAACTCAAAATACCCCAAATTTCAGGGCTCCAAAAATATTCAATTCGATTCCAGAAAACATAAAAAATAGCTGTTCAGTATTTATTTTCAGACGAAAACTGAAAGAGTTTCCAGTGCGATATTGCTTTTATTCTTTAGAAATAAGTATTTTTCAAGGTCGTATTTCCTTTTAATTATCTATTATTTATAATTTTTTGTGTTTTTATTAGGTGTTTGTCATTCATTTGTTGATGGTACATGCATTTTGTATTAAACCCTGTGTTTGACTTTTTCCATACAGCAGCCTGTATTGTCTCCAGGAAATAAAATCATATTCCATTCTATTCTATTCTATTCTTGTACTCTTTACCCCTCTGTTCCTAAATTTTTATAACTAGCAACTTTTGGTAACATCAGAGGGTTAAAAAATGTTGACACTGTGATGTATCTGCTGATGTATTTGCTGACTTTCATTTCAACATTGAAACACAGCATGTTAATTAAATATCTAACAAATGAGTCACTTATAGTGATTTAAGCTATCAATGTTTGTCATAGTATATACGTACATATAGAAGAAAAATCTGAATTGTAATTTATCGTTCTTATCACAGAGATTCCTTTGGAATTCATCAGTTATCACATATATCAAGCACTTATACACACGCATGGTTTTTTTTAGGTTCACAAGTACGAACTCATTCTCATTATGATTTCCCGGTACTCAAAATATAATTTGAATTTTCCGGACTGGTGTTTTCATATTGATTGCTTTGAATCATTATAAAACGAAGCATCTCCTGTTCATCCAAAGTAATCAGTGTCAGTGCTGCTTCACATCAGAGTTTGAAGGAGTCTCAACTTTCAATCTATATTGTGTTCTTTCATCCTTTACTCATGAACTCAACTCTATTTTTCATTAAATAAAGTTCTGCAACTACTTAGAAAATGATATGTTGTCGAAATTCCGCAACAACCGCCATTTTTATACGTTTTGTTTTTCTACAGGACTTTTGAATAATTCAGTTATGCTATGCATTGTTATTTTGTTAGTGCTCTTTCATTGGAAAATAAATTAATTGTAACTGAACAGTACTCTACACTTCCGTGTGCTATGTCAAATACAATTGAAGACCTAGATTCGAATATTCATTTTATAAAATTCATTATTTCATAAAGGATATACCACAATGGGGACCAAATATTATTGAAATATTGACTCATGAAATAAAGCGCTATTTTTTCCCAGATTTGTAGGACAGTCTACTCTATTGTTCGATGATTTTCATGAAAATATAAGCAATGAACATTTTTTTTGTGTTCTAAACTAGTGAATTATGTTTCCCAAATGTCAGTTTTTTCAAATATTACGTCTACATCATCAATACATTTATAATGTCTTTTTTCGGGTGCGTATAACTCAAAGTTTTACCCTTTTACTGAATAAGGTTTGCACTCATCTTTGCTACCCTAAGCATTAGAAAGCATCATTCCAGAAAATTCCTGAATATCCTGGTACATTTTGGAATAATCTGTAATGTTCGAGAAAATCTGGAAAAATCCCAGATCATTGTGGAATTATCAAGTAAGTTATATAGGATGAGAGTTTTGTATCCTCTATACAAGAAAAGGTTCATGGATTTACCTGAAAGTGAAAAGTAAAACCTTTGGTGTAGTACTGGAGTTTAGTCCCAACACCAAACCGTTATTTCCAACACCTAAACACGTGTTTCAATCACCAATTGATGATCTTCAAGAGAAAGAGTAAACTCTTAATTCAATTCAATCTTCAATCCCAACACTAACCATTATTTTCAACACTTCGACACGTGTTTCAATCACCAAGTGATGATCTTCAAGAGGAAGATTAAACCCTCAATTCAATTCAATCTTCAATCCCAACACCAAACCATTATTTTTAACACTTCGACACATGTTTCAATCACCAAGGGACGATCTTCAAAAAGAATATTGAACTTTTAATTCAAATCAATCTTCAATCCCAACATCAAACTATTATTTGCTTACACTTCTACACGTGTTTTAATTACCAAGAGACGTTCTTCAAGAAGAATATTGAACTTTCAATTTTTCAATTCAATTCAATCTTCAATCCCAAGACCAAACTATTATTTTTTTACACTTCTACACGTGTTTTAATCACCAATTGACGATCTTCAAGAGAAATATCAAACTCCTAATTAATTTAAATCTTCAATCCCAACACCAAACCATTATTTTTAACACTTAAACACGTGTTTCAATCACCAAGGAACGATATTCAAGAAGAATATTGAACTTTTGATTAAATTCAATCTTCAATCCCAACACCAAACTATTATTTTTAACACTTCGACACGTGTTTCAATCACCAAGTGACGATCTTCAAGAGGAATATTAAACTCCTAATTCAATTCCATCTTCAATCCCAACACCAAACCATTATTTTTAACACTTCGACACGTGTTTCAATCACCAAGGGACGATCTTCAAGAAGAATATTGAACTTTTAATTAAATTCAATCTTCAATCCCAACACCAAACTATTATTTTTAACACTTCGACACGTGTTTCAATCACCAAGTGACGATCTTCAAGAGGAATATTAAACTCCTAATTAAATTCAATCTTCAATCCCAACACTGAACTATTATTTTTAACACTTCGACACGTGTTTCAATCACCATGATGATCACTTGGTGATTGAAACACGTGTCCAGGTGTTTTTTAAATAACGGTTTGGTGTTGGGATACAACTCTACTAATATTCATTATGATTTTTATCTTCTACAAAATCCTACTACATGCAAGAACAATCAAAAATCTTCGAGAGCATTCCACAACAGCCCAGAACATTCTGGAACCTTCTGGAATATTATGCAGTGTTCGAAAATACTCTGGAAAGTTTGGAAATATCCCAGGTCATTGTGAAACATGCCAAAACAGTTTCGAATATTGTGGAATGTTTTGAAACATTGTAGATTATTCAAAACCTTATAGAATTGGTTACTCGTTGGTGGAAAGAAGTCCATCAACCTCTCATGATATCAACTCCTCCAACTGGTAACTGATATTAATTACCATCAATAAAATTTACTCGAATGAAGGTACATTTACAACTATCAATTTTAATTTTGAAATAGACGAGTACATAACTACTTATAGACAACTCAAAACAAAAATATGACGTCGCATCGTTTTATCAGGCCGCACGAGTTTATTATTTTCTTTCCTGACAGATAATAATTTCAATTGTATAGTAAGAAGTGCATTAATAATTTGCATGGGATGATTAAGGTGATTAACGTATTTATTTGATAAGAAATAATATCTTATGCAGCTTTCCAATCACTACATTTTAAATAGCCATTTTTGAGTTTATCGCGAACAATTCCAACGTAAAAAGTCTTTTCTGAGTACATTGTCAGTTTTACAAACAGGTAAAAATCAAACGGTTTTCCTTTCCGATAAAGAAACTCCTTCAAGAAATCGTTCAAGTCATTCCCTTGTGTTGCCACCGTCAGCACAAAGTAACAGTATATACCGGTAAGTCTGTCGGTAAACAATTAGCAGTAATCTGAGCAATTAGCGACACACGTTCGCTTTTAACGTTTGTTTGCCAAAGATATGGTTCCGGACATGGCTTCCGTTCCGTCTTTTAGTCCCCTTCCCCTTCCTGGGCCCCATATCCGGTCGCAACTAGGAGTTAGCGTTTATTTTTAATACGTAAAGTTGGAAGACTTTAAGCTCGCGAAAGATTATCTGGATTACACGTAAAATGTATGCCGTTTGCAGGAGAAAGAACTTGAGTATTCAATTTCGGCTTATTTATTTTCTTGCTTGCGCCTTCAAACCATTCTTGGAAGGAGCTGTGGAAGTGACTGCCATTGTTCGTTTGGATTCAGAGCCAGAGAAACACTAGTCGCGTAAGAACAAAATTCATCAATGAATGAAAAGGAAATTTATTAATATTGTTAACATTATATTTTGGCAGATCATCCATTTAAGCAGAATTCAATCGCTAAGAATGTTTATATGATTGACTATAACCAATAAAATCCCCATCAAGAAGAATTGTTCAAAGTAAAAGTTTATCAGACATCAACGGATAAAGTACTCCTAAAAGTCCTTGTTATCGCTAATTATTCCAATTCGAGATCCAGTGTCCTCTACTCCCCACTGATTGCATTTGCCTTATTCAACTAAGTTTCAGACTGAAATATTTCAGAAATATTCTTTTCAGGCATTAGAAGAAAGCTGGTGTAGTTCCCATAGAGCTAATAACTAATATTTCGAGTATTTCTTGAGGCCAGCGGACGAAATTACTAGGTGTCTGCTCATTTTCACTCGTTCATTTCCTTCTCCTCTGCTAACATTAATCTGTATCCGCCAAAAGAAACAGCGCAACCCTCCGAACCGATGGAATATTTAATTATTCGAAAATTCCGCCGCTGCTAATGCTTTACTGGCCACCTCTGATTAATTAATCAGTTCGGGACAATCGAATTCCTGCAGTCTGTTAAACAAACACTGTCTACATTCCTGCGGTTTTAATCGAGATATCTGTCCTGGAGCTTGATGAAATATGCACAACTTCCTAAAGGTGGTGAGTATATCTCTTCCAATAACGGCAACCGCTCAAGAGGATTGTTTTGACTCTGACGAATGTTACTGTTCCAGGCGCTAGTGGCTGCTGGTGGGTATGAATTGTGTTTCAAATTCACTGGGGGATTTTGAGAAATAGTTCTCCTAACCAGTAGATTTGCTTCGTGTTGGTTAGTTATCACATCTGTGATATATCAGGAGATTTTCATATTTTTTAGAGATATAAATGTTCCTGTATTGAAGTCTGGATTGCAAGAACTCATCTGTTCTACTTTCTGGAGTTCTGTTTTCAGAAACACAATGGCGTAGCGGATTTGGGACAACCACGTTTTCCAGTTTTGTTACGATGATATTCTCTTGATTAACATTGATTGAATATCGGTTTTTTGTCAGGGAAAATAGTGTGTTCCCACCTATTATATGCAAGTTGCCTTCCGAAATTCAAAAAAAAAATAAATAGAAATGTAGAACTTCACATAGATAGAAAAGACACACTTCTAGTCATGTGGCCTTGATGAGTTTTCTTGCAAGGGTTCTGGGATATAAACAAGATTCTCATCGCTGGGATAACGTACTGTAATTGTTGACATGGGTAGATTCAACTCATTCATGACATAAAGTCCTAATTTTATAAATGAATTGAGTGCTTCATCCTGTAATGTTATCCAGTGCTGAAGAGGCAATAAGTCATATTTCGAAACATCAGATGTCCACCATTGAGGATGACAGTATTCCATGTTAGTGAAATTTTGCTTCTTTCCTATACTATAGTGTGTAGCAAACCTGTGAATGACATCTGATTCAACTCCATATCGAAGATTTGTGGTAGAAACGGAATAGAAGAAAGTGAATATTTTATTTTTTCTTCCTTTGGAAGATTCTCACATTTTTTGTATGAAGATCGACAAGTAGAAAGCGAAAACCTTTCCAAAATATTATTATCTCCTAAAAATATACTTCTTTCAAATATAAAACATGAATATTTTGTGATTTTTTGGTGTACAGCTTTCAGTCAATTGGGGTTAGGTGTTGTTTCAATACCTTTCTATAGATAATGAAACACTAGAAGTCACTATAGTTAACATGGATAACTACCTTTATGTAATCAGTCTTCAATTCCAAAATTGGCTAATAGTTTGGTATCCGATCATTTATATTATTTTCAGGTAATAAGTCGATAGTTATAAACAGCAGCTTGCAAATGCTTCAGAAAGTAAGCATCAAATAGGCAGAACACAGATTTGTTCAATGCATTCTATAGAATTGATCAAAGAGTACTATTAAAATAATCAGAATATTTTGGATTTCCACGCCAACTATTAGGATGTTAGGATAGTTAACTTGAAGCATTCAGATTATCTGATATATATCACATCAGGGGTCCTTCAAGGATCTCACTATGCTTCATCCGTTCCAAGATTTTTGTTGATAATATTACCATTCTAATTTGTATAATAATGTGGAAATTCATGATCATTTTAATGAAATAATGAAAACACTTCTGTTTGGACAAAATAAATACAATGTATGAACATCTGCAAAAATCAGAACACGAGATAAGTAAAGATAATTTCAAAATCCAACACACGTGTAATAAAGGGAAGAAACTGAATTTGTTAGAAGCCATGGAAATTAACAAACCAATTGCAAACCAGAAACATTTACCCCTAAACTCGATTTATGTAGGTCTCTTCTCTTGAATTTATGAGTTCATCAACCCCAAGAATTTTCATGGTGGAATATTGAGTTGGCATCCTGATTCACCCAACTACCTCTGTCTCAAATACCTGCCCTTGCAGCATATCTGAAAATTGTAATCAAACCGATATTTCAAAATTTCATATTTCAGTTTCATATTTGATAATGGGGTCAAACCCGAAATCGGTCGTATAAATAAAATCTACCAATGGTATTTGGACAAAAGTGTTTTTATTCATTTCATTTTAGTGATCATGAATTACCATAAAGTAAACAAGTGTTCGATCACACATATCCAGAATATTCTTCTGTATTTATGTTTCTGTATCCTATGTTTATTTATTCACAAACTAATTTTCTGTGGTGTATGATCAGAGATAGAAGTGTGTAAAATTTATTTGGAATATTTATGATGACAGATTTAATGGAGTCGTGTTACGTTGGCAAAAGTGCACTGATTCAAATGGAGTAGACTGATATAAACGGACAAATCTTTTGAAACAATCTAATATAATCAGATATTGATTCAACGGTAGGGCATATTTTATATAAGTAGAATTACTCCATTGTAAAAAACAGGGTACAACCCTGGACGGATAGTCTCGAATAACAGGTGTTATAATATAATCGATAATGATTTCGTGCCATCATGTATGAATTCAGTGTTTTTTATGCCATCAAGACTAGAGCTATTCTATAGAAAGTGGGATAGGGGTGGTACTCATGGATTGTTATATTTTCGGTGAATGAAGTCGCCCTGTGTCACGGTAGTAATTTTCATATTGCCGACAAATTTGAATGGAGTTTTTGACATGATTTACTGCCATCGAAAACTTGTGGAAGGGTTTCATCTGAACACCTGGACTGATTTCAACGCAGATTTCTTTATTAACCGTCAGCAACGGATTCACCTGAAACTTGAATTGCAATCATTAATTTTGCAACACTTGGATGAGATTCATTTCCTTCAATCCGTATCTGACTCATTACTTTATGAATTGCCTTGAGATGAAAGTATGTCAAAGATGCTGTAACTCGGAAAGAAGAAGAGAAATATTTTATTGTTTTCAAAATAATTAAACACCCATATACTTATGTTCATTGCTTTCATATTTGAACCTCAAAATTATTGAATGTGCGAGGTTCGGATGTGAAAAGAATAATCCCAGATTCGAATCCTTAGAGATAAAATACAAAAAAAGTGAGTCTGAAATTTTTGTATGAAGGAGGTCATGTCTTTCAATGTGCGCCTGCTATAGCATCGCTCTTACATACGTTCTACCAATGTTCCTACACAGTAGGATCTGTCAAATACCTGCCGGAAATCAACCACAATCCTAGATAAAACTACGATGGACATTGAATTATATTCGACAGATATTTATGCAAATTTTCTCACACAAAAGATTTTTGCCAATGCTTCTGGAAGGACAGGTACCATCAAGACAGCAGTGAGTTCTGGACTCAACTGACTTCATCCTAGCTGGACCGCATATAGGAAATCTCCATCTGAGAAAATGTCGATTATGTAAACTACTCAAAATGAATATAGAGACACATCCTTAAAATTCAATAAGTAAAAAAACATGTATTATTTCATGATAAAAACTTCTGGTGTGTACTCCATACTAATTCTTTTCACTTTTTTTACTTCTTTTTGTACTTTCAGCTACAAAATCATTAATATGAAAAATTCTGTATTTAGCTTCACTTTACTTTAGTTCGTGATAGGTATTAAATTTTAAAATTTAAACAATGAATGTTGATATATTGGGTATAAGGAGGATACGTAGGGTGTACCTCAACGAATTTCAAGTTGCTAGAGCAGTGGCATTGATCAAAGTAGGGTATTCAAGGCGTCGTGTAGCCCAAATGCTTAATGTAAGTCATTCTGCGGTTTCCAGAGCTTAGAATCGCTACCAAATTTACGGCATAGTAAAAAGAGCCGCTTATCCCAATCGACAAAGGGCAACAACCCGCAGAGAAGATCGTTTGACTTCTGCTAGAACACTGCAAAATCGCCTTATAGAAGCTACGGGAACGCGAATTTCGAACCAAACGATACGAAACCGACTTCACGAAGTACAACTCCATGCAAGACGACCTACTAAAGTCCCTAGATTAATTTTAGTCGATTGATGGTGGTTGGATTCGTGGTTCAGATACTGTCCCGTATGAGTGGGTTTTCGGTATACAGATGTTTCCCACTTAGTATCGGTCGGTAAACAACGGCAAATTTTCTATTTGGACGAATCTTGGTATGACACTCACGACACAGTTACGACTGATGGTTCGAAAATGTGTACGCCTAACTTGCCTGCAAACAAAGGATCGCGACTAATTATTGTGCATTGTGAAGGAAGTAAAGGATGGGTTCCGAATTCTTTGAAATTATGTGAAATAAAACTTCAGGACTGCAATGTTGACTATCATAAGAACATGGAAGCTAATATTTTCGAGGAATGGTTTGAAAACACATGGATCCCAAATTTGGATGCGAATAGTATATTAGTTCTTGACAACGCTTCCTCTCATTCGCGACAGCTCATTAAAGTGCCGAGTAAAAATCCAGGAAAAGATGAAATACTAAGTTTTTTAATGGATAACAATTTGTTTTTTGGAGATTTCTGTACCAAAAATCAATTACTTGAAGTTTTACAGAGAAAAACACATTAGTGGTGAAAAATAAATTCATTATTGATTTAAATGACGACAGTGATAGTGAAACAGAGAATGTGGTAAATGAATTATCAGAAGCTTTCGAAGAAAGTTAGTGAAGTGTTTTAGAAGTGATCAATTGTATGTATATGTAAGTGAGTAGTATTCAGTATACAGTAGAATGGAATAACGGGGTCTCTCAGTCAAAAAATCAAAATTCAAAAACTCTGCTTTACTTTGCCAAGCTTTCTCTTCTAGTGGGAAGCTTCTTCAGGGCAGTAAAAAAAATAATATTTAGATTCTATTGAAAACACATTTCTCACATCAAAACGAAACACTGTTTCTTGACACTCGCATCGCTAACCACCGCCCCAAAAGAAACGTCATTGATATGCTGCCCATCACTTCCAAAACGGAAATCTGACTTTCATCATCTACAAAAATTTGCACCATCATCTCGTGACACACCTCGTATCAGCGTTTTGTGAAATATCATGCGTCGCATTTAGGATGTAGCACTGAATAAATTACAATAACGGATGGATTTTTAAGTTTGTCGTAATGCCAAGAGAGCAGACAACTCGAAGTAGTAAGAACATGGAACACGCTAAGGATTACTTTAACCTCTACACGGTAGGCGCCACTCGGCCGAGCTGCCTCGAGCAACAACATGTTTTATTTACTGGAACTTGCAGACGATGGACATTAAACCTATGGAATGAAGTATTGTTCAATAAATCCCACTTTTCTTCGTGGCCGCTTCCTGGATATTTTACGTTTTTGTTGGGCACTCTTCACGAAATTGAGTACAATTAAAATACTCAATCTTCACTACCGATTGAATGTAAAGCCGGAAAAGAGCCACACTTTATTTTTAATTTCAAGAGTATAAGCGCAAAATTTTCAACAAATTGAAATATTCACACAAAATTTCTCTTTTCAACATATTTTCTGAAACAGTTATTTGCAGGAATCGATTGTTCGAAGAAAGACCCTAAGGTGAGGAAAATGAGAATATTTTCACTGTCTTGAAGTCAACTATTCTTTGTTGAACTCCACCGACCTATATGCAATTTATTTATTGAATCAATGATCTCAATGAATCCAAAAACATATACCCTAGAGTCGACGGTTTCACATTACAACTCTTTCAAGATATTAGGCTGAACATTTGTCAATACACTTGTTGAAAATCGATAAAACCATTCATGATAATGATTACAAATTTTCACTAAGTAGAATTCATTTCCAATACGCCTTTCACTACATCAGTAGCTACCTCAGTGGGACTGGTGTTCTAAACTACTTTAAAATTCGATAGGTGTCCCCAGCAGAGCAGGCACAAAGTATATGATCTGCTGTATCAACATTTTCCAAACAGAGGCGACATACACTGTCTTCCAACAGTCCAAGTCTCTGCATGATTCAAGTGACAGTGACCTGTAAGAAGGCCTGTTAGACATCGTAGTTCATCCCTACTGTTTGGTATCAAGCTTCGAAGGGTGAATAAACGTCTTGGAGTGAGCCAATCCTGGAAGATTCTGCCAGAAGTCCATAAATCTTCTTGCCATCCAGGTGTTCAATGTTTGTTTGGCAAAGCCTAAAGCGATGTCAATGACAAGTTCTAGAATTGAATTGAGCTGGCCGATACTTAATGAAAATCCATATTAAAAAAATAATCAATACAGTTTATTGTATGATTTTCACTATAAAAGGGTTTTATAAAAACCGCAACACGTGTTTCGCTATACAATAGCTTCCTCAAGCATAAACTGAGAGTTACTTCTAAATTACAACCATTTCATACTCTAATCTAGTACTTACACGTCTACCTAAATAGTGAATCCACCTGAAAAGGTCAGGTATGAATTCATTAACAATATCAATATATTTTTCGAAAGTATACCTGGAAATATACTATTTTACCTGCAAATGAACAGATTCAGTAATGGCGAATTATTCAATTCAGTTTGATCGTTCATAAGATGTTGAGAGTTTTTGAATTTGCTAATTTCCATACTCTCCAACAGGTTAAGTTTCAAACCTTTCTTCTGGAAAAGGAGGGGTTTGTATTCATGGTTGAACTCATGTCCCTCTGAGATCAAATGACTGGCATGTATGGAATTTATTTTTCCATTCTGAAAACTATATTTGTGTTCCTTTATGCCGGCTTTGGACGTTCTTCCAGTTTGACCTATATAAAACATCGGACATGACCCACACGATAATTTATACACTCCTGATTTTTCTGAAACTGAATTTTTATCATTGTTATTCTTAATGTGCATGCCTAGGTTGTTGTTGGTTTTGAAAGCAGTACTCACACCTTCGCTGTGCAGAAAATCTGAAATATTTCCAGAGGGTTGGCCTAAGTAGGTTAAGGTTCTATAACTTTCATCCTCTTCTCTTCGAATTGGGTAAACTTCTTTCAAAGCTTGACTGTATTACTAATTTGATAATAAAGAATGTATCAGACCGCTAATCGTAATCATTTTTGACGGCTATTTGCTTCATTATATTCAGTTCTTGATTGAAATTCGCCTCTGACAATGGCACATTTATCAGTCTGTGGATCATACTGTTGAAAATCATGTTTGTTGTTAACTTTTGTTATTGCCAAGGCCAAAAAATGTATATACTCGTCCTGTTCCATCTCCATTGTGAATGTGATAGAAGGGTGGAGAGCATTGATGAACTTCAAAAAGTCTGTAAACTGTCTGTTCGTTCCCGTGAAACATACCACGATATCATCCACATATATATACCAATACACGAAACTTCTTACCAGTGGGTTATTGTGTATCTTCTCTCCAAATCGCCCATGAAAATTTCTGCCAGAATAAGACTGAGTGGGTTTCCCATTATGAGACCTTTGTTTCTAGTCCGATGAAGCTCCTTGCAGCACCCTCCTTTGCAAGAGAGTCAGCAACCTCATTGCCTTCCAGACCAGTATGGCCAGGAATCCAGATCAGAGACAATCTGTTAAGTCTTCCTATCGAGAAGAGTCGTTTTTGTCAATTTGCTACCAATTTAGACGTTGCTCGGTAGGAGCCAGGAGCATTCAACGCCGCTTGACTGTCCGCCGCTTTTATTGTCTTATGTATGAGGTTGGATTCTTGCAAACTCTCCGCACACAATTCAATAGCGTAAATTTCCGCTTGAAATATCCTGGGTCTGCGACTGAAAACACCTGCACCAGAACAGGAAGGTCATCTTGATCCATCTGGAAACTAACAACTATCTGCTCTCAATATTTCCTTCTCCCGGAGGTTTCAGTCATCTCTACTCAGGAACAGTACTTTTTAAGGCAGTTCGTAGTCGACAGTTGGAGGCATAAAGTCAGAGGTCATTTCCAGAGCTAAGTACCCAAAATAGGGTCACTCTAGCTTGGGTATCCGTACATGAGGGTCATAGGGCAATGAGAACGCCGACGTTCCAGCTCGTGAAGGCGCATCTATGGCTATGATCGGCCCAGAACTCTTCTGCGGGGTAGCAAAAGCATGTATAAAGGCATCCATAAGTTCATGGATGCAAGCCGAATCGATAGATAGGTAGAATAAGCTCCCAAGAATGAGGCAGGCGAAGGAACCATCGCCCAGATTCACGGAAGAAGAAACGGTACTGCATATGCTCTGTGAATGCGAAGCGATAGCAAGGTTGAGACACGCAAGATGCGGGGAAGAGAATCCAGAGGCTGCCAGCTATATGAAAGGGTCAGTGTCAAGTCTCATCAAAGAGATCAAGCAAGACAATGAGCTCTAACAACCAAGGAGCATCACAATAGATCTGAAAAGGTCTCAGTGAATCGGACCATAGGCTAGCTCTCCGAGAATCTAATCTAATCTAGCATAATCATTTCCTGATGATACGTGTCGGGAGACACTATTCTTGTTCTGATGTGGAAAAAGTTTTTTCCACATCAATGAGCTGTCAGACGTTCTATTTGTTTCTTGGTGAAATGGATGGTGTGCAAATAACTCCTAATGTAAATAAATTAAATAGGGGAGCTGAAACTTAAATTCAAAATTTTCAGCGCTTTCCTCATCATAATGAATTTATTATTCCTTCTTTGATTGACGACTGGTTTATTTCGTGGAAATTTATGTTCACTACAAAAACACATTTTTGTCTATTTTCCACGATAGTTCTATATTTGTTGACTAGTTTCGGTCATTACACCATTTTCAGATTTAAATATAATCTAGTTTGAAAATGTTTTGAAAATGGTGTAATGACCGAATGTAGAACTATCGTGGAAACAGACAAAAGTGTGTTTGTAGTGTATCGTCAGTGAAATTTAATATTAATCGCATCACAATTTCTGCATCATCAGGTAATATTTTCCCATTATCACCTTCATACATCAATATGCTAAATCGCCTTAAGCACGAAGTATATAACCTGACGACCGTACTCTCAGAGATTGTGAAATCATTACCCATCCTGTGATAACGAGTACCTGTGCGATAATACAACGAACTTGTGAGATTAATAAAAGCAATTCCTTCAAGAGATGATTGGAAAGTAAGAAACACGCTACTGGTTAATAATTGTAATTAAGGGAAGTCTACGGGTCAACAGAGCCAGGTGTTCTTTGTCGTACACGGTAGCAACTTGGCCCCACTCTTGCCTCTTGATCATCGAAGCACACCAACGCTCTCGAGGAGTACACTCAACAACAGTGTTGCCAACAAGGCGAAATATACGCGGAATCTGCGTATATTCACTATCCTCGCGCATTTGTTGCGCTTTCTGGTTTTTGTGCATTCATTGTGCGTTTTACACCCCGTCCCTTTGTCTCAGCAGATCAGACTCGCCTTGAAGTGATTCAGGACCATTACCATTCAGTACTTATTAAATGTTTGGAGAAACCAATCGTTCAAACAGATTGAACAATCACCTCGTCTACTCTTCAATGGTCCGAAACGTGACCTTTCTACGCCTTTGTGGAAATATGTAGAGAAACGGTGAAACAAATTTCATCTGATTTATTTGAATAGTTTGCTGTTTTCAAGTTTATTAGCCGTGGCTTGCAGAAATGCCGCATCACCGTTGATGATATCTGCCGCAGTTGTCCAGCCCAAAAACCCGCAGACCACGGCCAACAAACCCCAATAAAATATATGAGACACCGACCGTGAAAGCACACTCACCATGATCGTTTGATCTATTTATTTATTTTTGTTACTGCTTTGTAGAACTGCATTTTGTAAAATCTCGAGTACAAGGGCTTTTTTGAGTATGCGTCCATTTTTTCATGTATTTATTTTTCGCGCTTTCGAACCTCGCCGATTTTTTGACAGAAACTGCGCATAAAACAATATTATTGCGTTGGCAACACTGCTCAACAGTGCATGTACCGAGATCTCTGTAACACCTGGGATGAAAAAGGCGAAAAATGGTATACCGTACATCCAGCGCCACTATATAGTACGGTCATATAAGACAAAAAATCGATAAATCTGTTGTTAACCGTATGGTACAGTATTTTCATAGATATACCGAATCAACATTTCTTCGTTGAAGATATGATTTTCTTCTAAAATATGATTTGAATATGGTGAACTTCTTATTTATATAGCTCATATGATGTTCCTGGATTCGATTCCTAAATGTTCTGCTAATTTGACCAATATATAGACTTTTTTGGAAAGTATTTCGTTTATTAATTTGGCTTTGAATCCATTATTTACTGAAATTTGCTTGATGATATTATGTTCTTTATTGCAATTATCTATTGAAAGAGGAACATTGACTTATCTGTGAATCATGCTATTAAAAGTTGCTACTTTGTGTTGATGATGGGTAGAATCGTAATGTATAGTAATATCCGTATAGGACAGTTTGTGATAAATTGAAAATTCATGTTTGTTGTTCATTCTACTATTTGTTAAGTCCAAGAAGTTGATTGAGTTGTCTGCTACTACTACAATAGTGAATTTAACGTTTTCTTGAATTTTGTTAACATCCATATGAAAAGTATCTAATTGTCTCTTAGTACATGTAAAACATACCAAAACATCACCCACATTTATGCCAATACAAGAAATTCTTAATCAAAGGATGTTTAAAAATCGACTTCTCTAGGTTTATCCATGAAAATTTCAGCAAATAAGGGGCTTAATGGATTTTCCATAATTAAACCTTTTGAAGAGGAATGAATATTGTTGTTGAATTTTAAATAATTTTGTTTCAGACATAACGACAAAAGGTCAATGATTTCTCGTTTTATAACTGGGTTCACTCTATTTTTATCTAATGATTCTATTACTAAAGTAATAGTATCATCAGGAGGTATGCTGGAAAATAGATTCTGAACATCAAAGGATAGTAGTTTTGCGTTGTCTAGTAGAGATATATTTACTATTTCATAGATTAATATGAATTCCGTAGACTGAATTTTGGTTGAAAGTTACAATGGTTCAAGATGATACTGGTTAGCCTTTCTGATAATTTCACTAATGATACAGTGACAAAGGAAACCACTGGTCTAATTGGATAACTCTCTGCAGAGTATAATTTTGGAGGTAGTCTCAATTAAAAATTATCTCAGGAATACGTCACTTGAATATGTTAACGTATTTATGTTACATCCTGTATAATAACCAAGAGTTCAAACCTACATTGACTGTGCTAGCACAAAAATGTGCGGTTATTCTGCGTTCAGTTATTTTTCATTTTAACTGAAGCGGAACAAGTTATGAATATAGTACTCAATTGGTGATAATAGTAATAATAACAGTTATTGCTGCTGTTACTGAGAAATCTCATCAAACAGTCCTTTTATTATAGAACAACATTTCACACTTAGATGCACATTGCGATTACTCTCTACAAAGAACTTTACGAGTGCTGGCGATGACTTCAGGAAGTGACTTCAGGAGTTTTCATTACGTTATTTTAATTGTTATTAGGTTTCAATGCGGTAATAAAGAATTAATTGAACATGTTGAAAAAAATATTTGGATCTGAAGAACCTAAATATTCACTGAAAACTTGGTGTAATATGGTAATATCTTGAAAATATATAGGGTCTCTCATTGGGCGCTTCCAATCTACGAATTTAAGTATAACAAAGTATGTGTGAGATATCATCGACATATTTTTATTCGTAAGAAAGACCTATTGACGCCAGTATGTGTGGAATATAACATCGTTCAAATGTCCGTCACGGCTTCTCTGGGTGCATCCAAAGCATAAATCAGGATCAAGTCGATCGGTGGCATGGGTTATTTTGGCTTCGAGGACCACTGTGGTTTGTGGCTTATTCGCATACACCTGCGACACACCACAAGAAAAAGTCTAATAGGGTCAAATCGCACGATCTTGGTGGCCAGTTCACCTCCACATGAGATGACCATGCCCTCAAGTCGCTCGTGCAAAATATCCAATGTAGCATGTTCTGTATGGCAGATCATCCATGAGCTTTGTGACATGTAGCACCGTACTGTTCAAACCACATGTCGTTGGTGTCCACATCAGCCAATTCAGGTCGAGAGGAGTTGATAATCATCAACTCATAGTGGTCGCCCTTGACAGTGATGGCCTCTGGCCAACGTCGTGATCAAAGAAATAGGGACTGATGTCGTCGCCAGCCCTAAATCCACACCAAACAGTGACTTTTTCGGGATGCATTATACGCTCTTGGATCTCAAGTGGATTGGTATCGTCCAGAAATGGGCGTCATCGCTAAAGATTATTTTTCGATGAAAATTATGGTCAGTTGCCAATTACTCCAGTTGTGATGTTTCATTGTGTGGGTCAGTTGTTTATATTTATTATTTTTTCCATTAACAGATTTCAATATAGCATAAATGACAATTAATTTGACAGTTGACTCGTCCTCTGAGATCTCGATCAGAAGGTTAGGTCCTCTTTTTGGCCCAGGAATATGCGGGCTAAACGTTTCAAGGCCTGAAGAGCCTTGGTATGTGATGAACATTGGCAATTAGACATTTTTCCTCCAGCATTTATGAAAGATGTAAAGGACTGTGTGATGAGCGTAATGTTAAAGTATGTAAATCGATCATATGTGTTGGGTTTCATATGGTCGGTTGATCAGATCATCCAATATTTTGAAATGAGTGTCCAGTTTATGTTTGGCTATGTCCAAATCGTCGGCTTCAGCTTTGAGAGGCTGGGTTTTGCATGTTTTACAATAGAACTTACAATAGAAAGTGAAATGGGATAATATCCACTCGTAAATGTTTGAATCGACATGATTCCTTGTTTGATGCTTACAATTCCGCGTTTTGCTTCGACAAGTTTGTTTGGGGTTAAAATGGACACCAATATGTTCCGCCAAAATCATGTTAATGAAATTGCAAAGGCTGCTTCTCAAAATCTTGGAACACTGTTCCGAACCAGAAAACTGTACATACCTCAGCGACTTTTGATTCTTCATAAAGCTCAGATCAAACTTCGTTTGGAGTATTGTTCTCACATATAGAGCTCCACCCTTGAGCATACCCTGAAGCTGCTGGATTCTATCCAGAAATGAGCCATCCGCCTGAATGGAGATGCAAACATCACTTGCAACCTTCATTGTGCTCAATGACTGCTCATTGTTTTGAGGTTCAACTCAGTACACTTCGAGTTTCACTGTTTGAGAACTCTTTCAATTGGGAACTGTATTTATGAGGAATGAACTTCCTGAAAATGTTTTCCCAAAGGGATTTATTCTCCAGAGGTTCAAATCCAATGTGAATCGCTACTTTCGCACAGGCACGGCTCTTAAAGCGCCTTAAGGATTTACCTTTTGTTTTGTCCTTAAAAAAAAAGGTACGGCATCTGGAAAGAAGTTATCAGGTTAACAACTGGAAAGAGAGTTTCTTCATAAATCCTCGAATTCTTGCATAGACGAAGGCTTAGAGTTCATAGTTTCTTGTATAGCCAAAATGCACCAACGGATCGGTTTGGATTTTCGAAAAATTAATTATAAATAGGCTTCCGGAACAGCACGCACACTTCAATAAGCTTTGGGTAACCCGAAAGACAAAGTGGCGGAAAACGTAAAGTCTGGAATTTACGGAATTAGCTGTAAGGATAGCGACAAACAGTACGTTGGTCAAACTGAGACATCTATAATAACGCGTGTCAAGAAACATATTTCACATAATCTGCTTGGTAGACCAGAAAAGTCCAGTGTCGTTCATCATATCTTAGAGAATGACCAATAAAAGAGAACTGCTTGAAATTGTTGGGACTGGTAAAAGACAACGGCTTTTTAGATGCCTTTGAATGATTAGGAATTAACAAATATGGAATGAAATCTATGAATATCGACAAGGGTCCCATTTCAAGCCAGTCCGTTGTTTGCCGTTTCACGAAATATAAGGCTATGATATGAGTTTATTCGCTATCATCACGAGGTTGAAGTAGTCGAAAGCTAAATCTCGCAGCGTAATAGCAGAGAGAGAAACGATTTGTGTGAATTCTGTTATGATGTGTTATGCCACCATATTATTTCCATCATCAGTATCTATGAAAGAATGTGAATGATACATATCTTTGAAGAGTTTGTTAATTCCTATAGTTTTCCAATTCTTGAATGATAATAATAACGATTTGTTATTTATTTTCCCAAGAAATCGAAATAGAAAAAGCTGAAAGAGGCTTTTCTGATTGAAATAATGAAATATCGTTTACATACGTGAAAAATTCATCATTCCTGTCTAGCTAATCGAAGTCAGGCAATTCCTACTGACAATGAATATGGAATACATAAGACTCCGGAGAAGCTGTTGAGTTGTTCAATTTACAAAAATAGGTTAGGTTAGGTCCAAAGTAAGTTGGGCTATTGGGCCTTCTACTGAACCTATCAAAACTCGAACAACTTATTAACGAAGCCAGTTAGTCTATTTGATGACTGATTTTTCAGGTAAGATGGCGAGAGTAACACTGTTTTTGGAGTACAGGTGTTTGGTGTCTATTGGAAAAACCCAATACGATATCAATGAAGTGTCTTTCTCTGCAAGGGAGTCAGCAAATTGATTATTTTCCAGACTACTGCGGCCAGAAATCCAAACAAAAGACAATTTGTTGAGCCTTTCTATCGAGAATAGATTTTTTAGCATTCTTTAGCACCGAGCAACTTATACGTTGCTCGGTGAGAGCTTATGGCTTCCAAAATCTCTTGATTATCCTGAAATATTCTCATTGATTTCCATGTGAGGTTTGGTTCCTTCAAATCTCTCCTCATATAAATCAATGGTGTAGGTTTCTACTTAAAACAGACAGGATGATAAATATCTTTGTCCTGGGTCTGAACTTGAAGATGTTTTTGAAACAACTGCTGGGGCTCTTAGTATTGTTTTCTCCCGGGCGATTTAGTCCTCTCTATTCGGGTTAAGGACTGTATAAAGCAGGATTGACTATTTCAAGTGGAATTTTTCACAAATTCTTTTCTATTTATCAGGCTGTATGCATCACTTTCAGTTGGTGTTTATAGAGGTGGTTAAATTTTCCAGTTCACTTTTTGAATTTTCTCGTCTCTAAATGAAAGAAGTAGGAGTAGAAGGGTAAAAACTTGTATTTTCTGAATCACATATCAAAATATCTTGTAATACACAATCAATCCTATCATACATTACAACTGCAGAACTTAGGTTGATTCTTTCAACTGTACTGCCTGTATCCCAAAGATGCTTGGTTGATAATTTCTATGTAGGAAGCCCATTACTCTTGTCTAACTCACTGCCGAAGTAGCAACACATCCGTTTATATTTTTAATCTACACAGCGATTTGGAATCGTAAATGGAGAAGATAAAACGCACAGCAGAGCTATTAATTTGCCTGTAATTTCCCAACCTGATCCAAGGCAATCCCTGCTGACAATGAATATTTATGGAATACATTAGACATCAAGAAAGCAATTAAGTTGGTCTATTTCGAACAATAAGTAATTAATCTTGACAAGATGTCGCAAAAGGCACTCCAAGTTAGGGGGCCATGAATCTCAACTCGTTCTGCGACTCCGACCAACGACCGTTATGCGACCACCTGTTCCAGCGCGTGGCCGTCTTTAGAGATTGTAATCCACCGTGACCCGAGTAACCCTTATAAAATATGTCCTCCTACGATGTGACGGACAACTGCGCTGTTGGAAGTTTTTTAGTTTGCCAGGGGAAGTTATGAAGTGAGTTAGTGTACAGAAGTTGTCGGGTGAATTTGGACGAATATTGATGATATCAATATCTACATCCTACACATTCTAAAGTGCCGGCTCAGGAATGGGCAACTAGGGCAACGGTCCAGGGCGTGACTATCCGGGGCTTCAAAATTATAAATAGAACCCTTCAGTGGCGACATAAACATTTAAAGAAAATATCACAGTTATTTTCACGACCTTTTGGCAACTAACTATCTCATTTAGTCATCGATTTGTGCTCCGACTGATCTCAAGTTTCCTTGAGCTCATTTCTCGTCACCTGCTCTCTCTTTTCTTCGTTTTGATGATTTCTCTTATCGTCATATAGGTTTTGTTTCAAGTCCCTTCTCCACGTAAGAGACTTTCCATCATATTTTCGGCACTGAATATGGTGTTTGTTTCACATGCATACAGAAGTCTCGCGTTTTCCCATCTTATACAGACAAAAAAGGTGTGTTCTACGTCGTTGTCTGCATTGCAGTAAAGACAGTCTGGAGATTCTGCTCTTCTGCGGTTATGGAAACAACCGTGCTCCGACAGTGCCTGGGTGAGGTAATAGTTCACCTCTCCGTAGGTTCGATTCAACCAACTCTCTATTGCAGGTATTAACCGATGTGTCCATCTACCGTATTGACCGCTATCCCATTTTTGTTGCCAGTTATTCATCAAATTTTCTCCATCGATTCCATTGGAAATGCCTGCATATTGCTCTTTTCTCTCGATTACTTGGAGCTCTATTGGTAGAATTCCAGCAGTAACACATGCTGCTTCTGCAGATATAGTTCTATATGCACTACACATTCTTATTGTTGATTTCTTTGGTAGGCCGGTGAGTTTTTGGACTAATATTTTGTTTTGCGTTACTGTACCATGATGGTGAACCATACAAAATCTATGAGTGTACTACTCCAGACAAAATCTTTCTCTTGGAAGATCTAGGATCCCCAACATTGGGTATCAGATTTGCCAGCGCAAAAACTGTTTTTTCTGCCTTGAGGATACTTTGGGTTACGTGTTCGGCAAAGGTGAGCTTCGTGTCAAGCCATACCTATCTATCCATCTATCTATTTATCTATTACTGAGCCCTAGGATGCTAAAATTTGGTATATAGGTGCTTCTTAGCACCTATATACCTTAGAAGCGCACTAAGGAAGGATTTTCAAATATTCTAACTGAGGCACCCCCGTGGGGGTAAAAGGGGCGCGTTAATATTTGAAAATTACCTTTTCATTACTATTTCTCCATACCACAATATTTTCGCAGGCTGAAATTTTGTATGTAGGTTCGTTTTATGTTGTAGATGTGCAATGAAATAAGGATAATAGGGATTTTTCAATATTCCAGTTGAGGGGCCTGCCGCGCGTACATATAAAAAGTTTATTTTTCATCACTGTTCCTCCATGCCCTCAAATTTCCGGTGGATGAATTTATGTTTAGTGTCAGCATTGCACCCGTGCGGAACCAGGGCGTGTCGATAGTTTGATATACGGAGAATTTTGTTAAGAAGAAGTACGTGAAACTGCATTTCCTATCATGCATATTACTTGAATAATATAGATAATTTTGGCCCCGCTTCAAAAGGTTTCAGATATCAAATAATTTGAAGAATATGAAATATGACAAAAAATCATCAGAATCGGAGCAGTTTCTGAGATCTTTGGGAGATTGCCTTCTATACGGATTCCGCGAATAATAATAATTTGAATTGTAATGAATTTCACTACATATTCAATAACAATCAGAAAAAATTCTCAATTTTGGCAATATTTTTTGCCCTTTCAAATATTTCTTTATATGAAGAAGCTCTTGAAAGTGTCAAGAAATATTTTTGACTGACAGATTACCTACACCATGTTATCAAGTATCATTAGGCATCCATTCTTCAAACTCGGTTGATAATGCGCAGAGTACAGTTCAATTATTTGCTCACTATTTTTCAAATACAGCTATCTACATCCATCATAGCCACTCACTTTGGACTGAATTCAACCCTATTTTTCACCAGTAGTATATGTTTAAATATCTCTGACACCAGCGCCATATTAGAATCTTAAATATATGACACTCTCAGATCAATGAAAAATGAGAAGTTGGCAGGCATTGATGAAATATCGATAATTACCGTTAAATATATAGACAGTGCTATTATTGATCCACTTGCCTATTTGATGAACCAGTCTTTCATACAAAGGTACCTGCCGAAGGTATTTTGGAAGGCTTTGGTAAAATGTTTCGCCATACAATGGCTTCTTCGAACATGTCTTTAATCCTCAGTAAAGACACCTCTGTTACAGTCACTGGACACATTTTGGATGACATGGTAGCCAAAATTAGTAGCATTATCGATGAATTTATTTCTTGGTGTGAACACAATCGTTTGGTCGTGAACAACTCAAAATCGGTGACAATGAATACTCTTCTTGAGCAAAAATAGCAGAATCAATACTCCTGACCGCTCTGGATTGATTGATTCCATACAATCTATCTCATCTTGTCTTTGTAGATATTTTGCTGGGAATTTCCTCACTTGTTTACTTTGTAGTAAATGTTCAAGAGGTAGCAAAAACGAATGTGATTTTCTGGAACTTCAACTACCGTTTCCTTATATAACTAATAGCTAGTCCGTGCAAAGCTTATTGTTAAATCATCTGAAAATTGAACTTTGAACGGGTGAAGATCAACTGTATTGCCAAACATCCCCAAACTGACTGACTATTATAAGAAAACAAGTATAGCTGAGGCACCAGTCAACCTAATAATAACACTGGTGATCTTCAAACATGACTCAACCTCTGACGAAAGCACAAACTCTTACGAAGGTTCGAAATAGATGGACACTACAATCTAGCAAACCACTATTATAGTCTTCATGCAGTCATTGTTCACTGTGGTTCTGGCGTTGAATCTGGCCATTGGTCAAAGACGAAACAGACTATAATCGTGTAACTAAGTGTTCTGGCGATGTCTTGAATTTATTGGAGCCTCTGAACATACCCTACATTTTGTTTTACGAAAGAGAGGACATTAGCAAATCAATATCTTCAGATGATGTGGTGCTGCAGGTTTTTCCGGGTTTTCCTGCAGCTGAAAAAGCAAATGCGCCACCGGAATCAATGAAGTCGCCCAGAGCGCCAATTAAACATTTGTTGTTTCATAATTTCATGATTTGTATTACTTTCGTCTTCAATATATTTTTACGTTTAACAAATAAAAAAAATAAAAATGAAATTTTATAAAAGGAAAAATAATATTCAAGATTCAGTAGTCTCTATTGATGTAATAGATATATTACATGAAGTAAAATTTTTGAGAACAATTGTGGATGAATCCTTGAACTGGAACTCTCATATTGATGGTGTCTGCAAGAAACTCAATAAAACATTTGTTGCAATAAAACAAATGAAAAACTGTGTATATCAAAAAGTCTGATGAGCATCTTTTATGCAAAGGCTCTCTCGCATACTCCCTTTAATATCATTTTTTGGAACTGCGGTTCGGATTCCAGCAGGGTGTTCATTGGACTCAACCGTATTCTGACACGTAATATCGTGGAAGTTGTGAAACTGAAATTTTTTGTCTGTCACAGCACTGTATATTTTCAAATGTGTAGGAAAAATCTCACAACTCTAACAACTAATCGATCCTCTCACAATTTTCATACTCGTCATGGAGATCAATGGAGAATACCCCCCACAGGACATCTAAATTCCAAAAATCATTCCTCTATATTGAAATCATCCTGTATAATAAACTGCCAACTTCGATCAAAGCTTTGAAATCTGAAAATATATTCTGTAACCGTAATAAATCTTTGCTTATTGAAAATTGTTACTATAGTCGACAGGAATACCTGAACGGTAATTTAATGTAGTATTTTGTTTCTTTCCTAATAAGTCTAATTATTTTTTAACGTCTTGATAGTGAAGCAGAAAAAAGAAGGATCCAAAAATCACTATGTGCACACATATAACCACCTCATAGTGCCTTTCGTCTCTAAAACAATATCCCAATGTTCATAATATTTCCTCAAACCCAGAGTATACAATGCAGTTCCCGGTGAACTGTAAACAATCCACTCGCTAAGCCTATTCAAGAAAAAACTGAAAAATTGGATGTCAAACCTTCCTAGATCATTCACCCATCAACTGGTCGATATAAAGAGAATAATTTTTGAAATAAGACAATAGGACCAAAAGACTCCTTCAGAGGTCTTCGTTTTCATTGTAGACTGAGTTTTCTTCAATGAAAAAGTTGAAAATGTTCAGTTTGATCTATAATTTAACCACGAATCGACTTACGAATGAGCAACACTTGCAAATTTGAATTTTATTATCAAAATTCATGCTCGTTGAAGGAAGTGCATCGTGAACTTCTTCCAATTTATGGGCAGTTTCGTCGGCCTACTGAGGGAGCTCTTCGGAAGCTTGTGACTAAATTTCGAACCAAGTTCACATTATTGGACATTAAGCCACCAACAGGCATACGTAGAGTGAGGACCGAAGGAAATATCGCGGCTGTATCCGCCAGTGTTCGTGATGGCCGTGAAATGTCGATTCGCCGCCGTTTGCAGCAATTGGGCCTCCGTTACTCCACAACGTGGAAAATTTTGCGAAAGGATTTAGGTGTAAAACCTTATAAGGTACAGCTGCTGCAAGAATTGAAGACACACGACGTCTAACATTTGGTGAATGGGCGCTGGCAAAGTTGAAGGAAAGGCCACATTTTTATCGAGAAATTGTGTTCAGCGACGAGGCTCATTTTTGGTTGACAAGCAAAATTGCCGCATCTGGAGTGGAGACCAGCCACAAGCATTGCAAGAGCTACCGATGCACCCCAAAAAAGTCACTGCTTGGTAGATTATTGGTCGGTGGCATCATCGGGCCGTACTTCTTTGAAGACGACAATAGCTGGAACGTTACTGTGAATGGCGAGCGCTACCATGTGATGATTGACAACTTTTTGTTGCCCAAAATGGAAAAATTGGACATGCTTGACATGTGGTTTCAACAAGACGGTGCCACACGCCACACGGCATGCGAAACAATGGCCCAATTAGGAGCCGCCTTCGGTGAACAGTTTATCTCACGTTTGGGGGCCGTCAATTGGCCGCCTAGATCGTGTGATTTGACGCCTTTGGATTATTTCTTGTGGAATCATGTTAAGGTTCATGTCTACAGAGATAAACCAGCAATGACTGACGCTCTGGAAGCCAATATTGAAGCATTTATACGTGAAATACTGGTCGATATGTTAGAGAGAGCGTGCCAAAATTGGACCTTCCGCATGGGCCATCTAAAGCGGAGCCGCAAACAATATTTGCATGAAATCATCTTCAAACATTTAATTATATTGATCTTTCTATCGATTCCAATAAAGAGTTCATCAACTTTTTAAAAATTTCTTGTGTTGTTTTGAAAATCAAATCCTATACCTCTTAAAAAATCATCCGTTATGTATGCATGTATATGTACACGTTGATTGTTTTTTTCGTCAACACGAATACACCTTTATCCTTTATTATTTTCCTTCATTGTTCCACGAGAACATATTCATTAATTTATATTTCATTTCATGATATAATACTATGTAAATTATTTACAAAAGTATCATCCAAACTAAACCATTTACTTACCTATTTGAATTATCATGTATTATATAAATAACTCTGTCATTTGTTCTAGTGAATAAATATATTATGAATTGGTGAAAATAAATTATTATTATTACTATACCTATTTTGTACAACTCGTCAACTCTACGTAAATAATTTGTTGGGCAATTGACGAGAATGAAGTGAACCTAAAAATGATTATTGTCCACAATGTCAAAGTGCAGGCGATAAATTCAACCAATTTGAGTTATGTGTAGTCCTCACCTCATTAATTTAGTGCAATTGTGCAACTGCGACGTAAAATTTCATTATGTCATTTCTCAAGTGTATGTGTTATATCCTCATTAAAAAAAGCGCATGAATGATTGAATTGACAAGCTACACAACATTAATACATTAATCATAATTGTTCAAAGAAGTTACTGTTATTGTAACCTGTCACTTGATCAATGCACTTAGTTTTTAGTTCGTGTATTAAGAAACATTTTTTATCAGAGTTGATGTCAGGATATGTCAAGGAAACTTCTTGATGATGGAAGTCATTGTAATAATCATGTGTTAAATCTACGCATCAAAATACGTAAGTACACTCAAAATTTTTTTCAAAATCGTCGGGTGCTCTCAAAACAAACATTCACCAACAATGGAAGTCCGTACTTGTGATGCACTGTTTGGAACCTTTGGTGTAGTAATGAATATAACTGGAGTTTTTTCACAACACCAAACCGTTATTTCAACACCTTGACACGTGTTTCGATCACAACATTCGTCGCACAACATTCGACTGATGAGGAAAAAGCTAATTTTGCACCCTATTTTTTTCTTCAATTCATGCTACCACATTCTTGTACCAAATTCCAACCTCACTAGAACTGATCCATAACAGCTAATTGTCGATTCCGTATTTCAAAGTCTTCCAATGGGGACCTGTTCAATTTCAGGCTAAGTATTTGGCTTGGGAATACCCAGCAACTCATGCTTAGAAAATTTAACGAGAAGGATTATATATAGAAAAACTCGAATCGTATTTTGAAACATTCAGACTGAAATGGCAAAACGTGGTGGCAAATTTTATGAATATATAGAGCATGGATGTCCACAAAGACCAGTTCTTTGCCCAGTGCTATTTATTTTCTATGCGGATGATCAATGGTGATCAATGTAAGTAATTCTCTTCATCCCATAATCCGATTATCCTCCCTGTAAGAGGGTGCAAATTTTCAATAGCAGGTAGATGTGATTACAGTAAAAGCTTTGAACATGACATTACTAATATCAAATATCTGAAAATGACATAATTAACATCAATGCGCCAATTTTGTGAAATTTCTTCATCAATATTCAATGTTAAATTATAAAACTCAGATTACTCGTGAGTATTATCCATTTTTTTAGTTCTTTTCTATTGTATTTAATTTTACCGTCCTGACGAAGTCTCTATTCAGAGACGAAAGCTTGACGATTTGTGAAATAGAGTAGATTTGTTTTTTGAACGTGTTTGACTGAAAGTCCCGTTGAAATCCTATTTGAGTGGCTGGCATTTGACAGACAAATACAAAAATGTCATGTCCAAGGAACATGATGTGACATTAGGAGTTCCTCAGGGATCAGTACCGGGACCTTCATTCTTTGTGGTATGCGTCAATGATCACTCAGAATATGTTGACAATTGTTTGGGTTGGTTTCCGGGTTTTGCCGTGGTTTTCTTTAGTTACAATCTTCAAACGTTTCAAATACAACTACGGCAGTCATCTTCAGCAGCATGGTTGAAGTACTCTTTTTGACGTTTCAGTTGATTGGAGATTGTAACCAAAGACCATGGCAAAACCCGAAAACCTATCAAAACATTGACGCCAGTCGTGAAAGCCTACATTCCTATATGTTGACAATTGACACATAACTATGTTTGCAGATGATACAGATGCAGATGATAGAGGAATACCATACAATATAACTCCTTCAATCGTTTCATAATGATCTGGGATGTGCCCGAACGTTCCCTACTATTCCCAAACATTCACAAATGTTCCAGGATGTTCTGGAGTATTGTGGAGCGATTTTGAATACTCTAGAATGTTTTCACTGTTGCTGAAATGTGTGGAAGGAGAAACATTTAGGCCTTATATCTCCAAAATACGGCTTTCTGGTAAGAACAGCAACAGTTGTCATGGATAGGGATAGAGGAATGTCATAATATATCTTCCTCTATCGTTCCACAGTGATCTGGAATGTTTCGGGATGTTCTGGAACGTTACAGATTATTCTTGAACATTTCACCACATTCAAAGAATATTGTTGTATGTTCTGGAATGTTGCGGAATGCTCTCGAATACTCTCGAATGTTCTGGACTGAAACTTTCTAGGTGGCGGAAGTTCTAGCACATATCTCTTCAAAAGCATGCCTTACAGGTTAAAACCAGAATCTTCTTCACGGACAAGCTAATGTGGACTAGGAAAAAGAATTGTTAGCCTTGTGAAGCCGTGTCGGGTCGCCAGTAAACATATAAAATTAAATATTCATTTCGCTTCCTCTATAACCTTTTAGTGCCACGCCACGTACAACAATATTATTTCATAAGAGATAAGAATCCCATTAAATCCGTAGACCATATTTCAGCACGACACTGAACCCAGTGTTTATTTGAATGTTTTTGTTGGCGATGCGTACCGTATTTATTCTAAAAATATTAAAGGATTTTCCTATTCCCTATATAGACTTTTATGTTCACCATCTGTTCGTTATGAGTAATGAAATTTGTTATTACAAAGTGAGTTTTATTGCTATAAAATTAAATTATGAGAATGTGCCATTCAGACCAACGATCGATCTAGCACGCGTGGTTTTAAAATAAACATCTCTGGTCCAGAACTACCTTTAAATATAATATATAATAAACATAAAACTTCAATTATGTTGTGTTCCTTGGAGTCGACCACTTGAAACACTTAGAACAGTCATTAATGTATTTCAGAATAACGGTAACTTAGTGATATTGATAATTAAAAAGAAAAACTGGAGGAAGTGTGATATTGATTATTGGATGTTGATATTCAATCAACTATAATGTTTAGAATACAGGTACAAAGACTATTTGGAACAATTATCACTTCTACCAAACAATCATAATGCGCTCTTTCACAGGTAACTGACTAGGGACAGTAAGGACCACTATAGTTGGAATTTCCTGGTAGTGAAGAATAATAAATGCTCATTATGAATGCAAAACACCAAAAGAGTTCTCAAACAAAATTTTGTGATTTGGTTATGATTTGTCACTGATGAACCAGGCCGGTTTATAATACTTTACCAGGTCCACCATACTTTGGTATCCCAAAAGGGTCGCAAACATGAGCTTTTGTGTTGTTTTATTGACTAAACAATGTGTTCATATTCGGTTGATATTGTTATAACCTTTCGAATGAAAATAATAAATAGGTATGCTTAGGTAAGAAGATATTTGGTATAAGCAATGTGTTATCATCAGAAAAATCAGATGAATCTTCGTCGAATGTTATGATTGAAGGTCAGAACCTTTGTTTCAAATTGTTGACAATTTCCTCATCGTATATTTTGTCCTCTTCTTTAAATCGAATTTTTTAAGGATTCCTTGAATAGTATTTTGACATATTTTATTCATTGAATGTCGTGTTACAACGAAACCTTTTACTCTGAGTTCGCAATAAAAAAGGGGTAGATGCAAAAAAATAATAAAAGGTTTTCCATCAAGGACTTTCGAATATTGACAATTGATAACGGTCATCTGTTTTTTCGTTAACCAGCTGTCGCACCTCTTATTCCTTAGCTCGCACAAGTTTCTCAACTTCTGAGAGTTGTCGTTCGTATGAGGGCGACAGCTGATTAACGGAAAAACTGATTTTAAACAGATTTTTAAACACATAAGAGCATCAATAGGTCTTTCAAATGAATAAAAAAGTTCGATGATATCTTACACACACTTTGTTTCATTGAAATTTAAAGAGAAAAAAGGCTTATTGAAAGACTCTATATTTCTTTCCTACGCCATCTTGTCGACTACATATTTCGTAAAACGAGCTTCATTTCGCTTTGCCCGTGATTTCATTAAATAGTGTTTCTTTTCCAACCCACTCAGTGATATCCGCTCTACTCCATACATTAGTTGTTCTTTCAAATTTTTTGGAATGATAATTGCATTATCCATCACAATCACAGAGTCAGGTGGAATGTTTTGTCTTGCCACATCTTTTCAACGATATAATTAGGCAGTTTACCGCCTTCATGACAGCTTCAGTTCAGTTTTAATTTGTATCCAGATGAGCTGACCAAGAAATCGAACCAGTTAACAATTCTCAGTGGCAGTCTCAGAAATGAAATATATCTTTGTCGCGCATCCCTGAAAAACATAAATGTTCAATAACATATACACACATCGGAAAAGTCTAGGGATAATTTTAAAAATGGCAATAATTTTTTTTTAGATCGCTTTAGGGAAAAAANAGAATGTACAAACTCGACACTTTCAGATTATTCATTTTAGCCGAAAACCTACAGTTTGTAAAAAACTTGATAAAAGATTAGTTACCGTTTTTGCAGGCTTTGTTCAACCCATAGAAATCTACAGGGTGGTCGAGTATACCAATTTAATCGAAATTAAACGACCTCATGCATTTATTTTTATGATATTTAGTATGTTATAAAAATATCCCAAGACTTTTCCGATGTGTGTATATCGACTGTGAAGTAATAACTTGACCTTCGCCTCTGTCATATTTCGCAACATTTTTTCTAGAGAAACCAATTATTATGATAAACATTACAGGCTTATGGGAGTGGCAAGTGTGTCTTTAACGCTGCAAACTTTAGAACATGTATTTAATAGATTGAATTGTTTATTTGTCCTATATCTTGCGACAAATTCGAAGGTTGTAAATGATATCTGGAAAAAAGTATGAAGAAACACCTGAATTCATCTATCAAAAATACTTTCCCAACACCAGAAGTTACGGTCTTTCGACGCGCGTTTCGCTAACCGAATTGGCGTCCGATTATGGCTAATTGACAGTTTGAACTGCCGATTATGGATATTCGACAGTTTGAACTGTTGATTATAGATAATCAACAGTTTCAACTATCGATTACGGCTAATCGACAGTTTCAACTGTTGATTATGGCTAATTGACAGTTTAAACTGTCTATCAGGGCTAATTGACAATTTGAACTGTCCAATATAGATTGAACTGTTGAACTGTTGATTATAGCTAATCGACAATACATACTGCCGATAAGAGCTCAGAGACAGTTTGAACTGTCGATTATAGATAATCGACAGTTTGAACTGTTGATTATAGATAATCGACAGTTTGAACTGTTGATTATAGATAATCGACAGTTTGAACTGTTGATTATGGCTTATCGACACTTTAAACTGTCTATCAGGGCTAATTGACAATTTGAACTGTCCAATATAGATAATCGACAGTTTGAACTGTTGATTATAGCTAATCGACAATACATACTGCCGATAAGAGCTTAGAGACAGTTTTTGAAATACTGAAATACTGTTCAAACTGTCGATTATAGATAATCGACAGTTTGAACTGTTGATTATGGCTAATCGACACTTTAAACTGTCTATCAGGGCTTATTGACAATTTGAACTGTCCAATATAGATAATCGACAGTTTGAACTGTTGATAATAGCTAATCGACAATACATACTGCCGATAAGAGCTTAGAGACAGTTTGAACTGTCGATTATAGATAATCGACAGTTTGAACTGTTGATTGTAGATAATCGACAGTTTGAACTGTTGATTATGACTAATCGACAGTTTAAACTACCCTAATTGAAAATTTGAACTGTCGATTATGGATATTCGACAGTTTGAACTATTGATTATAAATAATTGACAGTTTCAATTGTCCATTATAGGTAATCGGCAGTACCTGTTTTTTTCATGAACGTTTTCCAGGGGGCAACTGACTATCCTGTAACACCCACTCAGTACACTTAGTTATGAAGTATCGAAATCGCAATATTTCGATAAATCTCGCGTAAGCCTCGGCAGGTGACTCTGTTGGGCAGAGAGCCACCCGTTAACACCAGCGGAGGCGCCTCTCATTGGCCTGTCGTTGGTTTATGAGGTGGCGTCTCACCCTGTGGACGTCCTGGGGCTCGGAATCGAAGTCTCATTCTGCTGATTATCCCCTTTCCTTTACCAACCATTTTCCTGCCCTCCACCCACTCACGTTTGTGGGAGAGATGTAAATATTGTATATATACTCTGTATATTTGGACCTTAGATTTACTATAGAGAAATAGGCAATAAAGAATTTTCTGATTTTTGGTTTGTTAATCGGCAGTTTTAACTGTCGATTGTAAACTCACGCACTTCAGCGCTTTCGTGGGATCCAACTCCTAAGTATTAAAAGGAATTAGGGAGCAAGGAATACCTCGTTCGATTGTTTTCAACGCTGTTCAGTTTTTAAATTACCTGATGTTAGGCGAAGCCTAATACTGTATGATGTATTAGTTTTGAAGAAAGAATATTAAAAAACTAATATTGAATGCTATATTGCAGTATTGATCATAAACAAGACAGAAGTCAGCATTAATATGTCATTGGCAAATTTAGTATTGGTGTTAATAGTCACTACCATTAAATGATTGATTTTATTTGCTCTCAGAGTCAGTAATTTTACAAAATCGTCGTCGGTCAGAGCATTTTCTTAGAGGCTATTGATCTTTGATCGACAATTTTAACTGTCGATTATGGCTAATCAACAGTTTGAACTATCGATTATGTCTAATCGATAGTTTAAATTCTTGATTATATATTGAAAATGCTACACGTGGCCCTTCAGACCTTCATAGAATCCAACTTGCGAAAGTTTACAGGAATTAAGGTGCAGGTATACCTTGTTCGATTTATTTCAACGCTTTTTAGTTTTTGAAATAAATGAAGTTAGCATCATCCAGAGGAGATAATAATGTGTAATATATTATTTTTCAAGAAAGGATACTGGAAAAAACAAATATTGAATGCTACATGGCAGCATTGATCACAAACACGACAGAAGCATAAAAATGTCCCTAGAAATCTCGACATTGCACAAGGGCAAGCGAATGTATAAACAATTCAACACCATTTCAGAGGAATACTTAGGACGTAATAGTTGATGATGATTATTAATGTATATTAGTTCTCTTCATACTGGAAAAATGGATATTTTGAATTGAATTTGAAACATTCATCTGTAATTTCATTCAAAATATTTGTTTCTCATTACGTTTGTATCTTCGATACAGTCTGCGGAATTATTGTTAGATCTTTTCGTTAGAAATTATCTAATATCAAGAGCTGTCTCAATTCATATGTTCATATCAGTTATCGAGAGACATAACATTCATATTTTGCTCCTTAATACTGAAACCTGCTCTCAACAAAAAATCTAAAACTTTCAGCAATGTGCACCAGGTTTTCAATTTGATATTAAGTACACTAGTAAGACCTCCTGCGATAAGACAGTGTTTGGAAAATCAATCTTTCGTTAACACAATAATTATATTTATCAACAGTTCTCAGTGTAACTGAACTAGATTATTTTTATTTGTATTCGGTTATCATTTATCGCTTATAGTGGTGACGACGGTTCGTCGAAACATCTGTTATCAAAGAAGGCATTGAGAACACGAACAATTATAACAATAATCTCAAATAAGATTACAACTGTTGTAGCGAGCGATTTGGATGATTATTTTGATTTGTTTATTTGTTTATGAAAGTGCAGTCGACAGTTGTTGATCTAGAAAGAAGTGATTATTGTAAAATAAAACGAATCTTGGATGAACTATTTCAGATTCAACAGACTCATCACAAACGATCGTGTATAAAAAGTATGCACTTCACAGATAAATATAAAACCTGTTCATTTTCTCATGATTCAGTATCAATAACTACATATCACAAATTGAAATCGTCAGCCATATCTATCTGAACCAGGATTGTAACGGAACCACGCCTACCCCTAAGCATATTGTTAAAAGGAGTTTTGCTCACGGAGCTGCAGAACTTTTCTGGAGCTTGATTCAACGTTTCACCTTCTAAAGTGCCGAGTATCGCACGTAAAAATACAAGGCCTCGTTAATCCTCAGCTCGCACAAGTTTCGATGTTTGAGGGTTTAGGAACGAGAAATAAATTAGAACAGATTTAAACAGAATCAGCCTTGAATAAGAAGAAAACTAAGTGAAGTATCCAATCATTTACCTTATTTTTAGGTAAAGTTTTCAGAGATATCAAATAGTGAATGCTTGTATTGTTTATACTATGCAGGTGTCAACCTGCCTACTTCCGCCTCCGCTAGCGTGGCTTCGTTACAAAACTAGTCTAAACACTATAAACTAAGAATTATAAAACGAATTTTCATATGGTGGAAAGCTGCCTAACCCCTTTATATAAGAAAACAATCACTACCTATCTACTGTTTTACTTTTATAGGTCTACAAAGAAGTCCGCTATGGCCTATGTCTATCTCTGAAGGGAAATAATGACTGAGTATATAATTGGTAACTATTAGGCAGGTTTTAGGGAAAAAATCCATAGTAGAGCTTGTACACAACATCAGGCATATTCAAGAAGCAAGGAAACCAGGTAAATATGCATGCAGTTTTTATAGATGTCACAAAAGCTAACAACAGTATACAAATATAACCAATTGTCAAGAATAACGGTGTTCCAAAAAAACTGGTTAACCTAGTCAAGCTGTCACTGACCCACACCAATTATAATATGAAAGTATGATGGTGTTAACCTTTGTAGTAAAGAAGACAAGACAAGGTGACCCCCTCACCATTGTTTTTTTCAATTTTGTTCTGGACCATGCACAAAAAATCAACCACATTGTCAAGTGTCAGTGTCTATCTTCTGCAGATGATGTTGTTATAATGGCGCAGACGAAGCAAGTCCTTTCAGGCTTCACAAGGAACTACCAGAAATACACAAGCCGAGTAGGCCCGAGAATGATCACGACGAAGACCAATTATATGGAGCTAGGAAAATTTCAGAGTCTAAAACCAGAAATATTCAGGATCCACATTCAACGAAAATGGAGGAAATGAAGAGGAAACTTATTAGAGGATGGAAAAGACGAATATACGTGCAGAAAAGATGGTAAGGCTGTTGAAATCGAAAAACGATTCAAGAAAAATAAAACCAAATATGATAGAACTTTATGAAAATCCATTATAACGTATTCAAAAGACACACTTCATTGTGAGATTTTCACCCAAAAGTTTACAAAACAGCGACACGTGTTTTGCTTTATGACACCATCTTCGGACGTCACAATACAGCACAGTACACAAAACGCAAAATTGTATTATAAAATATAGTTTTTTTGGGCTAGTTCGAAGTTATGAACAGATAGATACAATTTCATTTTTACTACTGTATTTAAATGTAAGCAGGCCATAACTATCATTACTTTCTGAATAAACAACACCAAGGCCATACTCATATGACCCAGCACATTGGCCTATTTTCATAGATACTTCAAGAAGAAGCCTTGAAGCAGTTCTGCACAATGGCGGTTTCTAGGCCTCCATTCCTTTCGGTCATTCTACACCTCAATGAAACCTACAAGAACCTGGAATTGATTCTTAACAGAATAGAATATAAAAACCAGGGTTGGCAAGTGTGGGTGATTTGAAAATCTTGGGCATGTTGCCTGGACAACAATCTGGGTTTACCAAATTACCTTGTTTTTGAGAATGTGAGATACCAGAGACTAAGGAAATCACGACCATAAAGTATTGGCCTCTCAAGGAGCTCAGCGTTGGCGTCCTACATGGAACTTTGGTGATGCCTCCTCAAGAAGTTCTACCACCACCGCTTCACTTAAAACTGGGATTGATGAAGCAATATGTCACTTCCAAAAGATGGAAATTGCTTCAAATACTTGATATTGAAGTTTCCAGGCCTTCCAGAGGCAAAGTTGAAGCAATTGTTTTCGTTGGACCAGATTATAGACAACTTATGTCTGATCCACAGTTCATCACAACCATGACGGGTCCTAAAAGAAAGGGGTGGATTGCCTTCAAAAAGGTCATAGAGAAAATTTTAGGCAATCAAAAATATCCTAACCATAAACAAATCGTCAGAAGGAAGTTGAAAGCATTTCAAGTTTCAGGTTGCCTAATGAGTTTGAAAGTACATTTTCATGAGAATGAAGAAAATATACTTTCAAACTCGACTATTTTCCAGAAAATTTAGGAGATGTGACTGGAGAGCAAAGTGAACGAATTCACCAAGATATTAAGGAGGTGGAAAAAAGATACCAGGGAAGATGGAGCGTCTCAATGATGGCAGACTACTGCTGGACGCTTCAGGGAGACCCTCAATGCTTCATACAAACGAAAATGTGCCAAAAGGAGTATCACTGGGAGAAAGAAATGTGCTTACACTGAATGTATTTCAGTTGAAAAAATAAGTTGTTACGAAACTATAAGCATAATTTTTTTTTTATTTTTTCATCTTTTATTTTGAGATGATAACTTGTTTAACATAGACCCCTACGATGTCAGAAAACGTGACGTTCTGTGTCAGAAGGAAAGTCATACTTGGATTCAGGACATCCAAAACCGTAAGAAATACGCAAAAAACAAAGCAGCTCTCAAATTTTTTTTCAGACTTGTGTAATCATACCAATTGTTCGGATAACCAGATACCATGAAGATCATCAAGGCTCAAGTATTCGATGGTTATAACATATTCCAAAAATGAAGATACAAGTATGGTCTGTGAAGTTATGAACAAGAAGCCACTGGATCAAAGAGGAAGATAAAGACCATGAATTAGGTGGAAACAACTAGTTGAGGGAGATCTGATACAAATGGAGGTACGTTATGAGATGGAAAAAGATCATTCAAACCTTCATTTTATTTATCAATATGCAGAAATGTTCCACAATTTATTCAATATTAGAACTTAGAAATGTCAACTACACGTTATCAAGCAGTACCACTTGATGAGCGTTCAGGGAATCTGCTAGTGGCATGCTGTAGTTCATTGTATCTTTCCATTAGGAATATCATAGGTCGACCGTTTCTGATGAAATATTTCCCATATAGAAACTGATCAACTGATCACACCTGGTATTCTATGCATCTTGTGTGTATACAATATCAACCAAATGAGAATGGTAGAGTAAATTAATCTTCAACGTAAGTGCATGCGTTCATTGAACAATTGATGCTCACTTTTTGCTCAACCCTCGTATCAACGGGGAGGATGTCGCGAGCCAAGCGCACGCTACGTCTAAGTTTAGTGTTGCACTTGCTAGCCTTGAAAGGCGGCACGTATGGGGCCTCACTTGCACTTTCCTGCAACAACTGAAGAGTAAAGAGGCTCGGCTCAACCGAAGCTACAGGGGTACGGAATAGTACCAACATGCTTCTCCCGCCACTGACTTCTCTGGTACCTAGCCGTACTCTTCTCTTCGTGAGGCTGTTATGTTTGTGATCTCTAGACGCAATCTTGCTGTGATGCCACTGTTAGACTGTCTACCCAGGTTTTGGTCGTTTTTAGTCTTGATGGTCAGTTATTGAGATTGGTGAACGTTGAGGTACAGGGTGTTCATAAAATCTGTGGTCGAACTGACAATAGGTTCCCTCTCCTTTTGGTGAAAATTGGTAGCATCCTTCCAACCCGCCTGTGACCTTTGAATGTTTTCTTACTTTTACAAAAATTATTTTTTACTTCTGTGAAAAAAAAAACAAAGATGAAACAAATAGAATCCACTATCCTGTGAACTGTTCAAATTATTGCCTTAACATTTCGGAAAACTTGATATACAATTGACCATCTTGTTACTGTGTTTCTTCTTTTAGAAACATCAATGAAAACAGGTTTTATTTGATAAACAATTTATTCAAAATGTTTACAATGAAAAAGTCTAAGTGAGTTGAATCCTTTGTACGCGGATGTCATTCAGTTGCTGACTATTTGTTTCCTTCTTGTTGAATAGTTCATATTTTACTGATGACGTTCATCAGTAAAATACTAATTATAATTCATCTTTCATAATTGGCCCGTTTTTTGAGGTATCACCTTCTCGTTTCATATTATTATTCTATCCCTCGAACCTAAGTCAAAATATTCTTGTGACTTCTACCTTTATTTTTAAACTTCTGAACTTTATTTGTGAAATTATAAGACAACAATAACCTACACCTGAGAAAGATATTTCATTTGTATTATCCAGACAGTGAGTTCAAGAATTGAGAAAGAGATCAGGTCAGATATATCCTTTATAAATGCTCTCTAATGCAATATCAATATCTTCTAGGAGAGAAAGGATGATGCAACTGGGTATGATTAGCATAAAAATATACCTAATAATGTTGTAACTATAGTTTGAAAATCAGATGAATGAAGAAAAAAATGTAATGGACTCAGTATTGATCTCTGAGGCACACCACTGGATATCTGAGGAGGAAATGATATGTTTTCATTCACTTTGATACTTTGAGAGATAACTTTGGAAAAAAATATACTGCTTTAGGTGGCAGACCAATATGTTTCAGTTTCATTATTAATAAAACTTGATTCAGAGTGGTGAATGCTTTTGAATAATTCAATTGTTACTTTTTTTAAACCAGACCTGACCACAGTTGTACGACTGCTCTCCTGATGGTTGTGGATGATGTGCACGGATCTATTAATGATAACAAACTCTGTATTCTGATGATATTGAACTATTCTAAGGCATTCGATCGCATACACCATGAACTCCTCTTTGCCATTTTGGGCTCCTTACGGTTTTAATGCATGCTGTAGCACTACTGAAAAGTTACCACTGCAATCGTTTTCGAAGATTTGTGTATAATAACGAAAAATCTGATTCAATACAAATTGAAAACGGTGTTCCTCAAGGTTCAATATTGGGCCCTCTCTTGTTCGTTTTATACACATCCCAATTTCATAGGTCACTGCAATTTGAAACCATGCATTGTTATGCCGTCGATACTCAGCTGTACATGGAATTAGACGAGAATTCAATTAACGAGGTTCTATGGCAAATTAATACCGATCTCGTAATGTTATTATCCTTGTCAACTAAATATTGCCTATCAGTTAATGCACCTAAATCTAATGTCATGCTCTTTGGTACAACAGCGACAAGAAATCGTTTTTCTGACCTTATAAATACTGTAATAGATGGAACAGAGCTTCCTTCGAAAGGAGTTACAAAAAACTTGAGTCTATATCTTGACCACAGTCTTCGTTCTGAAACACTCATTTCGCAAATTCTGAAAGGGAGTTATGCAAATTTGAAAATGATATATTCCAACAGAGCATTTTTTAATATAAACAATATAAACCTCTGCCATTAGGAAGCTTCAAACGAAAGATAAAAAAATGTCTTCTTACAATAAATAGATCAACCAAACTTTCTCCAAGCTCAAAAAAATGAGTATATAGGTATATATTTTGTATTTCAATTTCGCTGTATATATTGATAACATACTGTTTTTTATTTTGTTCTTGGATGGATAATTTATTTTACGCAGATATAGAATCCTGCCATTTGATTAGTTGTAATTGTGTGGAACAATCAATAAAATCCATTATTATTATTTTAGTAATTATCTGATGACACCTGATACTGACAGTAGAGTGGTTTTACAGCTATGTTGTATATGTACAGAGAGAAATGTGTATAAAACTAGTGCTATCATTTTCAAACTAACATTGTCTATATCTATAGTGTTCGTTTCAATACTTCGAACCATCTTATCCATTTCTTCCTTTTATATAGAGAAAAAATATATTTGTTTTTCATATATAATTTTAAAGTGTTTTTCTACTATACCTTACCGATTCAGAAATCCTCATACAGAAACTATGCTTTGAATAGTCCTGTACACTAATGAAGATGTAGACAGCCGAAACATTTTTGGGAAAAAAATCAATGTAACTTAAGAGTGCTTTCGTTTCAAGATATCTTTTTTCATTGTTGTATTCTCTCGTCTATCTATCACATCGACAATAACTGCACCGGAATGGGGTGACCTCGAAGACCCATGAATACTCCAACAACTCACATCTGGCAACATCGCACTGAAGCAGAAGACGAACAATCCTGTGTCCACTTACCATGCCAACTTCAGAGGAGAACAGAGCTGGTTGCTATTCGCTAAAAATCGTTGTTACCCTGCCACAGCTTGACTTGGACCTAGACGATCGTGATTCTCTACCATCCTGGCCTCTGTATAACGCGACAGACACAGAGTGGGCGGAGACAGTAAAAGTTGTTGACCTCAGGTCAATACAAACCACGCTCATGCTCTTGTATATACTTTTTATAATTACAGTTCCCTCATCCTAGTCGCGTTTTACTTCGCGATTGAGCAAACAAGGTCATCAGATTGTGGCTTGATGATGAGTGATGGAATATTGGTTGAATGGGGTGTGAGTTGACCAGTAGCTGGGTCAAAAGATAGAGGGCAGTCGTGATCAGGGGAAATATATAATAACATATTTCTCAATAATTTAAACAGCATATTCAGCCAAACGAACGGAGATAAAACAAATGTCAAAGAAGCAGAAGTATTTTTTCAAGGAAACAATTAAAACATACAACATTTTATTTTGAGATAAATGTCTATCTATCGTTATTGAACAGTTGAAATCGTCGTTTTCATAAGTACCTTGATGGGAGAGTCTATTTCATTACCGTAACATTTCATTTTTCCACTTTACACTTTATATTGTTTGTGAGAGAATCTGAACACAAAAAAAAGTCGTTTTGCCAATTCTGAATTGTAAATTGTAACATACTAATCATATGAAATTTATATTTTGACAGATTTTGAATGCAGTAGTAGACTGCTCAGTACCCAAATGAATCAGAATGCTGACACCTAACGTCAACTAGTACTCTTCTTCTTTTGTTTGGTCATTGAGTTTAATTTCATGGTTAGATTGAGAAGTGTGGTGTACAGATAGAGATGGAAACCTACTTTTAGTAATGCCATACTTAGATTCGGTGAGCTCTGAGTATATGTCTGGAGGGAATAATGTAAAATTGTCTGAACTTTGAACCAATACCGATTGAATGTGTGAAAGATGGAGTTTTGAAATGTTCCTGGCTTCGCATAGAGAACACGAAGTGGTGTTTCAAATGAAATTCCATGAGAATAATCTCATGGAATAATGAGAGAGAATTTCATTGAATTCATGGAATTTATTCTCATCCATGAGAATAAATTCCATCTTTTGAGGTTATCATAGATATTTATATTTTGAAATTGTTAATTTTATCTAATGACAGTCATCAGGATTTTTTCACAACAGATTTCTTGTGTTATAGTTCCGCTAGGCAAGGTCATAGGAAATCGTAGATTTCTTATGATTTTATGACTAATTAGAACCAATGAAAGTATAAAAACCATTAGTATCATAAAAGCAGGAATGAATTGAATGAATTGAACATAAGGAGGAGATCGTTTGGACGTGTCTGGCTTCACAGTAAAAATAGGGCTGAGGTGGCTACTGCTGAAGACTGCCAGAGTGCCAGATCTCAAAAATCAGAGTCTGTTTGGAGGAGTGTCCAACGTCCTCCTGGGTGGTTTCTGGAAATAGGATTCCGATCGAATGAGAGCTTTCAATTTGGTAACCCATTTCAGCACTTATAACTGAATTTCTATAAAAATTCGAGAACCGACCTGTGCCCTTGCCTTCGCAGATCAAGAGCTAGTCATTCCAACTGGGCAAAATGTACCGTTTCCTTGCTCGAGAACCAAAAAGAAGCAAGGAAAGGGCTACTATCTATTTTTCGGGAATAGCAAATAAAAACAAACATTTTTAATGGAAATGGCTCAATTGTTTTTCGAAATATTCCCCTTGCTGATAAGTACACTTTTGCATTCGTTCAAACCATTTGTCAAAGCAGTTCTTCTATTCCTCTTGAGACACCTACAAAACATGGTTTTTTAACGCTTCAACTGCTTCTTCGGCACTCGAAAATCGTTGACCATGCAACCTTTGATATTCGGGAACAAAAAGACTGCTTGACTGCTCGAAAATTCACCTGTTTGACGGGATGTGTGAGAGCTCTCATTGTCAAGATGGAGAATGATTCGTCTTCGACGGTTAGTTTCAGAATTTCTCCGAAGACTTCCGGCAAACAAATGGTGGTGTTCCACTCAGAATTGACCATTCTACGTTGCTCAATCGAAACAGTGGGAAAACAAGGTCCCATTCGTCGAAGAAACTTGAGACCATTTGCTTCGCTGTGCTTCTTCCACGAACAACTTTTGTTGAATTTAGCTCGTCTTGGAATACCCACATGGTCGATTGCTGTTTTGTTTCCAGCTCATACGCATGTATCCATGATTCGTCTCCTATCACGATTCCATAGACGTTTTTGGAAGTACCACCGTCGAACTTTTTAATCATTTTATCACATCATTTGACGAGAGCCTATTTTTGAGCGATTGATGAATTATGGGGTATCTATGGAAAATCTAATGTGTTGAAATGGAATTAATATGCAAGGATGCCTCTATATCACAATATGTCACAAGATGGATCTGCATGGATCGGAGATGTGTCGGAGATGGATCGGAGATGGATCGAAGATGGATCGGAGATGGATTGGAGATGGACGAAGTCAGCGACCGATCTACGATCACGATTGAATTCACTATACCAGCGATATATTTTGGGTTTTGATGGTGCTTACAAGGAACTGAGTTCATCGACACATTGTTGTTGTCAAAAATAATCCAACAAAAACTTTCTCTTGGAATTTCCATTTTTTGATCAAATCGATTTTCTTTACTCAGTGTAAACAAAACAAATAGCTCTTGTACATGAAAACGTTGTGAGTAGGTTCTAGCTGAAAAATGTCAAACTTCATTTTGGTGTTGCCAGACATTTTGTAGTTGATTTTCAAACATATTTTGAGTTATTGACCAATCCACATCAATGAGTGTGTTATAATAATTTGCTAGTCGACACATGGTTGCAAGAGGAGCTTGAGTAGTTCTATGTAAAATAGGGATATTAAATGTAACATAACAGCGCATTCTCCTTGGGGGCACATTAAATCGCAGTAAATTATTAATAATTTTAAACAAAAATATCAAAATGTTAAGCACTCTTCGATCTTCCAAAGATAGAATTTCGAATCCACGTCTAAGATAGGTAAATCTAACCACATTATAATCGCATATATTCAATCTGTGATACAGGTCCACTATTATAGTAGAATAGTATACTCATTTCATTTTAAGAAAGAAATACCGCATCCGACAAAATGATGTGAGCCTTGAAAGAAGACCAAAGTATATCTCCAATAATAGGCAGAAATAAATTGAAGAAAACTTCAAATTCAATTCAGCTGTGATGAAATGATAAAATTATCAACTGGAGGAGGTGTCACTTCCGTATTTATTTGATAATTCATATTTCCGAACTAAAATCTTACATAATATCGGGTATCGAAGTATGTTCGTACATTGTAAGTACGTTTGGTGCGCATTAGCAATTATGTATGCATGTAATCACAGGTGTTTGATAATCCGTTAGTTGAAGCTGGTGCTAATCATGGCGCACTCCAGGAAGCGAAACGTCTCATCTCAATCACGAGAGTATAACTACGCCTCTCTACCCCCTAACATAATTACCAGCTTATTGAGGCCAGCGGTTGTTATTGCTAAGGCTATTGCCACTGCCACTACATATCAAGTAATCTTCAGATATTCAATAGAATCGATTTATGCGATTTGAATAACCATAGCAGAGTACCTATTCGATTCAAATAATTATTTGCGAGAGGTATATTGTTGCTGGGATTGAAATTCGCTGTACACAAGGTAGCAAGTTATTATTTCTGGTGGCTATAAATTCTTATAGAAAAAGTAACTACTGTAACGAAAAATCACTTTAATTGCTTTGATGTCACTGAGAACTTTTATCATTGGTCTAAATGTTTCCTAATCATGTCTCCCATTTTTTTACTTTTAGATAAATCATATGCAGATGGTTCATAATGTTTCTTAATGAACTCTATCGAAACTCGGGTAAAACAGTGAATTGGAATTGTTGAAGATATTTTTAGCTCCATAGCAGTAATTCTTCTGAAATCTTTGGAACAGATATCTAATCTATTAGAGGCCATGGCCATTTGAGCTATCTAGAGGTTTGTTTCTTGAGGTCATGATCATTTGAGGTACCTGGAGGTTAGACAACCTGAGCAATTTGTAATACGTAATCTGACATTTGCAAATCAGATCCATTATTTTAGATATTGAAAAGAGTATAGTAAACTATCGTTGAAAGAAAGATACATACCATCGCGACTTTCTTGAAGTCCTATACCAGAAGAATAATATGTTATTATATTTCAAAGGGACCAGGCAGTGTTTTTTATGAGAGCTTTTTTTTAATTACAAAAGACAAGCACTACAGAAAAATCCTCAAGGCGCTCTCAGAGCTGTGCCTGTGCGAAAATAGTGTTTCACATTGGATTTGAATCGCTGGAGATTAAATCCATTTGGAAAAATGGTCTCAGGACATAAACGCCATTCTCAAAATGAGAGAGTTCTTAAACAGTGGATTTCGAGGTGTACTGAGTTGAACTTCGAAACGATGAGCAGCCACAGTCCGTCGCGTATTTCTGATATGTACCGCTCTTGGTGGAATAAAATGTGCCAAGTCACTTGAACACTTCGCGTGACAGTATCTATAGAAGAGAGACAAATCTCCAACCTTTCTTCGATGTTCCAGACTATCAAGATTGCAAATGATGTTCGCGTCTCCAATCAGGCGGATGGCTCTTTCCTGGATAAAGTCCAGCAATTTCAGGGTATGTTTGGGGGGGGGATCCATACATGAGAACAATACTCCAAAAAAAGTCTCATCTGAGCTTTATAAAGCATCAAAAGGTGCTGAGGTGTGTATAATTTTCTGGTTCTGAACAGTGTTCTAAACTTTGAGAAGCAGCCTTTGCAATTCCAGCGACATGATTGTGCCAAGACAAATTGGTGTCTATTTTAACCCCCAACAGAATTATAGAAGCAGAAAGCGGAATTTTCTGACCTGACATTATTATATCCGGTTCGGAAACATTTATCATTTTGTAGAAAAACGATGCCTGAGTTTTTGTGCCTTATGGATGTCATTGTCAAATTTCGAATAATTTACACAAAACACTAATGAGTTAGGCACATAAACCTTCTTCTTGAATCACTCATTTCACGGATGAAAAGCGTAGAAAATCCGTTCGATATTTTTTGACTCAGACACTCTCTTATTGACGATAATTCCGGGCCCTCGCATAGGACATGCCTGACAGTCTCATCTTTCTGTTCACACATCCTGCATAGAGGTGTGTTGACTAACCCTGTATTATAGAGGTGTTCCCTTGGTTGACAGCGTAGATTTTTCCTGTTAATCGCCAGATATTTCTTTGGCGCCAGCTTCCCAGGGTCGCCCAAGCTGATCCTGGCAGGATTCCATCCCACCTCTTTAGGGATTGAGCATGGGTGTAACATTTGGCTGGCCATAGGTGCCACTGTGTCCTAAAATTCTTAGTTCAGCCGCTTCCTTGGCTAAAAAATCGGCAATGCGATTACCTTTACTCCTGTCGTGCCCTTTAACCCACCTCAGGATAATGTTATCATCTACCGAGGCTTTGGCTAAATGTTGGTGGCACTCTAGTACTAGCCTGAGATAACGAGTTGTCTGTTTAAGGCTAATAGGGCTTATCTGCTGTCAGTGCAGATTGTTATATTTTTGCCAGAAATTCCTTTCCTGGTGATTTCTTTTGTGGCGATTGGGATACCAGCCGGTTCTGTTTGGACCACGCTGGTATTTTTTCCCATTCCCCACTTAATCCTTAGGCTCAATGATCTGGAGTAAACTCCACATCCTGAGCTTTCTTTGGTTTTTGAGCCGTCTGTATATATGCGTATTGTATTTATAGCATCTGGCTCTGTGTTCTGTTTTGTTTGTATTTTGTAGGGTTTATTGAACACAAACCTGGGTTCAATTACATCACTGGTAGCCTGCAGCAGAGGTTCCGCAGTAAGCACTTCTCGCCATAGGCCCAGCCTCAATTGACCCATTCCTACTTCGAAGTTCACACCAGCCGTGCACAATCGTACCATGGCCATTAACGCAACCTCCTTAACATACAGGCACATATATTCAATCTGTGATACAGGTCCACAGGGGTCAGACCCGTAATTAATTCCAATGCCGCGTTTGGTGTTCTCATGGCCCCTGTGATGTTTTAACAAGCCATTCGCTGTATTTAATATAATTTTGGGATGGCGGTTGCTTGTAGAACTTCTGGTCTCCATGCAATAGATCCATACATTAACAAAGGTCTCATTACTGCAGTGTAGATCCTGGTGACCACACGGGGTGAAAGACCCCATGCGCGTCCCACTGTCCTCCGACATTGCTCATAAGCCACATATGCTCTTTTTGCTCTACTCTCTAGGTGAGAGTTCCATGTTAGCTTTCTGTCGAGGATAGTACCGAGGTATTTCACTCCTTCAGAGAAGTTTAGTTTGCTTTTAAAGATTTCGGGAGGTTTTAAGTCCGATAAACTTCTTCAATTGGTGAAAAGGACCATCTCAGTCTTCTTAGGATTGATCGGGAGTAAATAGTCATTTTGAAATGAATTAATGGATGTAGCAGTCACTACGTAGCAGGAGATCATAATGAAAAATGGGAAATGAAATTTTCAATGTTTTTATACCACTTGTATTTTGTAACTATCGTTACTACAGTTTCGTCCTATGAAACGGATTTGTAATCGTTTGAAAATGTCCTTATAGGACGAAACTGCAGTATCGATAGTACAAATATAACTGGTATAAAAATATAGGAAGTTACAGTTCTCATTATTCATATTTTGAAATATGTGGAATTTGACGACACTTCATGAAGATCCATAATTTATTCAAGTAACACTTTATAGTGAGATTTCCACCGGACAGTTTCCATTTTCCTTGAGTTTTAAGGTATTTGCGGTGACACTTTGCAGATGAACACGCTTGCATACAAAAGTTTCGAGTTGCATGAACTCGATACCCGAATTTTAAATGTTTGAATCCATCTTTCCAGCCTACTGACCACGACAAGGGTCTCATTTCACATGCGATGAACAAGCGTGTGCGCATTTAAGCATGTCATCTTATTCTTATGTCGTATGAAGAAAATGATATTCCTCCTTTACGAACTCTCACGAAAATTACTCCTCATTTGCAGATATTATGAACGCTGTTATAATAACAGATAATTAAAAACGCATAATGTAGGTTACATAGTATTTTCAAGATGTTAATTTGAATTCAATTAAAGGCTCGAACAGGTTTTATAAACAAGAAAAAGGACCAACATTATCTTTCCTGTAACCAATAATTAGACCTGATTTTTATTTTAAATCGAGAGTAGTATTAACTTTAGAGGTGGATCTGACAGGATCGGACCCAGTCCTTCTAGGAGAAATTCGTTTATATCGTTCTACATCATGAATATGACACTAAAGAAATATTTTCCTAATTTTTTCGTGTAATATCCCCAATATTCAGTCATGTATCCATTCGTGAGAGTTTGATGAATTGATGGAATGACAAATTCCTCAGTCACCTACAGCGATTTATTTAATAATTCATAGGAATCTTCAATTTTGTCAAAATTTGAATAATGAAAGAAATCATAAATGTCTTCAAGAACAGTTACTTGAAATAATATACTACATGGGCAGAAAAGTCTCGGAACTAACACATAGATGGTCATAGTCTTACAGTATTCAGAGCTTTTTCAGTTAGTACTAATTTTCGAAAGAAAGCTGTTGAAATTTCATTATATCCTAGTCATAAGTTTGTGAATTACTGTACCAAGAGTGACCTTTTGTAATTTTCAAAACAATGGATCGAAAACAATTTTACTCTGCTTCTGAATGGGAAAAAATATCGTTCAAGCAAAAAAATTACTTGAAAATTGTTATAGGGAATCCACTACATCAGAAAAAACAATTGGTTTGCTGACTTTAAACGTGGTTATAGAGACACCGATGATGCAGAACGCAGTAGACGTCCAAATGAGGCAGTAACACCAGAAAACACAAAAAAATCCACAAAATCGTTTTCAATGATCGAAGAGTGAAGTTGCGTGAGTTAGCTAATATTGTAAAAGGTCATTAATGAAGAGAACGAACAGAAGGAACCCCAAATTAGAGCCCTGGGAAACTCCGGAGTTGGAAATGTGATAATGGATGAAACATGGCTCCATCACTTTACTCCGGAATCGCCATCTCAATGAAAAACAACTGGTGGACTTCGTCCAAAGCGCCCGAACACACAACAATCGGCTGGAAAGTTTATGGCCTTGGTTTTTATGGATGTGCGTGGTGTAATATTCATCGACTATCTTGAGAATGGAAATACTATCAACAGTAAATATTATATAGCGTTATTAGAGCGTTATTGGAGAACTGTTTGGAAACATTTTTGTTCCATTAAGACTGTACTGTACTGTATCACCAATCGATGAAAACAATGGGAAAACTACATGATTTGAACTTTGAATTGCTCCCGCATCCACCGTATTCGCCAGATTTGGCTCCCAGCGACTACTGACTGTTCACAGACTTCAAAATCATTAAATGATGAATGAAATACTGGGATTCGTTCAGAAACAAGAAATTTTCATGTAAATGCGACGTTTTAAACTTGTCAGTATCAACAAACATCACCTAAAACCCCTAATATGATAGAAACAATCTGTATGAAATAGCTAGGTTCATGCATAAGCGACACTATCATGCCTTCACGTTCATACATACCAAAAAAATCAATTTCACTGAAGTCTTTGGTAACTCCGTCCCTGTACATATACTGTTATGGTGTAATTACACTGAATTAGGTAGATTGCTATAATGATAGTGACAGTAAATTTGGTGAAGTAAATATCACTAGTTTAATCTGTACTATGAGATGGAGCAGAGCACAATGGAAAACGACTTTTCTATGTCTTATTATTTTAATATTATGTTGACATAAACCAAGATCGGCTGAAGACGCTCTAATTCTAACTTTGGTCCTGATGTCTCTCATGAAGTAAATATATAGGAAGGAGAGAGATAATTTTCAGCAATTATCAAACAGAAACAATTGGGTGTTTCAAAATATGTCTTCAAACATTGATGTATTGATGATCAATAAATGAAACTTTCCAAAAACTTGCCAGACGAAGCCTTGAAGGTTCTGCTGAGAGCCTGAGAGCAATCTGTTCACTTTTCACTCGTTAAAAGTACAGCAGCAGTATACAAGTTTTAAACCTCACCTTTTTTACCTTGAGAATATCAGATATCAGGAGCAAAAATTGTGATATGGTGGAGACTCATTTCGTAAGCAAAAGTTGTTTCTGCAATGAGATTGTAATTGCATCAACGATTTTGAAGAATTTACACAATTGTGAAACAGAATTTCATAATTATCAAATTAACAGAAGTCTTTGTTCTGGGTCATTCTGAACACAACCATGAAGAACCCCATGTCTTTCCAGTTCATCTTATGGCAGCTATAGTGAAAAGATACAAATTTTTCCCACATGAATGTCGACCAGCTATAGTGGCAGGAGTTTCAGAGACAAAACTTTAATGTTATTCGTATATCAATTGCTTTCCATTTGTTTATTTATGAAACTAGGAGATATGCCTATTCATCATGGACGTCAAAAACGATTTACGAGGTATGAAGTGAAGTTGTCGATGACTGGAATTTATTGTTCTAAATGACCCTAAATTTCGCCACTTGAAAATATTTCATGTTTATAATAATAAATTTCAGCCCACGACAACCTCCATTTCATACATCGTAAATCGTTTTCGACATTTTTTGTGGTGGACAGCTTGAACTGTCACGTAGATAAACAGACATATCTTATAGTTTTATAAATAAACAAATGGAACCATATTATCGAATGTTATGTGTATTAACGAAAATATTTGCCGAATCACACCCACATTTTGGGTTTATTACCTTTGACATGCGAAATTCATTATATCTCTGGTGGACTGTGTTAAATATGATAACCGATTGAAACAGCTGTCTCAACGGGTTTATACCCATTGAGAGAGCTGTCATGAATTCCGGGGAGGCTTACTGAATCGATTATATAGTGTTCTGGGTTATCACATGATCTACCAAAGAGGCATAATATAGAAATTTCTAAAATATAAAAAATCCTGACCATTAATCCTGTGATCGTATGCTCATTTTTGAAATAAATAAACACAAAAAAGTCAAGAAGAGTTAGATCAGGCCATTGAGACAAGGCTTTCGTATCTTTTTATTATTGCCAAAAGTGCCTAAAGCTAATTCACCCCTCTACAGTTATAAGCAGGTGCTCCTTTCTACTGGAACCACAAATTGTGTCTACTTGACCAATGGCAGGAACAAACTATATAACTGTTCACCGTTCAAGAAACTACTTTAGAAAACGGGCAGATATTTCTATACCGTTATTTCCCAGTATACATTGAAAACTACCCGAGGATCTCTTGAATGTATCAAAAAAAACTGTTGACCAGTTATGCCAGCTTTTTCTGTCGTTCATTTCAAAAATATGAAAGTCGAAACCAATTGTTATATCAAGGACAAGAAAAGGCTCACCTCTGAATCCCCTCCCACTATAGCTGATCGACATTTACTCTGTTATTTACCGTACCATAGGATATATTGGAGAGATATGATGTTCTTCATGGTTGTGTTCGAAAGAACCCAGAACAGCAATTACTGTGGCTTCACTCATTATGAAATTCTCTTTTACTCTTTTTCTAGCACAAACTCTCGAAATTATTGATGCAGTTTCGATCACAATTCAAAATTATTTTTTTTACGAAATGGGTCTACAGCATAACAATTTTTTCTGCCTAAGAGAATATCATATAGTTATTAGCAAAGAAAGCAAGCAGAAACATCAATTATTTATTCCAGCCCCCAGACACTCCTGATTTTCCATCAAAAAATTACATACAGGGTAGCAGACTGGAAAAAGGCATTTTACCCGAAAGTAAAAAATTCCTAACTGAATTGCATTTTGTTTGTAGTATTTTAATGAGCTTCAAAATGTCACTAGTTTTTCCAATCCAACATTGTGAATGATAAGAAATATCTTTGAAAAAAAGGTTCACAATGATGTGCACATAATTTGCTAGGTAGGTATAATGAATCTACCAAAACCAGTTTTTCGACGCCAGAACAAAATGCTGTCTCTCGACGTACGTTTCGCTAACCAAGTTAGCATCATCGGGAGATAACAGAAGTTGGGATTTACCAGAATGATGAAACAAAAGAATCTGTTAGTAGTTTCATCGGTTCGAGTCGACTCATATTTTCGTTAATACACATAACATTCAATAATGCGTCTCATTTGTTTATTTATGAAACTAAGAGTTATGTCTGTTTATCATAGATGACAAAAACGATTTATGACGTATGAAATGGAGTTCGTCGATGACTGAAATTTATTGTTCCAAATGACCCTCAATATCGTCATTTGGGAATATTTTATGGGATGTATACCTACCGAGATCCGTTAACAGTTTGTTTGATGTATTCTTAATCCCAAATCCTAAAAGAGGTGGGTAAAATTATCTACAGAGGTTTGAGAAAGTATCGAATAATATTTCAAAGAACTTATGATATTATGCAAGATAAATCATCGATATTTCGGAATGAATGGCCATATAATGTTCACTTCTTCATAAGACCAGCGGCGGCTCGTCAGAGGAGGCAAGGGAGGCTTAGCCTCCCCATAAAATTTGAGGCTATTCATCGCAATAAATTAAAAGATATTGACAAATAATTATGATTATTGTTTTCTAAAAATGCTTGGTTATCATTACTTTACCATTAATTTTTAATATAAATACATAATATGCCCGAAAAAACACTCACTCACTCACTACGTAGTACGTACCACACTGTATCCTGCATCAACAAAACTCAAACGCACCGCCCATGAACTAATAACGAATAAACCATCAACCCGAAATAATAAATGCCATACGTTGCAAGGGAGCCAAGCCTCCGACCGCTTTAAAATATACAGGCTGCACAAGACCGATCCAGCCAGCGACATACGTCTCGATTTGTGATTTCGGTTGCAGAAATTATAGCATTAGAGGAGGCTAGCCTCCAGTTGGTCTCCGTCAGTGTACAACTGCGTTTGTTTTTTATTTGATTATTCGGACGGGATGCCGTGACGCACCGGGTGTAATATCCGTAGTCGTTGATTGAAACGGGTTACTTTGTTACTTAGGAGCTAAATTATGGGCTGCCGGAACTCAGCAGAGAGGGATGGTGGGTAACTATAAGTCCACTTGAAGGATAAGTATATTGTTTCTTAAAACACGCCAAGCTGATGGTGATTACAGGCGTATGGCCCAGAAGTATACTTTTGGGTTCACAGATATAAACGTAAGCAACTTATGATTAATCTTAAGATGTGGTAAATACTTGGTTTATTCTAGAATTCGTAATTTATGCCGCAATGTTGATTCAAAGACGTGCGGGAGGGTGTAATACATAACAGAAAATACCTTACATACGTGGAATATGGAAAAATTGTCTCCAGCAGCACGATCCAACCCCTGTACGCAGTCCACTCAGGCAATGATCTTTCCCATGCGGGTAACTTGCTCCTCGGAAGACCGTAATCAGAGATATAAGGAGTGTAGTGGTCTAGCCTTGCGAGAGATACACCAGGATATAGTTCACAATATTGACTTGAGGTGGTAATGAGAACGCCTAAAATAAGGTTAAGGTTTAGAAGGATATATCCTTCAGTGTATTTTCGGGAAGTGGGTTCTTACCGTTGTTATTGTGTGGCCTGAAGATTGGAGTTTGACAAGAAAACGGGTACTTGATGAAAATATAAAAATCCCCAATGCTGTGGGTGAGTTATTCCTTCAGATAACTCAAATATAATTATTCCCGTATTGAATATTTTGGTTTCTTCAAATCCACAATGCGATGAGCTCAAAATACTTGCTTGCTCCAGAGAAGATAACCAAAAACTCAAGTCTCATTCCAACAGAAAGTAACCCTTTTTTCCTTTTCTTTTTTTCTCCTTATCAACATTATTTCAAGGTCGAATAATTCTGATTATCCATAAAGGCAATAAAAAACTGAAACTGAATTGTTTTAAATATTATACAGGGTGGATGCTGTGCATAAATATATGAATTTCAATCATTACTTTTCTTTTATCTTATAAATACGCTCTTGCATTCTGAGAACTGTAACAACCCCTCCCTTCTTTTGAAAACTTCTGGGACAACCGAACCAATGTTCTACCACATTACTTTATATCTGAATCTACATTCCTCAACCTTCCACCTCATCATCTGGATCGTTAACGTCCTCGGGTGGGTGAGCATTCAAATCTTTGGCATGCCAAACTCCTCGGTTCTTTCCCACCGAGTCTATCAACTCATAAGACCAGGGAGATAAGATTTTGGATATGGTGAATGGTCCACTGAACTTTGGAGCGAACTTTGAAGTGAAACCCTGAGCTGCGTTGGACAATGCATAACTTCGCTTCAAAACCTTTTGTCTCAGTTGGTATCGTTTATTTCGACGTCTTAAATTGTAACATTGTCGGCTGGTTTCATATGCCTGTTTGAGATTAGCGGAGACATCCTGGAATATGTTATCCAAATCTTTGGAACGTGAAGAAGGATCATATGTATTCTGAGTGAGTGTGTGAGCCAATGGATGACCAACTGCTCCTGAAAGTTGCAATTTTTCGCCCAAACATGATAAAATTTGGCGTGTGTTGAGTTACCTTGTGTCTAGAGGTACGGATAGCACAAGTTACTTTCTGAAGACAGCTGTCCCATTTTCGATGATTTGATGAGACGTACGACGTTGAAATTGTCTTGATGACTCGGTGAGATCTTTCTGCAGGATTTGCCTGCGCGTGGTAGTTGGAAATATACACCGATACAATTTTGTAGTTGTCGAACAAATTAGCCAGTTCCCGGCTTCGAAACTGTTGTCCGTTGTCCATAATGACTGGAGCGGAGCTCCAAATAGAAGAATCACATTGTCCTCGAAGAGTGTTACAATCCGGGAAGTGGTAGCCTTACGCAACGGGAACAGCAAGAGACATTTGCTAAACACATCTAACTCTGACAAGATGTAGCTATAACCAGCCATAGATCTTGGCAAAGTACCTATGAGATCCAAGGTCTAGTAGTAGTTGGCGCAGAACTTAGCATCAGACCGCATGGGGGCTTTTGTTCTGGTTTAGTACTGAGATAGATAGAACACCGTTTAATATATTTGGAGATATGCTGTCTCATCTTTGGCCAATAATATTTCGTGGTTAGACGAGCCGTGGTTTTATACACCCCAAGGTGACCACACGTAGGTGGATTGTGATGGTTCTGAATGAGTTCTGATCTTTTTCCTTTTGGAACCACAACAAGCCAGTTTTCACAGGACTCTCGTAGTTCTGGACATGACAGGGTTGCATGCTTTAAAAGGACACCATTTTCCAAACGCCAATGGGGATATTTTTCTGGGTGGCTTGATACTCTCGTGCACATCGTTGTGTACCAACAATCCTCGGATGTTCGTATTGTTCGAGGTCTATCCCCACTACTTTGTCTATAAAGCGTTGCCACGTAGCTGGGGCGTTATGAAGTCCCATCAGCATTCTACAGGACTGATACAGGCCGCGGTTGGGAACTACGAATGTAGTCAAAGGCTTAGCCTGTTCAGATAAAGGTATTTGCCAGTACGCCGATTTGATATCAAGTGTCGTCAAAAAGCGAGAATTCCTTAGTTTGTCCAATGCAGCGCTCACATTTGAAAGTGGATAAGCATCACGAATGGTACCCTTATTTATTTCTCTAAAATCGACAACAAAATGATACCCTCCACCCTTCTTCCTAATCAGTAATATAGGTGATGCCCATGAGGACTGGGAAGGCTCGATTACCCCATTCTGAAGCATTGTTTCCAGTTCCCGGTTGACTTGCTGTTGAAGAATTTGCGAGAGAGGATAATATCGTTGGCGAATTGGTGAATGCTCCGTACGGATTTCATGCTACACTAAATGGTTACATCCTAGTTTCTCACCCATCGCTCGAAAATATTCCTCAATAACACAGACCAAGAAATGTATCTGTTCCGCAGTTAGGAAATCAATGGAGGCTAGGACCGGAATAAATGGCAGTTGAAGTTGCTGGTCCTCTCTGAAACACCACTCATCAGAGAACATGTCGGGAATGATTTTCATAACTCTCCAAAAATCAATTCCTAATATCAGGGTATGAGGTAGAGATGGTACCACAACTACCTCCAGTACTCTAACTTGATCACCTAACTTCAACGGAGCAGAAAAAATTCCTGCTATGAGACACGACTGCCCATTAGCGACCGTACGTGTCGAACTAGTTCATTTTTTCAACGTACAAATGGATCTCAAAATGTCCCATCCGCGACCCCCTATTATTGTGCTTGTACTGCCACTATCTAATAGCCCGAGTAAAGAGCATCCAAAAATAGATATCTTCAGGTAAGGTCTGGTATCACTTCTGACATGAGCGAATACATAATCTGAAATGACTTTTGTGTGTTCAGCCTCGTGGAATTCTTTTTGCAACAATTGGCCTACTCTTGTCCCCGTTCCCCGTTTTTTTGTGCAATGTGGGCACGAACTGGTAATAACATTTCCCCTACCACATCTGATACAAAATTTTTTCCTTGGCTGTGCACATGATTTGAATTTGTGTTCGGTGCTTCCAACATCCTAGAAGGGAGGCAGTTTGCTCTGTTATTAATACCGGCTCTGATAACGGATTTCTTCTCTCCGTATTGATGTTCACCGCAGCAACATTTGAGTGGTTTTGAGGCTTTTGTATGCTAGATCTAGTTCTGGAAGAACTCTGTAACTAGTTGGTGGTGGTACAAATTTTTGAGTTCGCATTTCTGTTTCCTCGATCATGCGACAAAAACGGGTAAGATCGCAGATACTAGATATCCTTTGGAGAGAAAGTTGAGTCTGCAGGTAAGGAAGTAAGTTCCTTCTAATCAGATTTACTCGAGCTTTTTCATCTGGTGGGTGATCTAATTTGCGAAATAAGCTTTACATTGATACGATGTAGTTCAGAACCTTTTCCTGGGAACCTTGCGTACGTCGTCTTATCTCGCCCCACATACTATACTCCTAATCGCAAGGTCGAAATGCTTGACGGAGTTGCTCAATCAGATCATCCCACGATGTAAATTCACCTGTTCGATACCACAGAAGAGCATCTTGTACAAAGATCTCCGGGGCAAAGCGTAAGAGTTGTGCCTTCGAAATTCCACGGGAAATCCGTAGCTCCTCCACTCGCTCGAGGAAATCGTTCACACTAGTCTTACCATTATACCGCAAATTCCAACGTGAAATATCTCGCCAACGGAAATCATCTCCCCCAGTCGGATACGAAGCCTCATAGCCCCTCTGCCGTCCTAAAGGAATGGGTACTTCCTCAACCAACTCCCCTTGATTGGAATAAGAACTGCACCCAGGGTGGGCAAATCGAGATATATTTGCCCATGACTGGCATTGCAGAAGAATAGGTTCCAGACTAACTTGAGAACTGAATTCTGGGAATAGATTATAATAATCATATTGCAGTGGTGGTTGATTCTTAACAATGTGTTCTTCTGCTGGTACCGCCTGTGGAGAAAAAGCTGGGAATAGATTAAAGTAATTTTCTTGCAGTGGTGGATGATTCTCAACAATGTGGTCTCCTGCTTTCTCAACAATGTGGTCTCCTGCTGGTACCGCCTGTTGAGAAAGAGCTTGAAGTGGAGATTCTTCTAAAGACATGAGATCATTAACTATCGGAGTACTTTGATGATGTTCGATGGGATAATGAGGCAATGGAGGGTTAGGAGAATCCAAGATTGACCCTCGTCCCATTACAGACTTTGCTACCATTCTACTAGAGGGTGAAAGTACAACTGACTTATTATTAAGCACGGTTGCCTCCCCTACCAGGCGGGGGCATTTGGAAACCAGTCTCAACCGCATAATTTCCTCCTCGACTTTTTTTCCATTAAAACACTCGGGACGAAGAGAAAGGTGATGTAATCGACTAGAAATCCTTTGATATTCATTGTTTCCGTTAGTATGATCCCACCCCAGAATATCTTGTTCCAAGTCGTTAAGCTTTTTCTCGCATGTAGCTATCTCCCCTCGGATCCAAAAATACTCTTGGAAAGCTATAAGTTCCACCTTGTTTCTCCCTCTTTAATACCCCTCGCAGAATAGCCCTTTTCTCGGACACAGTATTTCCAATTGGTATACCCCTCATATAAAGCTCATATGTAAGTTCGTCGCAGAGTAAACGATTCACTTCCGTGTTGACTAATGAACAGTTAAATTTTACTTCAAAATTTAGATTCTATACACAGCTTCAACTCCAAGTCTACCAAACAAATAAAGAAAACGAAAAAACCCAAAATCAACTCAAAATATCATATTAAGGTTAACCCTAAATTACCGAAAGAGAAAACCGTGAGAATCACCCTGCAGTAACAAACCCCAAAATTGAGATTTCGGGTATAAGTCAATCACTATAACAACTATTCCTAACTGAATTAAACCTTGAAAAAAATATTTCAGTTACTAAGTTATTAATAATTCAATAATAGGTTTGTTGAAAATAACTCTGCAAAGACTTTCTCTTAACTTATGTGCGATGCTGAAGTGCATTATCCCTTAGAGCAAATAACCTGTGAACCGACCTTAAGCTCTTCGCAAAAATTTGCCTCGTGAAATTTTCAACCGTGGAAGAAGAAATACAGATTTAAAAGAAGAAGAAGAAAATATTTGAAAATGTCAACAGTGACAATGACAAATATAACTAACCACAATGTTGAATTTATATATGTGATAAATGTAAACAATCTACATTAATCAATAGGAACCATTGGCAGAAACAACCCAAACATGAACACTAGAATAACACACGTTACGAGCGCCAATTTGTAACATCCGTAGCCGTTGATTGAACGGGTTACTTTGTTACTTAGGAGCTAAATTATGGGTTGTCGGAACTCAGGCGGAGAGGGATGGTCCAAGTCCACTTGGAGGATAAGTATATTGTTTCTTTGAACACGCCAAGCTGATGGTGATTACAGGCTTATGGCCCAGAAGTATACTTTTGAGTTCAAAGATATAAACATAAGCAACTTATGATTAAACTTAAGGTGTGGTAAATACTTGGTTTATTCTAGAATTCGCATTTTGTGCCGCAATGTTGATTCAAAGTCATGCTGGAGGGTGTAATACATAACAGAAAAGACCCTACATGCGTGGGATATGGCAAAATAGTCTCCAGCAGCACGATCCGACCCCTATACGCAGTCCACTCAGGCAATGATCTTTCCCATGCAGGTAACTTGCTCCTCGGAAGACGTAGTCAGAGATATAAGGAGTGTAGTGGTCTAGCCTCGCGAGAGATACACCAGGATATAGTTCACAATATTGACTTGAGGTGGTAATAAGAAGGCCTAAAATAAGGTTAAGGTTTAGAAGGATATATCCTTCAGTGTATTTTCAGGAAGTGGGTTCTTACCCTAGTTATTGTGTGGCCTGAAGATTGGAGTTTGACAAGAGAACGGGTACTTAATAAAAATATGAATATTTTGGTTTCTTCAAATCCACAAAGCGATGAGCTCAAAATACTTGCTCCAGAGAATCAAGAACTCAAGTCTCATTCCAAGAGAAAGTAACCCTTTTTTCCTTTCCTTTTTTTTTCTCCCTATCGATATTATTTCAAGGTCTGATAATTCTGATTATCTTCAGGCAATAAAAAACTAAAACTGAATTGTTGTAGATATTATACAGTTTGGATGCTGTGCATGAATATATGAATTTAAAACATTACTTTTCTTTTATCTTATAAATACGCTCTTGCATTCTGAGAATCGTAACACGGGACTGAAAAATATTTCGGTAAATCTTTTTAGTGTTTCTTGATAATATTTGTTATTTGTGTATAAAACAGGCAGTATTGTATTATAGCAGTGATTTTTGGTAATATTTTCATTGTGTTTTCAAAGTGTTTTCTTTCAATTTCAAGGTGTTTTCAGGTTTTCACTTTTCGGTCAGTTTTTTTTTTTCATTCATTATGAATAAGTTGGACGAAATTAAAAAATCTGACGGTATAGTCGATTGTTTGCTGTCAAATAATTTTAAGTCTCCATCTTATGATATTAAATTTTACATTATTGAAACTCTGGGAAGGCCTCAACCAAATTTGATTTCAATTAAAACGTCAGTTAATCGACAAAATCGAGGATTTAATATCAGTTGGTACAATAAATGCTATTGGTTAACCGGCTCCAATGAACGAGAAAAACTTTTTTGTTGGCCCTGTGTTTTATTTTCCGTACAAACCGAATACCAAACGTGGTCTAAAATAGGATACTCCGATTTAAAAAATTTACCTCTTTCTACAGAAAGACATTTTAAATTTAAGGAGCATATATTTTCGTCTTGTAAATTAATATTGTTTAGCAAACAAAATATAGCAACAGCTTTAGATACAGCTCAAAAAGAGGCCATAATTTCTTTTAATAATCAGGTTATGAAAAATCGGTCGAATTCAAAAAGACTTATCGATATTACGATTTATTTGGGTTCCCAAGAATTAGCTTTTCGTGGACACCATGAAACCGAAGATTCGATTAATCGCGGCAATAACAAGGAACTTTTAATGTTATGGTGCAAATATGATTCACAATTTGGCACTTTTTTAAACGGTAGCGTTTTTTCTGGCACCTCAAAAACCATCCTAAATCAGCTTATACACAATGTGGTATATATTATTAAGGAAAATATAAACAAGGAGATTGAAAGTGTTTCTTTTTTTTGCATGAGAAATTGATGAAACTACCTTTATTACCTGTACATCACAACTTTCAATTGTTTTTAGATATGTCAAAGTAATATGGTATAACGTTTCATGGGTTTTCATAATGTTTCATTTGGGCGCACAGCTCACGATTTGTTTAATTTTTTAATTCGTACGTGTGACACCTATAATTTTAGGCAAAAGTTAATTGCGTAAACCTATGGTTTACCTAAATGGTTTACAAACTAAAATAAAGTCCATAGCTCCTCATGCACTTTTTACGCATTGTCAAGTCCATGCTCTAACTTCAGTATTAAGCAGAGCGTGCAACAACAATTTTCCGGCCTACGGCAGGCTTTTCTGTGTGTACATAGCCTTTATGACTTTAGCCTCCCTTGTTCTCCAATGCACGAGCCGTCACTGCATAAGACAATTTCTCTAAAGTTCTACGTAGAATAATATGTAGATCTTCATTATTGTAATGACAAGTAAAAGTGAATTCCATCTGTCAGGGTAATAGCTTCTCACGAAATTCCAAAAGCACTTCAAATTTCTTAAAGAGAACATTTTTGCCTTCCAAGTAATAGTAGAAACTCCAAACTTCTCTTAGCAAAGGCGGAACTGTAGGTGTTCATTCGAAGATATAAGAGATGAAAGTTTCAGCAGAATGGTCTAGAAGAATCGAGAGTATTGAACAACATTCGACAATATCCCTAAACGATCTGAATTGCTCAGGAATAGTCTAGAACTTTCAAAAACATCCTGGCATATTCACGATCATCATATAACGATGAAAAATGTTATGTACAGGGTGTGTAAGTCCAGAACATTCGAGAGTATTATTCAGCATTCCAGAATTCCAAAATATTCCAGATAAGTCTCGAGTGCTATGGAATATTGTGGACTATTTTGAAATGTTTTTGTATTGATAAGGGTACCCATGGGTGATGTTATGAGAAGCAAGATCCAAAGATTTTCTATAATGGCGAGTATATCTTTTTTACAACGACCACACAATCCCATATCACGTTGCTGAGCGAGGCCGGATATCCCAGCTAATACCTAATAGGTAATAATGAACTAAAGCACACTTGAACGAAAATATGTTCATTACTATCAATTTCATTTGAATTGAAAGAAGTTTATTTTTTAGAAAAAAATAGTTTTGTGTACAGATAGAAATATAAATTCCGATTTTGAAGCGAGTAAGTTCTTATGTCGCGAATGGTTCAGTAAACCTAAACCATTCGTAACAAATAAAAATCTTAGTAGAAATTAGACAAAAGTTATTTTTTCTATCCTACATTTAATATGAATTTCTACAAAATAAATGAGTCATCAATTGAATGAGTTAGTTGCCATCTACCTAAGACAAAACAGAACAAAAATGCAACTCTAACTTTCAAAATGATACTTCAAAAAATATTAATTACCTAGTATTACTCGTTAGCTGTATTTATATTATGCTATTGCCTCTCAGCCTGAGGAAGTGCTTTCAATAAAGATATTTATCACTTAAAAACCTCACAGAATGCTCTACAAAAAATAATTTACAAAAAAAAACATTTTAAACAAAGGAGGTACTTCATGATATCGTATGTATTTCGAATATAAATGGTGTATTCATTAATCCAAGCCACATATGGCGTTTTATAATATTGATAAATTAAAAAAGCAAATAATTGATATCACTAGATCAATTAAATAATCGTCACTACAGTTCCTTCTTTTACTTTAGCAAAATCCATAAAAAAAATATTTTTTCGTTTATGATCGAAGTCCTAGAATCTTCTACATGCTAATCTTGAAACTATTACCAGAGTAAAAAAAAATCAAAAGTCACCAAAAAAATTCATACCCCAAAAAAAATCCTTGTTGAATAGAAGAGCGCGGATACATGCATTCATCTACCTATGTGTAACCCACACATAGGTGGAATATCCTACAATATCAACTATGGTATTTATTGTACTCATTTTGCAAAATGTATGAATAAACGAATTGAAAGTGATTCACTACGTAAAAACGCAATCGCAATTTTTCTTCACTTCGCATCGGTTTGTCAGGCAGCTTGATTTATTTTCTCGCGCGATAGTTTCAATTGTGCGATAACTCCTCAAATATCAAAAAACTAATAAATAGAGTTTATTCTATGATTTTCACTATAAGGGTTTTACAAAAACCGCGACACGTGTTTCGCTATACAATAGCTTTTCATGTAAAGAGTACTTTATAAAATTTCAAATTGAATTGAAAAGTAATGGAGAAATCTCCCTTCATAAAACACGATAATTAATATGTATATATTTCAAACGTTATTAGCATCCTCACCCTTCTTCAACTTGTCTTGACCAGTTCAAACGCGTGTCCAGTCTATGCACAGGTGCAGTGAAGTCCCAACCGAAAAGTCACAGGTAGACGCCACAAAACACTGAGAAGGGTTTGGGTATTACTTTTCACCAATAGGACAGCGATTTGGAGTTTGTTACATGTATGAATCTCTAGATGATGATAAGAATAATTGCATTTATTTCAATGTAAGTATTCAATGTACATTTGCAATGTAGGAAGAGTCAAGAAATAACATTATTGAAAGGTAGATGTTGCAAACAAACAATAACATAACAGAAAACACATTATGGTTCCGACTAATGAGTTGTACATCACAAAATGCTTTAAAAAGTGATAATGAGATATGCTCAGAGTAACAGAGATTATTCACCATCACTAGGCCTAGATTTCTCTCACTATCCAAAGTTTTGAATAAATATTTTTTGAGTGATATGATGAAGTATGTATGTTTGTTAAACTCGTATTGATCTATTTTACATGTTTGTTATTTTCAATTATAGAAACATAAAAAAAAGAGTAATACAAATTATGAAATTATAGAACAACAACAAAAATTAATTGGCGCTCCGGGACGACTTAATTCATTCCAATGGCGCATTTGCTTTTTCAGCTGAAGGAAAATCAAGAAAAACCTGCAGCACCACAACATCTGAAGATCTTGATCTGCCAATGTCCTCTCTTTCTTTCCAGAGGCTCTAATACATTCAAGATATTGCCGGAATATTTATTGACACCACTATTGTCAAACTTAAACCAGTCCGTTTCGTCTTTCACCAATGCATAATAATGACCATATTTAACGCCAGAACCACAGTGAACAATGACTGCATGAAGATTTTAATAGTGGTCTGCTAGATTAAAGTGTTCATCTATTTCGAACCTTCGTAAAAGTTTGGTGCTTCCGTCAGAGGTTGAGTCATGTCTGAAGATCATAAGTGTTATTATTGGATAAATTTGTGCCTCAGCCAAAATTGTTTTCTTATAATAATAGTCAGTTAGTTTGGCGCATATTTGGCAATACAGTCGATCATCACCTGTTGAAAGTTCCATTTTCAGATGATTTAACAATAACCTTTGCACGGAAAGTCACATACGTTTTTGCTACCTCTTGAACATGTACTGAACTAAACTAAAGTAAACTATTGAGAATTTTTCCAGCAATAGACCTATAAACACAAAACGAGATAGAGTGTACGGAATCATTCAATCCAGAGCGGTCAGAAGTATTGATTCTGCTATTTTCCTGCTCACCAGGAGTATTCAATAAGAAACCCAAGAATTGAGAAAAATCGTCTTGTTATCCTAACAAGCATCTAGTGGACTTCAAAGACTCTAGGAAATCGGTTGGTGGAAAAGATGATTCTTACGAAACTGCAGCTGCATGAACAGTTGAGTTTGGTGAATGAGTAGAAAACATTCTCTTTCTCGTAAATCGTTCAAACCTCTTTCTTGGAATTCTTCGTCACGAACAATACTTGTAAAATGATATTCATGTAGCAATTGTTTCCCGAATTATCTAATCCAATTCGTGAGGAAGAACATGTTACACAGAATTTGCATCAGAACCAGTTCTTGAGCTACAATCGATCCTTCCAAGTGATGAAGGGTTTCGTAGAGTGATCTGAAAAGGAACCAAAACCACGAAGACTGCAGCTCATATTTGTGGGGCAAGAATGACCTATGTCCATTGACCGCACTGAAAAATAAAAGAAGGTGGATCAATCACTCGTGAATTAACCTTGATAGGAGACTGATGAATATACACATATCTCGATTTGTTTTGAAGAGATTTCAGTACCGTACTGAAATAACAGCAATGCATATTCTCATCAAAATGATGTGGAGGAGGAATAGTTCCCAGGACTGAAGTAGCATCACCACATTGAATAGCAATACTAGTTTTTCCTATCAAAAAAGAGGCAAATCCGAAACGAAAAATCCACAATTCATTTCGTAAAGAAAACTGAAAAACAGAAACTGTATCTTTAGAGCACAAAAGGCCATATTTTCCTAACCTTCCTTGTATTAACCAAAAATGAGATGATTATGTGCAGCAAAATGAAATAAAGATATGAGAGGCACATGCACATATTGGAAAAAAAATTGAAAATGAAGATCTGAAGCACTTTGAGGATATACCATTAATATTTTGGCTAGAGCTTGTGAACACAGCAAAGTATAAATCCTCTCAAGTACTAACAGCAAGTAGACCACTATTAGGGATATTCATTTCGGCATCATATTTTTGGAAACATTATTATCTCTAATACTTCATAGTGGTTCTAGACACGTTTCGCTAACACTGTAGCTCCCTTGGTAGAAGGAAGGCTACGATGTTAGCGAAACGTGAAATTTGTTTATTTATTATCATGGATGTTATATTGAAAAAATGCAGAGTTGTCTCTCAAACACTTCTTCCACATTCAATGAAAATATTATAAGAACGTTTATTAATCATGTAAGTTTCAGAAAAACGTCAACGTTCACGTCAACAATCGTTAAATACTCTACAAGTCATTGAAGTGTCTCGTCGCAAATATATTGGTACATATTCAAGTTTTGGAGTGATCAAGAGTGGCACTCATACATTTCTTATAAAATTCGCTCAAGTTTCCATACATTTACAGGTCAAAAATAGGCCTACCGGAGCTCGTTCTAACTTTATTCAGTGTAGAATCCTGTCAATTTCATTATTTCAGTTTGGCTGCTGTATAAATCAATCAATATTCTTTTTGAAAAATGTTTTCACTAGTGGTGATCACTACAATTTTTCATTGTTTCTGTGCCCTCTTCTCTTGCCAATTTTTGTGGCTCCTGATCGCAAAAATGTTCAAAACATCACCTGGAGTAGAATCTTCCAAATCATCATATTCAATAATATTATTCTCAAACTATTTCAATACAATACGTTATTAAGATCAAATATTGCACCTCATTGACTAGGCTATGAAGTTGATACCAGGCCAAAACGAACCCATCGTCATATCTACTACGTAGTAGCAGTAGTTGTAGTACTACTAGAAAGAGAAAAGAAAGGCAACAAACACATTAAAACCGGTTTTCGATTCCAGCTGATGTGCTTTTTATTTCTGATTTTCCTTTTTTTGTGTGTAGGTATATTAACTCCGTGCATGTAAGAGTGATCTCGAATGTCCAGTTGTCTAGTCAGATCGACTGAGGCTCCAACGTGAAGAAAACTGACATGGTCCACTGGTTCTGTATTTAGTATCCTGATGGTCAGTATCATTACGCTCTCTATTTATATTATGTACGTGAAATATATTGTACCAAGTGTTTCTGGGACAATTGGCTGTTGTAGATGTAATTATCAACTGATTTTGAGTTGATTAGATCTATACATCTTCTTTCTGTTTTTGCATAAAATCGATAGGTAACCTTCAAAAAATGGACTTTTTACTGAAGGTACCTACGACAACAATTGATAATAAGAATACATTCAACATTGAAACTGGAGATATTTTATAGGAGAGATTAGTTGTTAGAAGCATAACAAGCTGAATTAAAAAAGGGTTTTTTTATGAAATTTACTTTATCATTCAATGTTGTTGCCTTCTAGGGCGTTAGTTACAACGATTATAGCTGTCATACAATTTTTCGGTATAATTTTTATAATACGATTTGTATTTATCCTCAAAATTGGCCTCAGTTTTGACGAATACTCCAGCATTGGTGCAAAAAATTTTTCAAGGTGCATTTTATTGAGGTCTGAAAACAAAAAAAAGTTGCTGGGGGCCAGATCTGGAGAATACGGAGGATATGAAAGCACTTCAAAGCCCAATTCAAGCATTTTGTCATCGTTTTCATTGATTTGTGACATGATCATTGTCGAATGGGTTCGTTTTTCCGCGATTTCATTCCTCAAACGCCTACTTTGAGGTTTTCAAAATTGAGAGTGAGGAGTTTCCAATCGGGTCTCTTTGCGACCTCAGCAAGGTATTTGAATGCATTTAACATGGAATCCTTTTCGTAAAATCATACGAACAGAAAAGGATAGGTGTAGCCATAGATATTATATTATAATATTTACCTATATTATTAGGTTATGTCGAAAGTTTTGTCCGTTTTAAAGGGCCTACGCCCCCGTGGGTTGGGCTACCTATCGGGCGCGTCCTAAGGTGGGGGACAGAGGAACGGCCAGGGGGCTGGGGTCCTGTCCGGGAAGCCAATATGTTTAAAAATCTGTTTAAAATCTGTTTTTCCGGCAATCAGCTGTCGCCCCCATACGAACAACAACTCTCAGAAGTTGAGAAACTTGTGCGAGCTAAGGACTAACGAGGTCTTACCTTTTAACGTGTGATTCCTAACACGGTTGCAGAATCATCCCAGCTTCAACCAGATAAATTCTCTCGAGAAAAATATCTGGTCGAGGCAGGAATCGAACCCACGATCTTCCGATCGTGAGTCGGGCGCACTACCACCGCGGCCAATTCCACGGACGGGATCGCCGGACTCTTGGTCAGTGGCAGAAATAAGTAGGGTGAGGGGAAGTAAAACCCCCCAGAAGCCTTTGCAAAACATGCCACCGTGGACCAGCCTACCCAAGCTAAAGTGTAAGGTATCGTGCCGACAGCTGAATGGCCGCATGGTGATATGCGGTTACGAATGATTCCCTTGGGGAACTGGGTGAAACCTCATTGTAATCAGCCTACCTCTCATAATGCAGGGCTTTGCTAGAGGTGACCAACTCTTCCCTTGCTACTCGTGGGAACACACATATAGGAAACAAACAAAACAGATACAACAAAAACTAATCCCGAGGCTGGACAGAAGTGCTCACCTCAATCTATGGCGGTGGCTGGGGATGAACAGAAATGTCCACCAGATCACCTCGTGATGTAATACACCTTCACTAGGGGAACCCCAGGAAGGTTGAAAAAGCCGCGCAACGACAGTTATGTCGCTGCACCTTCCAAAATGTTCGCGGAGGCCGCCGTAAGATACCTCAAGATTGCCAAAGAGAGTGTGTGTTCAGCGAGTCTTGGCCTACACCTGCCGATATAAAGGAGATGTTTCCTAGTGACCTGTCCACCTTCCTGGAAAGGACAGGATGTACGATGACCTAGGAGGACAACTCCTCGGGAGGATGTACAATGGGTCACATGTGGCCTAAGTGTTGTGGGTCTATAGTCACCCTCGCTACTCCACAGATACCAGATATACCAGCGTTTCCTATCTTCAAATTCAAATAAAACAAACAGCGTTTCAAAACCATTTTTGCAAAAAAAAATCAAGCAGACCCTCCTTTTTACCATAGATATAACCAGTATCTTTCGAGTCTTCTACTCAGAAAACCAAGTACTTTCTCAATTCCCAATACACCCAATACTCCCCCTTGGATAATCCCTCGAGCCAACATTATGGACTGCTACAATTTGACGAAACTAATGATCAAAGTAACATTCTACCAACTTCTGGAGCAATACGAAGACTCCTTTCCATTATTCACTGGTGCATCTAAAACGGAAGATGGAGCAGGGGCAGCTTTCACCAGCTCTGATTTCAGCTGTTCATTTAAATCATCCCATTTTGCTTCTCATTAAACAGTCCCTCCACTAACCACATCAAAAATGTATTTTCATCCAGTTTATGTGGGTCTCTTCACACATTCTGCATAGTTGAGTGAATACAAGTGAATATTCAATCAAATCAATCAAAATCAGTACTTGAAAATATGGTGGTCTGTTGGCAAGAGGTCTGGAGACTATGGCGGATGAGGCAGATCTTTGACGCTTAATTCGTTTCATTCTTGGACGGTCATTCGAGTAACGTGCGGAGGGCCTTGTCGTGGAGCAGGATGGGACCTCTCCTGCTGACCAGTACTGCTGCTGACGCAATTTCTGGTACATTTCGTCGACTTCTCCACAACAGAACTGTGTTGTGATGGTTTGGTCCAGTTGCAGAAAGTTATAGTGAATGACATCAGCCGCGTACCACAGCAGTAACCATGATCTTTTTTTGGTGTGTGTTTGCTTTTGGGAAGTGCCTGGGTGGTTCATTGGTGTCCAACCAGTGTCCTGAACGTCTCCTTTTATCTTAGAGAATGCATTGTACATCATACGTGACGATCCAATACAAAAATATCGTTTTGGTTGTGCAAAACCAAAGAAGAACATAATTCGAAATATGACAATTTTTGTCGATCATTAAAATCGTGGTGCACCCACCTTTCCAGCTTTTTGACCTTTCCAATAGGTTTCAAACCATCAAATCCTGGACCTTGATTACTGTAGGTCGACCAGTTCGGGGCTGTTTCAACTGCGCTTTGTTTCATTTTGAATTCGAAGAGAAAAACTGGCCGAAACTTGCTCAAAGACATCATATAGTAATAAGCTGAACAGAAGCAAAACAAAAAATTGAAATTTACAACACAGTAGAATGAAAATTTATTGAGATGTAGAGCTACAAAGACACACGACCTCAAAATTAAAAAAAACTTTTAAAAAGACCTATTTATTAAAATAAATGCGGGTGTGGCTCTGTAGTGTTAGGAATCACACGTTAAAAGGTAAGATCTCGTTAGTCCTTTGCTCGCACAAGTTTTGACTTCTGAGGGTTGTCGTTCGTAGGGTGCATTTGGTCTTTCATTTCGACTATTCAGTTCTCATCATATCCTGATGATGTTAGCTTGTTTAGCGAAACGCGCACTGGGATACAGTATTTTGTTCTGGTGTTTCAATAGATTCAGAGGTTCTAATTTCACCTATCAACGGTTTTTTTTAAGGGAATACAAAAATGGTACAGATTATGTATTGAAAGCTGAGAAACAATTAGGTAGGTACCAGGTACCTCTCTGCTATCCTCATCAATCTAGAACATTGAACAGACTAAAATAAAATCGTGAGGCGTAGCGTAACCTTAGTGAATATGTAAATGATCGTTCTGTGATGTCGCATGTAGATAATAGAAATGAATTCAACGCGCCACATGATTTTATTTTAGTCTGATCGATGTCTCAGATTGAGAGTGGTGCTACCTTTCTGATTTTTTTCAAGCTTTTAGTACATTCTCTACACCATTATTATGTTTCTTCACAATAAAATCCCTTGACACATCATTACAAAGTTTGTTTCTTATTATTTTGTTGCAACATGATACCACAATACATTATTCTTCCAAATACTGCTCGACACACTGCCTAGCTTATACTTTCCCAAACAATTTCGAGCCTGCCCAGTCTACAGTGCTGACTTGCATTTTGTGGACAACGAAAGTCCATGACAAAATTGAAAACAGCGTCCCTTTGTCAACTCATAGTTTGATCACAAAAATCGGAACCTTTGTTTTGATTAGATACCTAGATTTCAGTTTCAATGTACCTATTTTGAATTGGTATTTTTGGATTATACTTGTCAAACCTTTTCCATTGATACCAATATGGAGCTTTTGAGCTTTCATTTTCCTAATGGAACATTTTCTGATGATAGTGTTCTAGCTATTTTGAGATATATTAAAATTCATAAATGCTAGTAATTAGAGCTTCAGCAATATTTATTAGGTGTGAGCCAACTTTTGGTAATGTAGATGGTGGAAAACATTGGGCCCATGTCGGTACCCTGAGGAATACCTAACACAACAATTATGTCTGTGATATACATATTTTTTAATTCTTCCTTGCTGATTTTGATCCTTCAAGTAACTTTCTATCAAGTACATACTTTGTAATACCTCATCCAAATTCCTCGAGTTCATTTTGTGAGTGTTCAATGTGTCTATTACTTCGGACGTTACCTTAAAAATATTGCAGATGCGTATACGTGGCTGTTCAAAAAATAAGGTGAATGTTTAAATTTCGCGGGCAATAACCTTCTATTTAGCATGATCATTTTGTTGGTGAGAGGCGTGAAAGTTGGAAGTGTTCAGCGTGTTAGGCGATTTTCTGCTATCGAAAAAAGTGGATAAAACATTTTGCAACAAATTTTGTGTGAGTGCTCGAAATTACTTAAATGTGACAGTGGCATATGGTGATTGTTCTTTGAGTCAGAAAAATTTTAAACTTGATGTAGGTAGGTAGGTCTGAAGTGAATGGGTCTATTCGACCCTCCATCGCAACCCATGAGGGTTTATTGTGGCTCACACCTATTCACACTCGGCCAAATAAACCCAGTTTCTTAAAGAAGCCGATTAGTTTGTATGGTGAATGGTCTTTCAGGTCAGATGGTGAGAGTACGGATCTGCCGAATTCAAAGAACCTGATTCGATCCCCAGCGGGGCAGGCACAAAGTATATGCTCTGCAGTTTCATCATTTTCCAGACAGAGGCGACACACACTGTCTTCCGACAGTCCAAGTCTCTGCATGTGATGATTCAAATGACAGTGACCTGTAAGAAGGTCTGTTAGACATCGTAGTTCATCCCTACTGCAGTCCAGCAACTGTTTGGAATCAAGCTTCGAAGGGTGAATGAAGGCCTTGGAGTGAGCCAATCCTGGAAGATTCTGCCAGAAGTTCATAACTTTTCTTGCCATCCAGGTGTTCAGTGTTTGTTTGGCAAATCCCAAAGCGATGCCAATGACAGGTTCTGGTCCAATGAAGCCGCTTGCAGCACCCTCCTTTGCAAGAGAGTCAGCAGTTTCATTGCCTTCCAGGCCAGTATGGCCAGGAATCCAGACCAGAGGCAATCTGTTCAGTCTTCCTATCGAGGAGAGTCTTTTTTGGCAGTTTGCTACCAATTTAGACGTTGCACGGTGGGAGCCAAGAGCTTTCAACGCCGCTTGACTGTCCGAGAATATTTTTATCGACTTGTGAGTGAGGTTGGATTTATCCAATCTCTCCGCACACAATTCAATAGCGTGAATTTCCGCTTGAAATACAGTCGCATAAGTTCCTAGGCAGGTAGATAACTCTGTCCTGGGTCTGCGACTGAAAACAGCTGCACCAGAACCGGAAGGTGTTTTTGATCCATCTGTGAACCAACAACTATCTGCTCTTGATATTTCCTTCTCCCGCAGGATCCAGTCCTCTCTACTCGGGAATAGTACTCTATAAGGCAGTTCGTAGTTGACAGTTGGAAGCATAAAGTCAGAGGTCATTTCCAGAATGCTGCGACTTCCAGTGTCAACCAACAGTCTGTTGCACTCTGCATTGAATTGATTTGTGCAATTGGTAATGTGCACAAGTCTGTATGCAGTCCATCTAGCCTCTCTTTCCAGAAAAATGTGGAGAGGAGGTAGATCTAGAAGGATCTCCATGGCTGCTGACGGTTTTGTACTGATGGCACCACTGATAGCCATACAAGCCTGTGTCTGTAAGCCAGAGAGCTTCGCTTGGGCTGCTGTATGGATCCAAGCGTTCGAGGTGTCGGGACTCGCGGTCCTTCCAACGGGCACTAGTATCCGAGTCTAGCCTTGGAGGGCACCAAGGCAGACGTTAAAGGTGTCGGACCCCGGATGGACGGAGCTACTAGTATCCGAGGGTAGGATCCCGACTTAGGATCCCGACTTCTGGGACCATATTCCCAACTGATTTAACAGGTCAGCGGGGGCAGGTGTGCGACGCGATCACTCTCTGGCGAAAGACGAGCTTAGTTAACTTGTACGAACGTTCGGTTGAACGCTGCCGATGGTCCTGTCTCTTGGTTAGCCACACTAAGTAGATGTAAGGAGCAATTCTGGGTTCGGTGGAGCGGGAGGAAGCACTGCGAAATCCTGTTGGTGTGGGCAAGGGGCGGTACCCGCAAGAATTTCCTGAAAATCCACCCCACCACGCCCGATCGCATACAACTCCAGGGTGCATCTGGGGGACCTAACCGGCCCACAGGCCCCCGCAGGTGCGGTCGTAACTATGACTCTCTTAAGGTGTACAAGATGTTCCAGCTTTTCACAGAAGGTTGAGAAAATGTGAATGACGACGCTCGCCCTGGACGCTTCGGCACGTCAATAACCGATGGAAATGTTGAGAAATGGAGGAAATTGTTATGGAGAAGTTGCTGAGGATGTCGGCATATCGGGTGGCTCATGCCATTAATTTTTTTTGTAAATTTGCATCGCTCAGGAATTGTTGGATCACGTTAACAGCGATCCAGATTTGCTTGAAAGAATCATAACTGATGACGACTCATGAGTATATGGTTACGACATCGAAACAAAAGTCCAATCGTCCGAATTGAACTAACTAAAATTGGAAATTGTGAGTCGAGGCTGAGCTACCTAAGCAATGCTTGTGTTGTAGTCATCAACCTGAATTACATTGATTATTTACATACTGAGTGGTGAGTAGAAAGTAGAAAAAAACAAAGTTGAAATCTCTGTGAGGGAGAGAGAATATGGTTATTTATTGTATTTTGTATTTCTTATTATTATTCGAGTTCGTATACAGTTTTAAGTTTGTTATAATTTTGGTTCACTTATTCTTTCAGTTTAGATTTCATTTTACGTTTATTAGAAATAACTCCGATTTCTATATTGACTAGGTTTAACAATTTTGGACAAATTTCTGTGTGTGTGCTAGTCTACAGAGGAAAACATTTGTTTTCTGCTCAGATTCAGTGCGTGTGTTGTAAGTGTGACTAACCTGAGAGATGGAGGTATTTTGCATCCATAGTAAGCATTGATAGGTATAGAATTTTCTCACATCAAATAGACCAGTTTCTTTGTAAAGGTCTTCAGTGGACTACCTTCTATTTTTCTTGAAAATCATTTTCAGTATGGTATTTTGCGTGACCTCTAGAACGTGTAATAATGTTTTACTGAGACTACCCCATATAACGATACACTACCTCAATAAAGATTCAGAGAGTGAGTTGTAAATCGTAAATAAAAGCTTTTTATTATTCAGATTTTTGGTTTGATAGATTTTATAAGCTAACTTATTGAGTCTGTCAACTGTGTTGTCAATGTGTTCTACCCACCGCAGATGTTGGTCCATATAGACACCCAAATACTTCATGTTGTCAACTTATTTGATTATTGGACATGAACACTGCGTTGGGGTTCGGCATAGATACTTATGAATAGTGAGAGTGTTATTCAACGGTTGTTCTTTTTTTGTTATGGTGAATGCAATGAACTTAGTTTATCCCACGTTCAGACTCAGGAATCTCACATTCAACCAAGAGAGTACATAGTTGAGCACTGTTTCATCTTTCTCATAGACTTCATCCCAGGAATCGCCTTCAAATAAAAGTGCTGTATCGTCTGCGTAAGATATTATTCTGCCATTGATATTATGAAGTTTATAAAAATTGTTAATATAGATCAAAAATAAAATAGGACCCAGCACTGTCCCCTGGGGCACACCCATGTTGACAGGTAGTGGAACGTTGATGGTACTGGTTATTTTAACGTTTTGGTTTCTGTCAGATATATAGTTTTTGGAAAAGTCTAAAGTAATACCTCTAACTCTCACAGTTTCTAAAAGGTCCAGAAGAATTTGATGGTTGACAGTATCAAATATTGAGGTTTTGCTCATTGTTTTCTTCGATTACCGTGGCGTAGTGTATCAGGAGTTTTTGCCACATGGTCGTATGGTCAAAGATGAGTATTATCTTGAAGTTATGCGCCGCTAGTGATAAGCAATACGAAGAAAATATCTGGTATTCACGGTATTTGCATCACCATAATGTACCTGCTTGTTCGTAATTTTTTGGTCAACAACAATCCCGAAATCATGCCTCAGCCACCGTATTTACCAGATTTGGCCACCTATTCTCAATATTGAAGAGACCTATGATAGAAAGGCGTTTTGCAACAATTGGGGAAATGAAAACCGAATCCTTGAGAATGCCCAAAAACATACCAAAAAGTAAATATCAGATTTACTACGAGGATTGGAAACAACGCTGGCACAAGTGTTTTATATCTTAGGGGGACTACTTTGGAGAAGGCACAATAGAAATTGGTCAATAAATAAATGAAAATTCACCTTATTTTTTAACAGAGTAGTATACAACAGATAAAATTAATAGATGAAATTTTCAATTGAAAATCTTTATGTTGCTGCTCTTGTAAGAATTTTGGAGAGATGATCAAAATCGAGTTCAATGGTATGCTGTTTCTGAACAAGGCAAAAACAAGAACCAATCACAAGGAATGTATTAGAGATGGAAAAATTGATTGAGGATGCACCAGACAACGTATTGGATTTGAACGAAAAAATAATCGATAAAAAGAGAGGTGGAACCCAGAATAAATGGAAGAAATAGCAAATATAAATTATGAATGGACTGACCCGTTTTTGATGAAAGTGACTCGATGTTAGTAATATCATGGGAGTATATATAGTTGAGAATTGAAAGTGATAGTATATGATTCATTGCTATATGATTCAGTGCAATATATTCAAAACCACACCAATTTCAAATCAAAATTCAGTTTGAAGAATTCATACCATTTGATCAATGAAATTCAAGATATTACACTCCCGAATAATGCCAAATTGATTTCATTTGATGTAAAGATCTGTTTCCCAGTATCCCTCCGAATGAAACGATTACTCTGGTGGAGAATTTATTGGACAAAAACTCTATCAATCCGGTAGTGAAAAATGAAATATTAGACTTGCTTAAGGTGTGTTTGTCACAGAATTACTTCCAATTCAATGAAACGTTTTACTCATCCTGCAAAGGTCTCATAAAGGGAAACCCACTTAGTCCTACTCTGGCAGAGATTTTCGTGGACGATTTGGAGAGAATCTACAGTAACCCACTGGTAGGAAGTTTCGTGTATTGGTATAGATATGTGGATGATATCCTGGTATGTTTCACGGGAACGAACAGACAGTTAACAAACTTTTTGAGGTTCATCAATTCTCTTCACCCTTCGATCACATTCACAATGGAGATGGAACAGGATGAATCTATACATTTTTTAACTTGACAATAACAAAACTTAACAACAAACATGATTTTTCAATTCATCGTAAACCGGCACATACAGATATCATCATTCATAATTCGTCCACTCACCCATATCAGCATAAGGTAGCAACTTTCAACAGTATGATCCACAGACTGACAAATGTACCCTTGTCAGAAGCGAATTTCAATAAAGAACTGAATATAATAAAGTAAATAGCCGTCAACAATGATTTACAAAGGTGTAAATACTGCTTTCAAAACCAACAACAACTTAGGAATGCACATTAAAAATAACAAAGATAATAGTTCAGTTTCAGAAAAATCAGGAGTGTATAAATTATCGTGTGGGTCATGTCCGATGTTTTATATAGGTCAAACTGGAAGAACGTTCAAAATACTTTTGAGTTCGAATACTTTCATGTGAATTGCAAATATCAATATGACTTTTTCGATGTCTTATTGGTATTGATTCAAACAATTATAGGCGGTTTCGAATAACCATCGTTGGCAAAGATGATGAATGATAATTGAATGTACAAATATGAATCTTTGAAAAGTTTGAATATGATGTTTGCATCAAAATACGAATATTTTATTTTTGAATAGAAGGGATACTTTATGTATTTCGGCATTTCATAAATGACATACTATTCGTTTGAAACAGGAATAGTAAAATTGGATTGATGACATTTACACAAGAACTTTCAAAAAGAAAGAAGAAATATACACAAAATATTGTGCAAAAATTAATCACATAAAGGTTTCTAAAAGTATTTAGTGAAAAATAGCACCCTTCTTTATTTTTTGGGAATTGGGTTCCTTCTGTTGCAAAGAAGCTCACCAATTTTTTTTTCACAATTATATCCCATTTGAAAATGAACTTCAAGGAAAACATTTCTTATCTGGAAAATCTAGCGTTTTGTGTTCAAAAAGTAACGGACATGCTTGAAATTTGTTCAATGCGGAGTGCTCTTTCTAGTTCATAGAAAATAGTTCTACATGATATAAGTTAGGTGGCGCCACTTAATATAATGCTGAAAAATTCTGATGAGAAAACTTTATGTTACATATGGTTTAGATATCTGCTCATTACTAATGGTATCAATCTACGCTTCAATCGAGTGTGTTATGAGGGTTTACTCAGATAGCAATTTTTCTGTTCTATTCTGACTAGAGGATTCTGAAGATGATTTTACATTTTCTGTAGCAAAAACAGTGAAATTCCCGCCAAACATCAGTGTTGCTAAGGGTCTTGAAAATAATAAAAACAGTACATTGCTAGTAGAAATAATATCATCTACTTACATTATTTACCACTTTTCTCCTCTGCAACAAATTTGATTTGAGCTCTCGACAGTATATGGAATTACATTTCAATTCAGTTATGAATGCATGTCATTAAATACCCTCATCATGACTGATATTCAGGAGTGGATATAATTCTATTCTGTCCCAGATTATTCGGCAATAATTATTTATATATTTACCTCAACCAGATGATTGAAATCGTCATGTAACAAATTGGTTGAGTTCACATAGCTTTCGAAAGAATAATCTGAAAATCAGAAACCAAAATCATGAAGAAAGAATTCCCCGATACTGTCTGAGAAGTAAAGTTGATTGCAACATTGACAGACTCATTTATCCAGGTGATCTCAAGTTGATTTACAGAAATCCACAGTTTGAAAAAATCACTCTTTGTAGTTTATGAGTATTGTCTTCTCCTACCGGAATTACGCAAATACACTATATACGGACGGTAGCGGGTTGGTTTTGACATGGGTACTTTGTTCACTCACTCAAATTGACCGCCGTGTTGGTCGGTGGTTCAAGCCCCAGGCTGAACAATTTTCACTTGTAATCGTCCAACCCGTGTTAGGAATCACACGTTGAAAGATAAGACCCCGTTAATCCTTAGCTTGAAAAAGTTTATACTTCTGAGGGTTGTCGTTCGTAGGGGTGCGACAGCCGGTTAACGGAAAAACAGATTGAAACATTACAGAAAGGAATACGAAGAGACTGAAAAAATTTTGAAACTCATGTCTTTGATTCATTTACGGAGTAGTGAAAAAGAATACGATCTTAGAAAATTTCAGAAACTAATTGATATACAAAATTTGAGGCTCTTATGGGCAACTTGTATCTTCTACAAGAGTATCAGCAATAAAGTGCCTGTTCATTCATATACATTATTTATGATAAACTTCCGTACACACTCAAAATTTTAATTTCATATTTTCTCAAAAACAATTCAATCCAATCCATTGAGTAAAATAATCTGTTCCGCAACCCAAGTGAGCATATGTTTTCATCGGTTACCTAAAGTATTTTGATTATGTGTTATGAGATATTTCTGGACTTGGCCAAAGCATTTGACACTGTGTGGAATGTTGAAAAAACTTGAAGATATGGTATTAGAGCAATATCCCTACAACTTTTTCAAAATTTTCTCAGTGGTAGGACCCAACAAGTTAAAATCGGTAAAAACCAAAGTTTACTCTCAATCATATCTATTGGTGTGTCTCAAGGTACAGTATTGGGTCCATACTGTTCCTTGTATATATAAACAATATTTGCCGCATTAATAAATTTCGAGGTCACATCATATGTTATGCCGAAGGTACTGTATTGATTTTCAAAGGCAACGCCTGGAATGAAACTACACAGTTGAGCAAGTTTTGAGAAAAATTGGATTATGGTTAAATATTATAATAACAAATTGAGTATAAATATACATAAAACAAAATTTATCACATTTTCTCTTAGATGTAACGATCAACCCAACACAGAAACAATTAAAATTCATAAACCAGATTGGTCAAGTCTACAGTGCCAATGCCCCGAAATAACAAAGACTTCGTCGATTAAATACTTATGAGTTTTTCTCGAACATGTTAATCACTTAAACCAAATGATATAATTGCCAATGAATAAATTTTACAATCTAAGGAACATCGTATCCAAAAATAATTTAATAACTCTATATTACAATTCAGCTGAAAGTTACCGCATTACAGCATGGGGTAGCGCCTTTAATAATATTTTCGACCCTCTAAAAATTGCTCAAAATTATTTACAAACGATTTTCAACCATGCTACTCGAGTGTAGTGACGACATTACAAATTCCACTTTTCAGGAAAACTCATTCCAAAAGAAGTCTATTTTATTATGGCCCAAAATTTTTCAACCTGCTTTCTGAACACCTGAAAACTATAGATGGTATGAGAAAATTCAAAACTGCCTTGAAAATGTATGTATAAAGAAACGCTATTAGTTTCTGAAATGAATATTTTTCATTTTTGCTATCATTCGCCAATCAATATATTTTAAATTTGAAATACAGCTTTTCCTAGGTCTCCTGCCAAAAAAAATCACTAAAACCATTAGAATTGAACAGACCTTCGATTTCATACATTGTATTTATGAAGCATATCCATGCATGATTTATAATCCTGCTGAATAAATGGGAAAGCTCAATACAGGTATATTTCATACCATAAATTCAGCGAGATAATTCTGATGTCATATATCATTTGAAATATTTGATGTACAAGTTACTGAATGAATGAATAAAATACTGAATTACTGAATATTACTCAGGTGGAGTGTACTCCAGATCACTAAACCTAAGGATTAAGTCGGGAATGGGAAAAAATACCAACGTGGTCCAAACAGAACTTTGCATATATACAGACGGCTCAAAAACCAAATAAGGCTCAGGATGTGGAGTGTACTCCAGATTACTAAGCCTAAGGATTAAATGGAGAATGGGAAAAAGTATCAGCGTGGTTTAAACAGAACTGGCTGGTATCTCAATCGCCACAAAAGAAATAACCAGAAAAGGAATTTCTGGCAAAAACATAACAATCTGCACTGACAGCAGACAAGCCCTATTAGCCTTGAACAGACAACGTGTTACCTCAGGGCTAGTACTAGAGTGCCACCAAGATTTAGTCAAAGCCTCAGTAGATAATAATATTATCCTGAGGTGGGTTAAAGGGCATGACAGGAGTGAAGGTATTCGCATTGCCGACTCTTTACCCAAGGAAGCGGCTAGACTAAGAATTTCAGGACCCAGTGGCACCCACGGCCTGATGACTTCGACAATTGCGGAACTAGTCAAATCTTACACCCATGCTCAATCCCTAAAGAGGTGGGATGGAATCAAAGGATGCGATCTTGCTAGGATCACCCTGGGCGACCCTGGGAAGCTGGCGCCGAAGAAATATCTAGCGATGACCAAGAAAAATCTACGCCTAACAGTAGAATTTCTGACTGGCCACTGTCAACTAAGGAAACAACTCCATATTATGGGGCTAGTGGACACACCTCTATGCAGGATGTGTGAACAGGTAGATGAAACTGTCAGGCGAGTGCTGAATATTAAGACAAAATTTTTTTGAATGATTATATTTGTGAGATATTTTCATTGTAATTTCTATAATTGACCTTTGAAGTTCAGTAATAGAACAAATCCGTGGTGTCAAACTGCAGGTTTCAACTTGAAATTATATGTGTATATGTTTCAAATATGATTGTCCGTTAACCAGCTGTCGCACCCCTACGAACGACAACCCTCCGAAGCGGGCTAAGAACTAACGAGTTCTTATCTTTCAACGTGTGATTCCTTATTATCAATAAATTATTGTTGAACTTAACCTAATTTTATCGTTTTATTATCCATAGAGACTTCTACTGTTACAAATTATTGACGGTTTTTAAGAAAAGATGACAGCTACGATGAAACATTTCCTCGCGAACGCACATTTCATGCTTCGATAACAATACTGAGTGATCGACGCAGTCAAAGCCTACCTCGCCCATATCACGGAATATTGCAATAGTGCGTTCACCTGCTTCAATAAACATAATTATATGTTATATGTAACGTTGAAATAGAGCTACTGAGAGTCATTTTCCGCTGTAATACCGCGCTAATTTTAATTGTATTGAATTGGGTAGAAACAAATTCAAAAATGTAGTACAGACTTTACAAACTAGGCAATTATAGAGAAAAATCAAGTGAAGTTTTGAGTTTCAATTATGTTTTCGTCACTTGAATTGGATGTCGAAAATTGAAATCACCAGATTGAGATCATGAGTCAGTTATATTATCACGCTTTTATGAGCTTCACCTGTATGTATGTATGTTTGTTTGTTTGTTTGTAACTCTTCTTTTCATTTCATATTTATTTCCGTTGGAATATTCGAAATCTGTATTTGACAGAAGACCCTCTAAATAACTGATTAAATAAAATTTAAGAAATTTGATTGAAAACGATTTCAAAACTTTTCGCAAATCACTACAGATGGTATATTTATCCATTACCTAAAATATAAAAATGGATGTTTGTTGGTTGGTAATTGATAAACTTTTACATCGCTCAACCGATCGTCATGAAACTTGATATGTATAAGTAATTTTTCATAGAGAAGGTTTTCAGGCTATCAATTTTTCTGTAATTCGCCACTATGGCGCTGTAGAACAATTTTTCCCAAGTTCGTTGATTCTGATTCTGTTAAAATATCGGAACAGCAGCGATACAGCAACGTAGTACTAGTCCATTATATAAAAATAAGGCATCAATATATCACCTAATAGAAAATGATATCAAGTCATTTCTAATTCACATCAGACAAAGAATCAGTCGATATGTGATGGAATTTGCGGATACTAGATGGAAATCCATTACGATTTTCTCTAAATAGTTTACAAAACCACAACACGAGTTTCACTATACAATACTTTCCTCAGGCGTGTTCATAGTTAGGCGTGATCAGTATGAATATGCCTGAGGAAGCTTATTCTATAGTGAAACTCGTGTTGCGGTTTTGTAAACTTTTCACGAAAAATGTTGCAATGAAGTGTTACATGAATAAAAGAGGATTGAGTTTGTGGATCATGCTGTGAATTCTGCTACTTTGTGTTGATATGGAATGTTGATTTTTATTATTTTCAAGTACAGGAAATCGAATTAACCATTTTCTTTCAACGTCATAGTGCACCTGTTCCTCTCCTCTCCTCTCCTCTCCTCTCCTCTCCTCTCCTCTCCTCACAACCATTTTTATAACTGGAACTTTCACAATATATAAACTGGTTGAGCCATTAGTTATTCCGTTTGGTGTTGATAGTGTCGAAGGGAGCTGGTAGGCTCTGGCAAATGCGTGCCCATTTCCCAGTTAATATCACGGCAGATATTGGATTACATGCGACACATAACAATTTTTTGTATTCGTTTGTTCATAAATTTCTCAAATAACGTTCTGAAAATTGGTGTCAACTTGTAAGTTACGTAATCCAAAAAAGTATTGTATCCTTCATCAACCGGACTAATAGTCACTGTAATACGTGTACGAGTCTCACAAGTGAGGATAATCTGACTTCATCTTTGTTCTGTTAGGTTTTTTGTTTATTTGTTGCAGCTCCCGGTGTTGGCTGCCTTTGCTTGCCTCAGGCGAACTTGAAACAGTCATCATTTATAAGTGTAGCGAGCGATACGAAGAACTTGATTCTCTTTCCCAGGGCTGGATCCAGGATGCAGGTATAAGTGTAATTCAGTAATCAGGTGCATCTCAATAAACCTGCTTCTAACATGTAACAAAAACTATTGAAAAATCGGATGTATTTTCGTTTGACAGTGTCCTATACAAATATGCAATTAACAACATGAATTTATTCCAAAACAATTGAGGAATAAGGATATTTGCTTTGGATATGAATCTTAACGTGAATTAATTCAAGGAATATGTGGTACTATGGGCCAAAATTTTTCGATCTTGTTCCTGTTAATCTAAAACAGGAGAAAGCCTTCAACAAATTCAAACCAATACAGAAGAAATACACAATCGTAAATCCTACAAATTCGATTGCGATCGAAACATATAAATGCAGCAATGCAATTATATCCCTTAGTGATAAGGGTGCACTACCCCATACATTTTTTTCGGACAATTTTTTTTGTAAAACTCATTAATACAGTTTATTGGATGATTTTCCAGAAAAAACAAATGAATAAATTTCGGGAGAACTTTTTCTTTCAAACATTAGTTGAAAAATCAAATGTTTTGGTTTAAAATAGAACACTTTAGAAGTAACTTAAATAATTGAATAGAACTGGCCGATACTTGATGAAAATGTATATTGAAATCCATTAATACAGTTATTGTATGATTTTCACTATAGTGAAATTTCGTATATTTCGGCGAGCGTTCGTTAGGAATATATGGAGAACGATTCAAAATAAAAACTTGAAATTTTGTGGTAGTGGGTTTCACAAAATAGTCTTCTGAACTAAAATATTTTCAACTTCCGGTATCTTTCTGTTATACCGGAAGTTGAGGGTAACTTCTTTATTTCAAATAGAACACCCTGTATTCCATTACATTTTTGAATTTCACAAACTTTTAGGCCCACTTTGTGAAACAATGCCCACACCGAAATTTGTTAGTTTTTGAGATATTAATTTTTTTCTGAAAAATTTGACAGTAACAGCACCACTCCGAAAAAATCATAACTCATAGACAGTAACAGTTGAAAATATGAAATTTCACAGAATCACTTCTCAAGCATCAAGTTATAAANTGATATTCCTCGTATATCAAGGTGTTAAAAATAACAGTTTGGTGTTGAGAAAAAACTCCATTAATATTCATTACTACACCAAAAAATAATAAATGTTTTAAATATGATTTTCCATTAACCAGCTATCGCACCCCTACGAACGACAACCTTCCGAAGTCGAAACTTGTACGAGCTAAGGACTAACGAGGTCTTACATTTCAACGTGTCATTCCTAACACGGTTCCAAAGGTTCCAAACAGTGTATTACAAGTAAACTGTATACATAATTTGAACTGAACTTGAAGAAATTAACTGGTGTAATTCATTGTAGAGAAAAATGTTTATTAGTCTTTCACAGGACTTCTCACAATCCCCTTATCTGAAAATATTGAAAAAATGTAATGGTGAACTTTATGATATGTTGTAAATGGAAAACTTGCAGTTCTCCTCAATGAGTGAGTTGTTAGAATTGATAACTAATTTTTTCAGTGGTTCTCTTCATTCTCTCCCTAAAATTTGTAGTCATTCCAATTCCAATTGATATTCAGAAGAGAAAGAAGAACACTGATAGATATAACTGGTTTTGATTCTGAAAACGGAGACAGATTTGAGTCTCCAAAAATTCGTATCGCTCGATACACTTATAAATGATGACTGTTTCAAGTTCGTGAATATGTTTCGATTCTTGATAGTTGACTACTTGACAATGATTCAAGCCATTATTATTTATGGTGCTTATAGGTTTACTGAACATGCAATTCAATAATAAATCTGTTTAAAAAAATCTGTTTAAAATCTGTTTTTCCGTTAACCAGCTGTCGCACCCCTACGAACGACAACCCTCAGAAGTCGAAACTTGAGAGTGAACAAAGCACCCACGCCGAACCGCTTGGCTACCGACTAACCAAAATAAACATTCATCTTTTTGAGAGTTCTTATTTTAATTTGAATAATTGAGATAAACTTTTGAATTTATTGAGAAACTGGATATTATTGGTTCATCAATACAAGAAATATATTATTATTGCCTTAAAGAATCCAAAAATGGCGATTGAAAAGCTCAAGTCAATGTATCATTATTATAATTATTATGACCACTCGACAAATAGACTCCAAAAGATGGGATTAGGCTGAATGACATGAAATAATTAAATATATTCATTTTTTGCTCTGATTCCTTCAGCTTCATTTGGAAGAAGGATATTTATAATGAATAAAAATTCAATTATACTTTCGAAATCATTCATATTTCACTATAAATTGACAAATTATATAAAAGCAATGATATTTCTCAGCTTTCTCATATATTAACCATTTATTTACGGAAACGCAGAAAAGAGACAAACTTCTGCACGACACCGCGTGACGTCCGTTCAGTGAGAAATGACCCTTATATCAACAAATAATATTACTCATTTCTTTGCAGTTAAGTCATACTAAATGGTGTGAAAAATAATTGAATAACTGCAGTTTCTCTCTCAAACATTTGTGGCAATGTTGCAATGTAACAATAATATTACAGAATTATCAAATGATTGATGTCATATCAGAATTGCAATCAAGTACTTTCTGATTTTTAGCTAACCCTAACCTACAAAAGACACGTTGACAATTTGAGAAAAGCCCACAAAATAATTTAGCATGTGAAGTTGATTGAAAGAGCTGAGGCTCTGAAGATATCAATGAAACGTGTTGGACATATCGTGCATGGAAATTTGGGTGTACGAAAGTTCTGTTCAGACCGCAAAAAACAACGAAATATCATTTTGTTTGTTTGAAGCTGTAACACCATGAAAAACCCGAATTTATGCATTGATATGTGACAGTGTATAAAACATACCTCAATCATTTGACACCAGAATTAAAAAAATCGTCACTATGCGCATGACTCGGGCTTCAAATTGCTTCTGCATCCACTGTGTTCACAAGATCTGGCATCAGTTACTTTTTCTGTTCTCATACCTCAAGAGAATGGTCTTTGGAAAGGAATCAAGCGTCGAAACTGAGGCCTATTTTGAGACTGAAGACAGATCGAGAAACATGAAGAGTCAAGAGCTATTGCGCTTGATATTTTTAGGGCTTCGACCGTGTGTGCCATGAGGGTTTGCTGGCCAAACTTTGATGCTATGGCTTGTCGAATAATTTTTGTTTATGTCTCTCCAGTTTCCTCCAGTTCTCTCCAGGAACGTTCCCAGCATGTGGCCGTCGATGGATATCTCTCAAATACTTTCAACATCAACGCTGGTGTTCCCCAGAGATCCATATTGTCTCCAACCCTCTTATTATTGTATATCAACGACTTGGAAAAAACGAAGAATTCAATGAATTGCTTCTATCGTCTTTCCATTTGGATTCCAAGACATCGACTTGGGATACATATCTTCACCGACAGCAGGAGGTTGCATATCTTTATGAGGATCTAGAGATGTTTTCGAATTCAATGCCACGAAATGCCAGGAATCGATTTTTTCCAAAAAGACAAATGTCACCGAACCAATTTTAATAGTGTCAGGACAGACAATTCTACTTTCTGCTTGTTGGGGATGTATCTGGAACTGCAAAGGCTGCTTCTCAAAAGCTTGGAAGACTGTTTTAAACCAAAAAAGAGCAGCAACATTTGTTGCTTTATAAAGCTCATATCAGACCTTCTTTGGAGTATTGTTCCCAAGTATGGAACTCCGCCACTAAGGATACTCTAAAGTTGCTGATTCCATCCAGAAAAGAGCCATATGCCTGACTGGAGACGCGAACATCACTTGCAACCTTGATAGTCTGGATCATCGAAAACAGGTTGGAGTTTTTTCACTCTTTTATAGATACTTTCACGGAAGGTGTTCAAGTGACTTGGTACATTTGATTCCACCAAAAGCGGTACATCAGAAATACACGACGGTCTGTGACTGCTCATTGTTTTGAGGTTCAACTCACTACACCTCGAACTTCACTGTTCAAGAACTCTTCCATTTGGAGAACTGCGTTCATGTGGAATAAACTTCCTGAGAACGTGTTTCCAAATGGATTTAATCTACACCGATTCAAATCCAATGTGAATCACTACTTTTGCACAAGCACCGTACTAAGAGCGCTTTAAGGACATTCCTTTGTGATAGAAAATTTTTTCTCACTTTCCGTTTAAAAAATCTGTTTACAATCTGTTTTTTTCGTTAATCAGCTGTCGCCCCCATACGAAGGACAACTCTCAGAAGTTGAAAAACTTGTGCGAGCTAAGGACTAACGAGGTCTTATCTTTTAACGTATGATTTCAAACACGGCTGCATAATCATCCTCGCTTCAACCAGATAAATTCTCTCGAGAAAAATATTTGGTCGAGGCTGGAATCGAACCCACGATCTTCCGATCGTGAGTCGGGCGCACTACCACCGCGGCCAATTCTACATAATATCAATGAAAAAGTTTCCAGCCACTATTGTAACAGGCGAGTAAGTTCATTCAGTAATGTTTTATACTCATTCAATGGTGAATTCCCTCATTGGTCCATAGGAAACATATTTGTTTATCATTAGTTGACCATAAAATCGATTAATAACCGTACTATGCTATACATCAAATCAAAAATGGCGTTTTTTTCTTTTTTTTTTCAGAGGTGATGACACTTGAACTTATTAGAATGATTGTCTCGAAAATGTTTCCTTCTAATGTTTTCATAGCGTCTCGTGTTCAATTTTATGATGTGACCCATTCCCATAAACCCCTTAGTACACCCCTGACGCTGCCTTTGCTTCGAGATGTTGATGAACCCTGTCCCAGTGTTGTTTTCAAGAAACCAATAAGGATATAAACAATAACAACCACCTTCTTTCTCGTAACCTGTTATTTGAAAATTTTGCGTGGTTAGAACTTTTTACCTGTGCCCTTCGTCTTGAGGGCACAATGACAATTATTTGTAGTGGAACCTGTTTGGTGAACTGCGCAGTTGTGGTGTTATTATATTTATTGAACACAATTTGTTACAACACTTTCTGAATTATTTGTTTTATGGTTTTCGTTGCAGCTGAGACTATGGAAGAGGATATTTTTGAACAGATGTTTAGTCTAGACTGAAGTGCAAAATGGATAATTTATAAAATATTCAATAAATTTGTTGTCTGACGGTTTCGAGACGATTCCGTTACAGTGGTCAGAATCGGTAAAATATGGCTTAAGGTTGTATATTTCAAGTGGAAATCAAAAAGAGTAATTGCCATCGTCTTTTCTTCAACACACCGTTCTCATTATGAATATAAAAAAGAAACAAGAAACAGCATATGAAATTAACGGATGAAGTCATAAAAATAGAAAACTCCATTTTCTACAAAGTAGAAAAATCCATAAATCTAATACTTCTATCCCAAAAACGAGGCACCTCCCAAATTCCTTTTTCCTGGCACCTATCGATGAGAAAGAAATCACTTGATTGTCAAATCACTTAAAACGAATATCACCAGGAATAAACGGATTAGAAACGGAGATACAAAGCAAAATGAGTCCTCTTCTTGCCAGTCTCATAAACTTCATCGATAAAAAAGAAATATTTCCAACAAGTAAGTTCAAAAATCTTTATTGTCTCAATATTGTTTCAGTTTTGTTATTCGTCTAATTGATCAAGTTACTCTGGGTTAAGATAAAAAACACTTCGCAATGGCAGTTCATCTTTTCACATTATGATGTATCGTTTTGTCAAAATCTGTTTGAACTGTGATAAGTCATTTTTTTTCAACCTAAGTTTCCGCTGGTCAGGCTTTATCCCCCGAAGCCCCGATACATCCAGGAGGATGTGCCAGAATTATCAACCAACAACCACTTCCCACACCGTGAAGTAAGTGATCATTGGGACCGAGAATCATATGCGCAGAGTAAGCACAGTGAGCCAAGAATGACAGCCTTCTGTATTTTTCCGGACAAGATTTCTGCCTTAGTGTGGTAAACCAATATGATCTTGAGATTCCAGAGTAAAAAGGGCATGATTCCACCAATGACACCAATAATCAGAACAACCATCTTGACAGAGTGGTCTGGATAGAGTCTGCAAAGTTCGAAGAGAAAATCTCGATATTTTACCCGATTTTCCTTCTCTTTTCGAACGATATTCGTCTCGCCAGAAGCGGAAAACTCCACGTTATCATTTTGTTATAATTATTATTATGTAACTATCTCAACAATTCGAAGCATTTCTCACTTATTCTATGACCTTTTTCTTAATAATGTTCAGCAGAACTCATACTTTTTCGTTCAACAAAACCGAAGATGTTCCTTGTAGTGTCTGATTAGATTGATCAACATACTTTTTATCGCGATCATCGTAGCTTATTTCGTAAATCCCCCGTGGGTTGGGCTACCTATTGGGCGCGTCCTCAGGTGGCGGATAGGGGAACGGCCAGGGGACTGGAGGCCCTGTCCGGGAAGCCAATGTGGCCTTACGAACGGGGTCGCTATACTCCTGGTCAGTGGCAGAAATAAGTAGGGTGAGGGAAAGTAAAACCCCCCAATAGCCTTTGCAAATAGCCGTGGACCAGCCTGCCCAAGCTAAGGTGTAAGGAATCGTGCCGACAGCTGAATAGCCGCAGGGTGATATGCGGTTACGAACGATCCCCTTGGGGAACCGGGCGAACCTCATTGTAATCAGCCTACCTCTGGTAATGCGGGGCTCTGCCAGAGGTGACCAACTTTACCCTTGCTGATCGTGGAAACAACATGAATGAAACACCAGAAACAACAAAAACAAAAATCAATCCCGAGGCTGAACAGAAGTGCTCACCTCAATCTAAGGCGGTGGCTGGGGATGAACAGAAATGTCCACCTCAATATTTCACTTGGAATGAGGCTGGACATAGCAAATCACCTCCAACAGCAAGGGCACTTCCTGTGGCGGACGCCAAAAGCTCCGCCTTGAATGAAGGCAAGGAACCAGCTGCCCCTGCAGGAAAGCTCCCTCGCTTGTGCACCTCCACGAAGGGAACCCCAAGAAGGTTGAAGAAGCCTCGCAACGACAGTAATATCGCTGCACCTTCCAAAATCTTTTCGGAGGCCGCCATGAGACACCTCAAGGTTGCCAAAATTAGTGTGTTCGGCGAGTCTTGGCCTGCTCACCTTCCTGGAACGGACCGGATGGACGATGACCTAGGAGGCGACTCCTCGGGTTTCATGTGGCCTAAGTGCTGTGAGTCTCAACTCACCTTCTCTACTCTACATATACCAGGTACAGAGATTTCGTAAATCCCAGACTACACGTCTTGAAGTGTACGAACAATCTTGAAATCCACTTGGATATTCAATTTTTTGAAAATTTGCACCATTGCGTTGGTGTATTTTGGTTCGTACGAAAAAACGAGAATATCCGTTGTTTGCAACTATATCCTTGATTTTTTTTCGATATCATCACTTTTTTTTCTCAAGCGCAACGTGACCAAAGTGTTCAAAAAAGTGGATTCCTGCCATTTTTTGTTGTACTATCATGGATATATCTGATGGAGCTATCATGGATATATCTGACAGTGCGCGTATTCCATAATAATATTAATAATGATTTTTATTCACCTCAATGTGGGAGTAACTGAATATAGAGATCTAACAGAAGGCAATGCCTGTGCGTTAGATATTCAAAAATTCGATAATTAAGTTGTCTTATTGTTGTAATGCAGTTCTGAAACTGAACATACCTTACACTACTAAATTGTAGCAAAGCGTTCGATACAGTCGACCATAATACTCGTATACTATACAGAAAGCTATAACACTATGAATTTGCTGAGGATGCTGTCAAACTCATTAAAGACTACCTCACATCACGTACCCAGTCAGTTATCATTGGAACTTCTATATCTGATGCTAGGCCAGTAACTTATGAAGTTCCACAAGGTTCAATTCTCGGACCCCTACTTGTCTCACTCTATATAGCAGATTTTTACCAAAGTGTAGAAACTTGTACAATCCACTACTATGCTGACGACACTCATAGTGGTACATGCAGCTTTTTCAGCTGAAAATATAACTTACGTCATCAGTTATATTAAAAAAGATCTTCAATCCTTATCTAACATCTCCGCAGCGTATAACCTCAAACTCAATCCGTCAAAAGCAGTTACAATGTGTTTTTGTCCCAAGCCAAAACGTTAGAAAATATGTGACAACTTCAACATAAACTTTTTGGGATTACGGCTCGATTACAAAACATATGAATCACCTTTGTCAAACCTAATATAACGCACTACGACTGCTATAACCCAATCGGAATATCCTGCCCACTGAACTTGAGCTAGAATTATGTGAGACTCTGCTGATGTCCAGAATATCATATTGCGTTAATGTGTAATGTCCTGCATTACTTCAGGCTGACCCTATTCGTTTGCAACAAATTCAGAAATCTTGTATTCGATTCGCATATGTAATTAGAAAATTTGATCTCATCAGTGGCAAGTTTGCAGATTTCAGGTGGCTTAACCCGAAAAAATGCGTAAACTTCATCTGCTCACTCTCATTCACAAAGTTATGAATTACTGGTCATCTCACGTATCTAGTCATAAGGCTGATAGCAATGTATCCTGAATCAAGTGAATGCCAGAAAATACAATCTATTACTTGTATCAAAAAATTTTACTGCTCTTTTTACACGAAGTTTCTCATACGTCTCTTCAAAAGACTATAACTTCCTTCCTGATGAATTCTGGTATAACTCTCTGTATAACTTCAAATAGAAATTGAGAATGAGGCTCCGCCCACTCTAGACGTATCACTTGGTAAATGGACCGTCAACTGCAAATATATCATTATTTGAAGTTGTTGGTATTAGATGCCAACTTATCTATTCGTGTTCAATATATTTAACCGATATGCTATCAGTATTGTCATATTTTTTGTAAATACTTCTGTGCATTATGAAAACTAATATCTGACTATTCTTCTGCTAACAATGATAAAATTATCAACCAATCAGGTCATTTATTTTTAAATCTTCTTGTAATAATTATGTATTTTAGGAAACGTACCCTCAGCGTACCCACACAGTCACTTTAGAGACCCTTAGCGAGATTATAGAAAAAACTCTGTCGTACGTTGAAGAATTTGTTAATTTGATAACAAGAACTAAATCCACCCCTGAGGTTCCAACATGTTTCAATAAAACGATGAATGAATGAAGAATCAAACATAATCAAAACTCGCTACATCCACATTCAAAAAACTCTGGATCAAATCGTCGGTATTTAAACGGGCAAAATAACCCCAGAAAATCTAGATTTGTTTCATCAGCGGATAACCACAAATAAATATCACGCCTGACTTGGGCTGGGCATGAAACTTAAACGGACTATTTATTCATTGCGCCCCCATTGTTTGCCTCCATTGATTGTTGAAAAATCTCATTCGAATTTAGCAACTGATTGAGGGTCATTAGAATGAAATGCGGTCCCGTATTTGTTCGACAATTGCGGTTCTGAGAGAGTAATACTCAATACCCTGTGAAAACAATTAGTGGGCGCATTTTTATCTCCATCAATACGAACAAAGAGTATGAAATCATCGATAATGGGTATTACTTGGAGAAGACACGAGTGGAAATGATTCGCATGCGGGGTACATTTGTAGAGCTGTTCATGAGAATGGAACAAGAATTGTTTTTGGATTATTGCTTTTTTCCTTCATTTTTTTCATGACACCTAATTTTGAGTTCATTAGGTAGAGGGGTATTAACTCGGTTACGGGTGGTAAGACCCCTGCACAGGGGAGGATAGGTTCAAATTAATAGAAACATGGCGTAAAGAATTCTCACTGACGATCAATCCCAAGAAGATTGAGATGGTCCTTGTCAACAGGAGAAGGAGTTTATCGGGCTTGAAACCTCCAGAAATCTTCAAAAGATAACTTAATTTATCTGAAGAGGTGAAATACATATTTGGCTTATGAGCAATGTCGGAGGACAGTGGGACGCGCAAGGGATCTTTCACCCCGTGTGGTCACCTGGATCTACACTACAATAATAAGACCTATGTTAACGTATGGAGCCATTGCATGGGGACCGAAAGTTCTACAAGCAACGGCCATCCAAAATTATATGAAATACAGCGAATGGCTTATTTAAACATCACAGGAGCCATGAGAACAACACCAACCGCGGCAATGGAATCAATTACGGGTCTGACCCCTCTGGACCTGTACGTTAAGGAGGTTGCGTTAATGGACATGTTACGATTGCGCACGGCTGGTGTGAACCTCGAACTAGGAATGGGTCAATTGAGGCTGAGCCTATGACGAAATAAACAGTACACAGAGTCAGATGCTACAAATACAATACGCATATTTACAGACCAAATGTTACACCCATGCTCAATCACTAAAGAGATGGAATGGAATCAAAAGATGCAATCTTGCCAGGATCACCCTGGGGGACCCTGGAAAGCTGGCGCCGAAGGAATATCTGGCGATGACCAGGAAAAATCTACGCTTGACAGTAGGATTTCTGACTGGCCACTGTCAACTAAGGAAACACCTCCATCATATGGGGCTAGTGGACACACCTCTACGCAGGATGTGTGAAAAGAAAGATGAGACTGTCAGGCATGTCCTATGCGAGTGCCCGTAATTATCGTAATTGAGAGAACTTGTGTTCGGCGAGTCTTGGTCTACAGCTGCCGATATAAAGGAGATGCCTCCCAATGACCTGTCAACCTTCTTGAAAAGGACAGGATGGACAACTAGGAGGACAACTCCTCGGAAGGATGTACAATGCGTCATATGTGGCCTAAGTGATGTGGGCTTACACTCACCCTCCCTAATCTGCAGATACAGATTCAGAACTCGGTTAGTAAATGTTTACCACGCAAAATGCACAATTCCTCTAGCTCCGCGCCCACTATCATCTGAAAAAAACCGATAGAGTTTGACACTTTCTCCATCCTTTCGCTCAAATCTTCTTTTTGGTACATTTCATCACTGAAAGCATTCTACTCGGAATAACCCGTCAATATACTGTATAACTCTATCCAATCCTCTTCTTATTATATATCAACGACTTAATGGAAAAAACAAAGAATTTATAGGTATATTGCTTTGCTGACGACAGCACACTTGTCTCGTCATTCCATTTGCATTCCAGGACAACTTCACTGGCAGCAGGAGGTTGCATATATTAATGAGGATCTAGAAGTGACTTCGAATTGCGATAAAATAGTGACAGGACAGACAATTCCGTTTTCTGCTTCAATAAGTTTGTTGTAGATTGAATGAACACGATGTGTCTTGGCACAATCATGTCGCTGGAATTGCAAAGGCTGCTTCTCAACAATTCGGAACACTGTTCCAAACCAGAAAACTGTACACACCTCAGCAACTTATGATGCTTTATAAAGCTTAGATCAGACCATCTTTGTAGTATTATTTTCATGTATGAAGCTCCGCCCCTAAACATAACCGGAAGCTGCTGGATTCCATCCAGAACATCACTTGCAACCTCGATAGTCTGGAACATCGAAGGAAGGTTGGGAATTTATCTCTCTTCTATAGATACTTGTACGGAAAGTGTTCGAGTGACTTGGCACATTTGATTCCACCAATAGCGGTACATACCAGAAATACGCTACGGACTGTTGCTGCTCATCGTTTTGAGGTTCAACTCAGGACACCTCGAACTTCACTTGCTATCGTCCAACCCGTGTTAGGAATCACACGTTAGAAGGTAAGACCTCGTTAATCCTCAGCTCGCACAAGTTTCTACTTCTGAGGGTTGTTGTTCGTAGGGGTGCGACAGCTGGTTAACAGAAAAAACAGATTTGGACAGATTTAAACAGATTCCAAAGAAAAATTGAAAAGTTCCAAATCCACATTGTGTTTGCAAGTCTCACAATTCTAGTTATAGACTCATTCTGGCCATAGTTGGTATGATGAAAAGGTATTTTGGAAGATATCTGTATTTCTAGTTCCGGGGAACTAATGCTACAATTGATTATTTCCTGAATTAATGTAAGATCTGATTCTAGTCTGCTATGAGCCAGAGTAATCAAGTTCAGAATGTCCAATATAATTTTATAGTTATATTTCCCAATGTGATATCCTGGTTTATATACAGAGTAACTCAAAAACTTGTTTGGAACACTTTTAAGTATATCAATATTCACATTATATGAAGGGTACCAAATTGTATTGTTGCATTCGATTATGGATCTAATAATTGAACAACTTATGATTTTTAAAGAAGAGAGAGGCAATTCTTTTACAGATCTTAGAGTGAAACCTAACATTTTTGGTGCTCTAGAAGTAACATTTAAAATAAAGGGTTTGAATAACATTTTTGTGTCAAGAGATATTCTTAAATCTTTGATTGTATTTGTTGTTTCCAGTTCTCATTGCATAATTTCATATGGACTACTTATAGAATTTTTCTTTCGGAAAAAAGAAAATTAATTACATTTGTTTATATTCAGTTCCAATAAGTTTATATCGCACCAGCGTACACAGTTAGTTAAATCGTACTGTAATAATTTACTATCAGATGAGTCATGAATAACTTTGAATATCCTCAGATCATCAGCAAACAGAAGACATCCACTATAGAGAATAATATCATTAAAGTCATTTACAAATAAGTTGAAAAGTAATGGCACTAATGAGACCCTTAGGTACACCAGATGGAACTGTGATTGGGGAAGATATTGAGTTACCATATTTTACATATTGGACTCCACAGGCAAGACAATTTTCAAACCATTTCAGAATGTTTTCCTGTTCAGTTCATGCAACAATAAATTGGCATTTACTTGATCGAATGCGTTTGAACAATCTGTGTAAATAGAATCAACCTGGTGTATATTTTCAAAGGCATTCATTATAAACCCTTGAATCCTTGTTTCTGATTCATAATATATGTCTACAATCCCATGATAGCTTTTTTGTTATTACACTATCTGATAATTTGGGTAATTCAGCGATGCTATCATGGAAGCTGAATTGGTTCACCATTCCATAACTCGAGCTAACAAACATGCATGTATTTCAAGCAGTTAGACAATGAACAAACGCCCCATAACGATTGAGTTTGAAAGTAGTATATGTTTTGAAATAGTAGCTTTGGAAAACTTCCTGTCAATACCATTCAGTAAATTTTCCACTTTGTTTTGTTTTTATACGATATAGCTATTTTTTCGATTAGTGAATTTTATGCCGTTCATTTTGACAGTATATGTGTCCCCAATCAATTTTCAACCAGAAAATTATTTACCGAGCACCATCACAAAAAATCGCATCCCTAATCCATTGAAACGAAATCTTTCACCCAACTTCCTCACTGATCTACTGATCGATGAAAAACCGGCCCTGAGAGATGTTTCGACGAACACCTGGTCAGAGGCAAACAAAAATTGTAACGCTAGAACACCTGTGAGTTTGTTTAGTCATCCAGGGGGGACAAGTTGAAAAAATTATACATTGTTATTTGATGAGGGTGTATTTATAGCCGTTGAATAAGATTTTGCCCGCTGCACGTAATTGGCAAATGACGAGAGGGTCAAGAATTATCGGTTAACATCGAACGTCTCGTACGTTAGTTACGAGGTGTTACAGAAAATGGTATATCGAATTTATTAAAGAACAGGGTTTTCACTCCAATCCCACGTATTTGTTGAGAAGGAGAGGTAAGGAGAGATTAGTTTTATACTTCCTACTTCTCGAAAAAGTTCGCATTGATTAAGAATGGTTTTATACTGATTAGAAAAAAAGGTTTTGTTTTTATCTATCTTCTTTGGGTTTATTCACCTTCCAGAATCTGGATTTTTTTTATATTTAATTGTGCATAATACATAGTAGTTGTTTAAAATAATTTTTTTCTTTCAATTCGTCTCTGGAAAGCTCAATTGTTTTAAGCTTACAAAAGGCAAATATTTCATGTATTTCTCTCTAGGTGGAACACTGAATATTGGAAAACCTCCAAAATAAGATTCTTTTGAGAAAATCCTGTGAAAAATTACTCGGTATGAGATGAAAAGTATCAAATAACGATTTATTGACCACTAGGTTGAATGTGACAACGATTCATATAATGAAGATGTACAAAGTATGTTTTAAAACAACATATTTCCAGATAGAAAATCATTCTAATTGGAATGGTAATGAGTTCTCTGTTGCAAGTGTTATATTCCCAAAAAAAACTTAATGGAGGTATATCGACAAAATATTTACAATTTGGCAACAAATTCAATGGCCAAAAAGAGCCAAATAAACCTTTGCGTTCAATATCTACGTAAAAGAAAAATGGTATTGCATTCATTATGACTCACCTTGTATAATGGAAATTTTCACATATAAATTCAATAAAACAAAACTTCACCTAATTTTCAACACTTCGAACGCCTGAAGCTGAATAAACATTTGTTCTTAAATGTTTTCAATTGCTTTGTACGTGATTTATTTTCCATTACCCCTGTGTAATATTGTTTCCCTATATATTATGTTATAAAACAATTTGAAAAAATATACAATACACCCTGTGTTTTCTGTTAAAAAAATATTCTTGGTGTGGCATAATTTTGTGACACACCCTGCATCATTTTTCAAATTGTACTGTTATCTTTGATCACAGGTATGTCTATCATAACTCTTTTCATTCACATTAGAAGATTATTTAGCCCTCAAAATATCAAACTAAAAATGCATTAGTTTCTTCCGATGTTGGCAACTAANAAAGTATCTATAGAAGAGAAGCAAATCTCCAACCTTTTTTCGATGTTCCAGACTATCAAGGTAGCAAGTGATGTTCGCGTCTTCAATCAGGCGGATGGCTCTTCTCTGGATAAAATCTGGATGGAATCCAGCAGCTTCAGAGTATGCTTAAGGGAGGAGCTCCATACATGAGAACAATACTCCCAAAGAAGATGCTTTATAAAGCATCAAAAGTTGCCGAGGTGTGTAGTTTTCTGGTTCGGAACAGTGTTCCAAGCTTTTGAGAAGCAGCCTTTGCAAATCCAGCAACATGATTGTGCCAAGACATATTGGTGTCAATTTAACCCTCAACAAACTTATCGAAGCAGGAAGCGGAATTGTCTGACCTGACATTATTATATCCGGATTCGGACACATTTATTTTTTTGGAGAAAACCGATGCCTGGGTTTTTGTGGCATTGAAATTGAACCTGGTTACTTTCATCCCAATTTGAAATTCCTTCTAAATCCTCATTAAGATATGCAACTTCCTGCTGCCGGTGCAGATGTTCCTCTGTAGCCGATGTCGTGAAATCCAAATGGAATGACGAGACAAGTGTGCTGTCGTCAGCAAAGCAATATATTGGGTTCTTGGTTTTCTCAAATAAGTCGTTGATATACAATATAAAGAAGGTTGGAGGTAATATGGATCTTTGGGAAACACCAGAGTTGATGGTAAAATTATTCTAGAGATATCCATCGACGGACACTTGCAGGGAACGTTCTTTCAGGAAGCTGGAGAGCCATACACAAAAATGATCCTACAAGCCATAGCATCGAAGTTTGGCCAGCAAACCCTCATGCCATACATGGTTAAAGGCCTTAGAAATATCAAGCGATTCAGCTCTTGACTTTCCATGTTCCTCGATTGCGTTATTCCAAATATGGGTGACATACGATAAAAGGTCGCTTGTTGACCTTTGTTTACGAAAGCCATCTCGATTTTCGCTCAAGATGTGGAAGCCTTCAAATACTTAAGGATATGGTGGTTTTTACGGCTTTCTTCATGATTTTTGATATCACTGATAGCATAGCGACTGATCTATTGTTATTTGGAAGATTTTATTCTTTTTTATAAATATTGTTTTTCTTAAACAGTGTTGGCAGTGAAGTAAATTAATTTACTACAGATTTTTGTAATAGTGAAAAGGTCTATCATGTTGTTGTCTGGATTACATGAAGTATTTATTCATTTCATAAAACATATATACTCGTATGTCAAACAAATGAATCTCGCTTTGAAAAATTTCCGAAAAAAATCCATAAATATGATGGAAACTACCGAATCTTGATGAACATTGAAACGCATTCAAATAACATTATATTATGGCGTTCCAACCGGATATAACATTCAGTCATATTATATTTAAAACACATTTTCTCTGATTTTAGTTCAAAAACCAAGTATATCTGAAATATGTGAAGTCTATGTAGATGGAAATACTGATTCATTCCTCAAAATCAAAATCAGATAAACAATGTTTTCTGTATAATTCAGTGTTCATGTAAAAGTTTTTGTTTGAAAATATTTTTCTTTCGGGTAATTCAAAGTTTATATGAAAGTAGCTGTTTTGAGAGGGGTTATTTCTTCCAGTTTGTGTCTGAAAATTACTTTTTTTGTATGATCTACACATCTTTGTATAGAGTTTTTTTGAAATTGATTGTTTCCTTTCTTTCTTTGGAAGATTCCCAAGATGGAGAATTCTGTTTAAAAAAAATCTGTTTCAAAATCTGATAACCAGCTGTCGCACCCCTACGAACGACAACCATCAGAAGCCGAAACTTGTGCGAGCTAAGGATTAACGAGGTCTTACCTTTTAACGTGTGATTCTCTAGGAAAGCCAGATTGGGTTTATTTCCTCTTTCAATTCAAACAAGATTCGAGTGGCTGGGATTAATTCAAATAAGCGAATGAATATCATTACGTACTGTTATCGATGTTTTTCAACAAATGTTATGAAAGAACTATAACAAATCTCACATTTTCATCAACACATGCATCCTATCCTATCCCTCTCAAACAGCTTGAATCGTCATTTACGGTATAATCTTATAATTATTTCACTTGCATCCGTTGAGATTCCGCAGTCACCACCATGTTGAACGTGTCAAGAATAGATTACAAACGTTACCTATTGGAAACAAGTCCTTACAAGTTATACTACAAGAAATATATTGATATTCAATCATTGTCACGCCGCCAGTTGTTTGTTAACATTAGGGAATGGACACTTGATGAAATCAAAAAACAACTCTTGTAAACTGTCCCGAGATTCTTTATTGTGACTGAAAAACAATGAAATGAAGGATTCAATCCCGTCGTGAATATGCTTAATGGTCGTAATTCTTACCTCCACAAAAGCGTCTGTCAACTCAGTTTTCAATTTATACTGATGTGTTTGAAAATATATCAGGTGCTATTGATTTCGAAAAATATCAATTTATAATAGTTTATTGGTATATGTTGGTTAGTGATATGAGGCATCAACACTCCCAACGGCTTAGAGAAAAAACAAATAGGTTTCACTAAAAAACATTTCGAAAATTCCAATAGCTCATGAAGGATTAGGAGCAAGTATTTTAGGGCGTAACGAATTTTCAACAATGAATGATTGATTTCGAAGTAGTTAGAAATTTGGTACAGGCTACCCCAAACCCATCTACATATTGAAAAGTTTGCTGAAAACAATTTCAGGGCAGCTGAAATTTTCATGGTATATCCATGGAAAATATTTGAAAGTATAAATGAAAAGCCAAACAAAAATGATTGTTTTCAGTGAATGCCACACGAAATTAAATATTACAAATGAGTGCCATGGTTGGCTCTGAGGAGACCACGTGACTTGGTGAATATGTGGCTTACCTCCATTTTCGAAAGAAGCATATTGGAATGAAAACAGTTTTATATTGTCATCAAAAAACGATAATGCATGTATCTATTTTCAAAAAAAGTAATCTTGTCATGTGCTATACCTTAGTTTAAATAAATATTTAGCCGAAGTTTGCAGGCTCATTCTATAAAAATCAAAACAATTGGTTTTTGGAATTATTTTAAAAAAATGTGTTTTAATCGAAACATATACTATAAATGTAAACAATCGCTGTATTTATATGGAAACAATTCAGCAAAAGGGGGTCTTTATGGAAGTAATAGTACAAACACCAATATTTTTTAGAACTTTTGCTCGTTTGTCAGTTCGTTGAAACATTCTGGAATATTATTCATATAGATGTTGAACAGTAGTGGACCCAAATGTGATCCCTGGGGAAGTTCAGAAGTTCAGATTGTGAATTGAGTTTGAGACATAATTTCCAATATAAACCCCCTGACGACGGTTACTCACGTAAGATCGAAACCAATTCAGCAGTGATCCAGTTATACCGACTTCAAATAGCTTAAACCCTAGTATATCAGTGATTCAGTAATACTGACTTCAAATAGCTTGAACACTAGTTTATCACCCAACTAGCAATTTCGTATTTTATAATAGTTGTGGAAACGTTTCGGAGAAACAAATAATAAAACTGCATTGCTCCCAGAAATATTTTCAATGTGTTTATAAAACAGCTATAAATAGGAAATTGGCACCGTTTTATAAAACATTATAGTCTTTATAAATACTTCGTAGGACCTTTCACAAACACTACAAAACAGTTTTACAAACATTTTGGCAGTTACTATGAAATTTTTCTAACACTCTTAAAAAGTAGTTTTGTAAAGACTTCTCTTACTGCACTTTTGCAACATATTTTGGCGATAAAATAATCAGAAGACAATTTTATAAGAGTTTTTTAGTAGTTCCAATTAAGCGTTATAAAATATAATACAGCTGAAAACAATAACAATAAAATAAAAAAGTATTAAAATTGTTTTTTCGAAGGCGCCAGAAATTTGTCATGTGAATTTATCATTATAGAACTCTTGCAAATTATAATAGGGTCTATCAGCCAAAAATGTTTTTACTCTTATTCTGAACATTTTGAACATCTTGACCCATTATACTAAATAGAATTCCTGACCAAATTTGTTGAAGGAATTGACGGTGGAACGGGTGCTATAAGAATTGCATAAAGCCTCAAATAGGGACATATTTTTGTAAATGAGGCACACCGTTTCAAAAATAAACAAAGCAATCACTGTTAAGACCTTTTGCTCAGCGAATTAGTGTCTGCATGAATCACGAGGTTCACACATATACCTGATATACCTGAATTGCATACTCCTCAAAACGGTATTCCATTGCGAAGGTGGGATTCAACGAGGGAGTAATACACCGTTCTGGCAGTTTTTATCCTCAAATTTATTGAAGTTACTCTCACTGCATAACATCCAGAACAAATTCCACTTTCAAGTTGTTTAATATGCTCAATAAATTTGAGCTTGTTGTCAATGTGAATACCTAGAAATTCAGATTCATCATCATCAAGAGCATCATCTGAATGATAAAATGTTTGTTTTAGTGATATTGAAGGATAGCAAATTAGCGTGACTCCTTGATTTTTTTCATATAAGTAGATATTGCATTGTGTGAATCATTTGAGTTTTTGTTGTCCCACAATGTCGTCGTGTCATCAGCGAAAAGAGTGAAATTTCCAGAAATGCTCAAATTTGCAATGTCATTGACATATAATAACAATAAGATAGGTCCCAAAATTGATCCTTGTCGAACACCACACATGGAGGTAGAAAGTCAAGAACTTTCTCTCCCATAAAGCTTTTGAGATGTTTAGAAAACAGTAGATATGTAAAATTTCGAGATTATTGCAGAATAATCAAATGATTAACCACAAGAGTTCAACAGTTCAATCTTCCTCTTGAAGATTATCACTTGGTTATTGAAACACGTGTCGAAGTGTTGAAAATAACGGTTTCGTGTTGAATAGAACTCCAGTGATATTCATCATTATTATAATTTACTCTGTTATATAGCTGAGCATGACTTTTCTAGCAATTTGAATAGCCTTTGAAAACAAATTCAAGTATTGCATTGAAATGTTAGTGTTATTTTCAGGAATTTTGGTCGTCCTCTCGTGTCTGATGTGGTGACTCAAATACCTGTGCGGAAAAGAGCTTTCCACCTTTGTTATTCTCACATGATTTGTCTGCTAAACAAAGTGAACCTGTCCTAAGAGTTTCTGCGAAATCGTAATTGTTCCAATTTACCTAGAAGGGTATTATGATATACGCAGTTGAATGTCCTGGTGAGAAAATAGAACATTATCAAGCCAGTGTATCGATCAGTTTTTCATGGAATGTACCTATAATAACACATTTCTCAGAAACAATGTGTACGCTAGCTAGGAATTAAATCGTCGTGTTCATACAGTTGCCTTCTTTGATATTTGTCAATTATTTTGTGTAACACAGATTTAAACTTCCAAAAGCAATTTCGAATTGTGTTTTCAAATTTTGAATTCAAGAACTGTCTTTATATTTTGTTATTTTTTCATCAACGATATCTATTGTCGAATGAAATCAGGCATAGTTATTTTCAATAAGTTTTCTCAAACACGTAAATGAAAAATATATTCACAAACTATTCAAGATATCTCGCGTAATTTTTTCAAACGTACCACATCTTCCGAAACTTCTAAAGATTCACAGAGTCTGTGTGATGTGAATTTTTTGTATTCGAAACTAAAACATTCATGGATCAGGCAACCATCTCTAGGTACATGTTCCCATATATGCTTTATTTTGCTAGTATGATTTTCCAAGAAAGACACAATTATAAATCAATCATTTATACTTTTTATGTCGTCAGTTTCATCATTGATAGTAATAATAGACAGTTTCATCATATACAATTTATAAGATTTAACCAGAATCTCTAGAAGAATAAATTCATAGCGTTATAATTTCAAAAACTACACATGACGATGTGANAATTCTTCTTTTTTACTTGTTTCAGGGATTTCAAATCATTCTATATAGTAGACAATGGAAGTCCGAACTAGTGAAATTCATCATGAAACATTGTCAATCACCTTCAAACAAACATGACTCTTATTGAAAACTATCATATTTCCTCACTTCTGAGGTCAAAACCTTGAAGCTAGTCATTCCAATTGGGCAAATGTACCGCTTTCTTGCTCTAGATCAAGTGAAGAGTAGGTATCCTTAATCTTCACTTGCGGTGGAAATATTTCCCCTGAAATTTAAAATAAATCAACATGTTACACGAATTTTTCACCGTCACAATTTCAGTTGTTTAATTCAGAACGACTTCTTCTAATGGGAATACACTGTATATTATTCAATATGTTCCGTGAGTTATTCAGTATTCCACGTTCATTAAAATTCATGAATTAACGTATGCACAAATGCGTTGAACATACATATTCCGGCAGTTTTTTCTACACGTTTTGAGATGTGTTCTGTACCGAGATTCGAAAAAGCCCTTATTCTCCCAACCAGTGCAATCAGAAGGGTGCTTTGTGTCGAGTTGTGAATTATCCAGACTCGTCCCATCCGTGCCTGTAGGAGCAGGTAGGGCTGCTTGCACCTGTTGTTCTTTTTAGCCTCCCCCTTTTTCAACTCGCAACGTGGCTTCTCCACAATGAATCTCAATGCCGATCTTCTATCGGCTCGTTTAAAATTACGGATACAGTCACATAATCCTAATAAACTGTTGACACTTTTTGGCCGTTTGTATACTTCAAATCTACCCGTTAACGATTCTTTCTACCCCCAAGAGCTGTGACACAGTGACTAACATCGTGTATTATCACACATTATTTTGTTTTGTCAATCCATTTGCATCTGCAGGTAGAAAGTGAGACATGAAAATAACTTGAACAAGTGTTTCCTTTATATTAACAATGAAAATAGGTTCATTTGTTGCTTCAGAACTGAATAATTCTGAAGACTGTATATATGAGAAAATGAATATTTTGAAATTGAAATTTTGAAACACTCATTTCTCTCAACGTACCTACAGTAGGTTCTGGTAAATTTCTGCTGGAAAATAACTACTTCCCCGGCTAATACCACGCTAGATATTGAATTATATCCGGCAGATTTTAAACAGATACTCAATAATAGTGATAATGATAATACTTTATTTTCTTAGCGACAGCTGAAACATATACAGAATATACAGTATATAGTATATACAATATATACATACAATATATATACAATACATACAATATATACAATATACAGTATATAGAATTTGTCAAAAAAGCAGTGGCCAATTGATTAAAAAATGGAACTAAAAGTCTTCCAAGGAGTAGAATTCACATTTTAACAGATACTTCCTAAGTCATTGTTTGAATGATTTCAGTGTTACACATGATTTGATTTGGTCGGAAGTTTATGAAAGATTCGTCCTTGAAAATGGCCCATGTGAATCATCTCGCTGTTTTGTATGATTAATGTGAATTTGCTGTTTATAATAATAATAATAATACTAATGTTTATTCAGATTCAAATCACAAAAATAAATAACCAAAGTAATACATACATACAGTTGAATAAACATCGTAGAAACCACAGAAGCATCAGATGTTGCTTGTATGTGGTGAGAAAGAGATCCAAAGGAAAAAAAATAATATAAGATAAATATTAAAGTATGAGAATGAATTATAAAAAGGGGATTTGCATGTGAAAATAAACTACTTAATATATGAAATTGAAAACACATTAGATAATATAAAATCACAAATATAAGTATAAATATAAAAAGTTGTCAGTTTTGACATATAATATTATTCAAATATAAAATCATACAAGCATAAAACTAAATTGACAATTAGGTAGGTATAAAGTCACAATTGTAAAATACGCGTACTAGTAATAATATATAAAAACATGTTGAAATCGATATGGATGTTGTTGAAAATGGATGTGATATATATTAACAAAACGATAGTGCCCATATATACA
>NW_019289693.1:297199-336051 GCF_000500325.1 Leptinotarsa decemlineata
TATGAATCAATACGTTTTGTCAATATTCACCATCAGTAGTTTCTTATTCAGCCAATATTTTATGAGGAGGAATTCTGATTCAACTTTTATTTTTAAGGAATTCCAGTTATCAGTTTAGTAAAATATAGCTCATCTGCGAATCCAACTATGTTTCCGTTGCCTAATGCAAAAATTGCAGTTTCCTGAACTTATGATTTGTCAGCTTTCGCTAGGAAATAAGATTCCAATATATAATGGGAAGAGTTCTGTTATCACCTTTTTATGGGGGGTTTTTCACCTTCCATCAAGGCCAAAATTTGCCTTCGTTATCGTAAATGGAAAAGATCTGATGAATCTTGCAGATTTAGACCTATGAAACATAAATATTGTGGAAGGTGGAAAATCCCAAGAAAAATGTTGATAATAAACTTTGATATCATTCACGAAAAAATATTTTCATTCAATTATAGGTATTGGTCCTGTGGCCCTGTGGTGATCCATACTTTATTATTCGAAATCCGATCATTCTCTCCCAGGTTTTACGTAATGTTTCGGATCACTTGAGTGTATTTTAAGTATTTCAACCTTTTCCCTTGGATTCTTCGTTTTCTAGACTACAGAACAGTATTCATTTTCTGACTGACCATCCCAAAGGCTTCAACAAGTGTAGGCTAATAGAATAGAATATAACTTTATTTTCAAACATTACAATCACAGTGAACTTACAGCTAGATTAGATTAGATTGTCGGGGAGCTAGCCGATGATTGATTCACTGCGACCTTTACAGATCTATTGTGATGCTCCTTGGTTGTTAGATCATTGTCTAGCTTGGTGTCTTTGCTGAGACTCCATAGCCTTGACACGGACTCCTTCATAAAGCTGCCAGCCTCTGATTTCTGTTCTCCGCATTTTGCGTGTCTCAGCCTTGCTATCGCTTCGCATTCACAGAGCACATGCAGTGCGGTTTCTTTCTCTTCTTGACAAAACCTGCATAGGGTTTCTTCTGTCACAATCATGTTGCTCATTTGTTTCCTGAGTCGGCTATGCCCCGTTAGTAGACCCACCATTACCGTCACAACCTCACGGTTGTGGTTTAGCAGGTCTTCCGTGAATCTAGGCGATAACTTACAGCTAAGGGCATCCCCCAGTCTCCAAAATTAAAGAAAATAGTGTCATGTACAATTGATTGAATCAATCTAGGAACTTGAAAACAAATATTTGTATGGGTTGAAATATTAAAAACATTCGTATGAATTAATATAAATGAAATAGTTGTATAATTTTGAAAATGTCCATATAGGACGAAACTAGAGTAACGTTAGTTACAAATAAAAGTGGTAAAAAACATAGAAAGTTTCATTTCTCTTCTCTTCATTATGATTTCCTACTACGTAGTAACGGCTACATCCATCAATTTATTAATAATAATAATGTTTATTGTGCAAAAACAAGTTTTATAATACACAAAGGGAAAAGGGTTAGCCAGAGGCTATCTTCCACCCGTCCCATAATAAAAAGAAAAAAATAAGCAAACAGTAAAACTATAAGTAACAGTTACAATAGATACAAAAATAATTATGGAGATAATATAAAAGATTACAATCATTTTTGAACATCTAAGAAATAAATTTGAATTAATATATAGACAAATGAATATACGGTAATGAATTATTTAGATATTTCGGTCCAAAGTAAGAAAAACATTCCTCAAATTTGGTGGTAACATGATATGGAATAGTAAATGTATATTTTCTTAAATTGATAGAATGATTATCAGATCGCTTACTAATTAATCTGAACAATTAATTAGGAGTTTTGCTTCCCAATAGTTTATATGAAAATGCAGATATGAGATAACGAATTCTAAACTCAATATTCAGCTGATCTAATTTCAATAAATATAGAGTTACATGACCACGGTAGTTTATGCAGCACACAAATCTCATACAAGCATTTTGTATGCGTTAAAGTTTGTGTTTATTATAGTCTGGCAAGAAGTTGTAATACACTGAGCAGCAATATTCAATATGGGGATAAATCAATGATTAAACTAAATTCAGTTTTGTTTCTTGAGAAAGCTGGAACTTGAACTTGTATAAGGATTTCAGTTTAAAAAAGCAAGTTTTGTAAATGTGTTCAACGTGCTCGTTGACCGAGAGAGTGTTATCGATATATACACCTAAATTTTTTGCTGAATTCACGTAGTCAATCGGTTCATTATCAAGAAAAAGATGGAAATCTGTTTCAACTTCATTTCTTTGTAGGTCAGATCCTTAACAGAGGGCTACTGTTTTATTTGGATTTATTCGAAGGCCATGATTTTTGGAAAATAGAAGTATATTTTCTGAACCTAAGTTCATCCTGGTGATAGCTGACTAATAAGAAAGTTTTTCTTCCTTATTCAGAGGAATCGGGCAAATTACGGATATGCAGTTGGTTAGTTTGGTTAGTACCTCGTCCACTAGATGGAGTGACATTTTTGATGTTCGCTCCAACTTCGGAAGAGGAATGAAATACTCTGAAAGAATTCCGATTTTCAATTGTGGAATATCATTGACTTTAGGTCGATGATGGTCACTATCTTGCACTGATGAGTGGCTAATAAGCCCGAAACCGGTCTGCAAGTGTGCCCGTTCCATAATTGAAGGTCGACTCTTTCAGTTGTATTGCCAATTGCATATGCAGGACATTTTCTGTGAAGATTCCTGCACTGACGCCTGTCTGATATAATCCAACGCCCTTCGTGGTATTAGCCAGGGGAGTAGTTGTTTTCTGATAGGCGTCAGTCCATTAAACCTACTGTGTAGGTATATAGAGACTGGCTTGAACGTTTGAAGTTCCATTTGCTTCAGATTTGCATAGTAAATATTATTAGATTGACTTGACAGATATAATTGAAAATCATCAGCATATAAATGTACGTCGCACTGAGATAACGTGGCAGGAAAGTCAAAAATTAAAAGAGAGGACATTAATGGACCTAGAATGCTACCTTGTGGTACACCAGAAGAAGTTTCCTGAACAACCAGTATAACGGGTTATACTGAATAACCAGTATAACCCGTTGAGCCCTTCCTGTGAGATAGCTTCTCACCCAATCTAGAAAACTGCATTCAAACCCAATGTATTTTAGTTAACTCAGTTTAGTTTGAAGTTTACCAGATCGAATGCTTTGCTTTGATCAAGCATAACCAAAAATGAGACCATCGATTTGTCCCGAGAAGTAGTGATATCATTGATAACCTTCAACAGAGCAGTGTTGGTACCGTGTTTCTGTCAGAATCCAGATTGCACTTCTGGAAGTATGTTGGCTGTATCCAAATATACTTTGATTCGTTGTGTTATTATTTTTTCAAAAATTTTTGAGAATGCTGGTAAAATACTTATTGGACGTAACTCGTTGAAACAGGTGGGTATAAGTATTTTGGAAGTGGGTAAATATTAGCAATATTAAAAAAACATTAATGTCTTAGTCTCCTTGCAGTTTCGCTTCGTGATAATATCTATTCTCCCAAATATTCTTCAATAGAGTAATGTTCTAGATCCATTATAATATTGATTATGGGCCTCTTGAATACTCTTATGTTATATTCTTGTTTAACTGTTGGCGGAAATTTATTGAAGAACCTAATATATGCATACCTGATACATGTATTTTCCATTGATAAAAGTCTGTGGATTGTGATATTAAAGTAAGTGTTATGGTTTCGTGTGTTTAGACTTCATTGTATTTTTTGCAAATTTATTGCGATTATCAAATAGAAACATTGGGCACTCTAGCGAGTTGCATCTGCTGTCCAGAAAAAAAACTCCTTCATTCAGATAGGTTACAATTTGAACAGTAGTCTTCCAACTGGGATACTTGAGGAACATCAGATGATGATGTCAGTGCTGAAGACGCTGATCGAAAATGATCATATACCCGCAAATTCAAGGTTGTAAACTCTATAAGTAGTACCTTCGAACTTAAACAATGGATTTTAAAAAGTTCATCTCAGTGATGTTAGTCTATCAATAATCTGTAAATGACTGGACTATAAAAGCAACTTGGCAATGCAGCATCGTTCGCCTCAACAGACACCTGCAGCGAGTACCCCTGCGGGGGCGGGGAAAGGGCGATCGAGTAAACGGAACAGGCACTCGACTTCAACCCGTGCAGCGTGCACTCGCGAGTCAGTACCCCCCTGGCCCCACTCCTCTCTAACTGTCACAAATCCACGGAACACGACCAAGATATACACACTGTAATCATCTCTAGTACCCAGTTGCCACATCGGATGTGTTGACCTCTCCGATTTGTCTAATAATACACTTTCGATGAGATTGGGTCATACGTGGGGACTATTGGAACCGTTGTCACAGTTATAAGGTTGAAATCTGGGACTTGACGAGTATCGAACCGAAAATAAAAACTATACTGTCTGATACGTCGACGACTTTCCAATTCAGTTTTTGAGAATCTTCTTTGATTTTGTATAGGTATAACAATAATACAACCCTTGTCTTCAACTAGCTCCAAAATAGCTTAGGCCAGAGTTGGCCAACATAGGCCAATGATGAGTTGCTGAAATTTCATCAGTTTCTCTTGTATTGATGGAATTTCAGCAGTAGCTCCACTACCAAAAAGTAATCACTAGCTTCTGAACCTGAAAAATCTTCGAGAAACAACTGAATACCGACAAAGATTCTGGTACTCGGAAATGGACATACATTGTATCAAATAAAACGATCAGTTAGCTAGTACCTATGTATGTCAGGTTCCTTGGACTGGTCATGAACAAAGATATTTTTTTCCATCCCTTCGAAAAGCTGCTCTAGCAAAAATTAACAGAAATGCTTTACTGTTCGATTGCTTCTCTTGCAATTATCTATAGACAGTTCTGTAACAGTTACCTCTAACTTCAATTATGTCTTTTACTGAACATCATTGACTCTTTTGAAGAAACTAAATATCCAATTTATTGCTTTGCTACCTCTTTATGTAGTTATTTGATCTTCACACACGAGAAGTTGTAAATTTCAACAAAAACTGGAAGGAATTCTGATGTGGAATGATTGAAATCAGAGGTATAATCAAGCGCTAAGAAACCTACATGTAAGTTATTTTCAAGAAAGTATGGATCACTTCTGGATATAATAATGTATCGACATATATTTCGGTTAGCAACCTAGAATAATTTATAAGTGGTCAATTTGCAGAAGATTAGCGAAACCACGTTGCTGGTAGTGGAGTAAAGCTTGTATAGAAACCCTACCCACTATTTCCGACCAGAAAGTTGCACACACACCTCCGTGACATTTGTAAATCGCCTCGACTGTCGATGGAGACCCACGTTGTAGAAAGATGTTTTTGATATTGTGCATAACTCATTTACTATACAAAAAAATCATTGAAAATTTTCACTTCCAGCAATCTGAAAAACTTAAAATTGTAGTGGAGAACTCTATACACGTTAAGAAAAAGCAAACTGCTTACTTGATAGGTACAATTGGAACTTCTGATTTCAAATAAATTTAATGAAAAAACTTTTCTCGCAATGTCTATAGACACTCATCTCGCTAATCATCATGTTGATGACTTGAAATCATCTTTCTTTGATGAAAGGGTTAGAAAAACATGGATTTTCAATAGTTCAGAAATTATTTGCAAAAAAGCAGAAAATCGACGGAAGAATTCAAAATATTTCCTCAGCATGAGAAGCATAAGCAATCTTCAAGCTTATCTTGCCCCTTGAAATTTATCACTCAACACTGAGTCATTTCTTCCAATACAAAACATCTTCCTTCCATTTTTATCGTTGTTGTCAAATAGCTGTATTCGTTAGGAAACACGGTCTTAAGAACACAGAGTGAAACATTTGTTTAATATTCTGGGTTATGAATACTTAGCTAGCTTATTTGGATACATTAATGATGTGTTCTATAGCTGTTGCACTGAGGCGTAGTTTTCTCCAGGAAGTCCTCACAGATCGAGAGAATATTTTTAAGCGTTCCTTTATTCTACACATCCAGCAATATTGGAGAGCTCCCCAACTTGTTCCCTGAGTTCATCTTGAGTCACCATCTTTCAACGCCATTACTTAGCAAACTGGATAATGGGTTGCAGGCCTCAGCTGCAAAGGAATACAGCTGTGTGTCTTCTACTCCTTCCAATATTCATTGGAAACATTCCAACTGGAAAATTGGAATCTTCCACTAACAGGGATAGAGAGGAGATTAAAGAGGTTGAAGACTTGCTTCAACCTCTATCTTTACCGCGGTGCTGAAAAGTCAGTATTCATTTGATGATGAAGATTGAAGACTGATACAAATTATTTGTTTGGAGTCCACTTGCTTGAGCTACATATATGTGAGCAGTATTCCAGTCATTAAAAATGCAGTGCCGCTTTGGCCACATTCCCATCATGCTCATTCAATGAGAGAACAGTGCTAATCGTGATTCCTAGTGTGGAAAATGATTATCAAAAGAGATCTCAGCAATAATATTTTTCAGCTATCCGTGCATGATTTGATTGCATCAGTCGCTTCCACTTTTTGTGAACGATGAAGAGGATTTTGGAAAACCAGATAGAAGGCAATATATGAAAGGTTTGCAGAGGTGTGGAGTTAGTATATACTCCCATTAAAAGAATGGTGATTGCTGAAAATAAAAGGCTATTGGAAACTGATGGCCAAACTGCCATTGAAATCCATAGTGAAAACGGTCACATTAGGCTTTGAACAAATCCAAAGCTACTACCAGAGATTCTTTATAGATGCTATGAACATGTAAAATGAACTACCAGATCTTTGGTCAAACTTTGATAATGGAAATCATATTGGCGATTACTATTCTTGTACGTCATAAAAGGTCAATATTTTAAAATGAACATTGTGTAATTATTATCATGGAGAGTGTAATTGATTTTCATCAAGTAACCTGTCCGTGTATTCATAACTTGATCATAAACAACAGCACTGATGGTCTTCTTATGAGGCTTCGGGAAACTTTAGTCGTTTTCTAGTTGTCAGACAGCTCACCAACACTTATAATGACGTGTTATAGTTTCAAACATATATTTTGAGATAATACTTTCGAAGAATTTTGGGAACCATCAATGATTCATTCTGTGTTTTGTGTTTAGACCGTAATATCGATTATAAAAATACTGTTCTTGCTAGAGCGTACCGGGTGATCAGTTCGTGCACTCAGCCTGCTCCGTAAAATTTGGAACCTTTTGGACATATTCTGGAAGACCGACATGCTAGCCGTAGACAGAGAAATCAGAGCTGATCTATGTAACCCACTCCAAAGCCTTTTCACCGAATAGCGGCTGGACGTGGTATACTTGATAGATATAATCCAGACTAGCTTCTGGAAAAATATTTTTGGTTGTATGTATCATGCGTGACTGAACACCTGCAGTATAACCCAGTAGCCATAACCCAGTGGTTCATCTAAATTTAAGACTTTAAGGGGGGTATTGCGCCCACCAAATGTATAAAGAGTTTATCATTATATGCTTTTTTTAAATTATCAGTTAAGAGAGTGAAATAACACTGGTGTCACTAAAATCACTTCATGATGGATACTCAGTACGAAATTATGATTTCAGAAGTTTTCGTCGTATATGATTTTTTCGTGTTCATTTGAATGTCCAAATGTTTTGTGCAACTCCTAAATGTCGGGAATTAGTTCAGTTTGATAGCTTATCACTTTGTAGACAAAAATAATTGGGAAAAGGACATCCAAAATTTCATTGAAAACTTCAATATAATATAATTGGTCTTTATTCAACACATATCAAAGTAACACAATCGATGTGTCTTAAAATTAGGTATAAAGAATAGCAAGAGGTTCAGTTTGAGCAGTTTTTCAACTGAACCATACAGTCCGATTTTGTCAAGACAAGGACCTCATACAACATAACAAAGTTTCAGTCAGTTCAATCCTGAGTTATTTGGATATAACACGTAGCACCCTTGCATACATTTTGTTACATGGTTCCTGAACCTCAATTAAGAATTATTTATCTTCTGAAATATTTGTATATTTGTGTACATCTGAGTTTTTGATATGGCGTTGTAAGTCATTCGCGTTAGCTAAAACCATATCATTTGATTTGAACGATAAGTAAATTGTTAAATCAATCAATCATCAGCATATATGTGTAGTACTGAAACAAAGTTACAGCGGTAGATGCAAAATAATATCGGCTCTAAAACCGACCCCTGAGGAACTTTTTCATTAATAATATTCATTTGATCTTCCATTGCAAGTTACTATATATTCCTCTCAACCATTCAGATAGTTTTTCTTCGCTGGTGTATGGCTGAAAGTGACATGTTCATCTACTGATGGCGACAACTTGGTTACCGATTGAAAATAGTGTTGCAGTTGTTATGTGTGAGTGAAATGATGAAATTCGGGTATTCTTATCTATAACTTCTCCCTCCGAAACAATTAATACAATTTCTTGCTGTTTTAGAAAAGTGTGGCAACTCCGCGATTGATTTCAAGCTGTGTTGCAGCCTCTGTCTGTGCATTTAATCCGAGCTGGATGCATTGGCGGTCGCGGGGGCGGGCAGGATGGCGTGATGTCAGTGACGTCACGGCATGCTGGTACTCGGCTAGGAGGGGACACAGCCACGTGTTCCTTCGGTCCAGCCTGTACTACGCTACCCACAGATCAAGGACAGTTTTACGATCTCCTGCATATAGTACTTGTCTTATTGTACATTATAGTCCAGAAGCCAGTGAACGTTTTATTGGATCATTTGGTACCGGTTGAGTAATATTTTTTGTTGTATAGTACGAGTTGCTAGTACCAAACTGGAGTGTCCAGGTATCCCTCAGGGCAAGTTTTTGCTTCTGCTACCTAACTGGTTTTTTTGTACTGGTCTCTATAATTTAGATCAACTGGTCAAGGTTAAGTGCTGTTGACAATATGATGAATCAATTATGAATCAGTATTTATGTAAACACTTCGATTCAACCTCAGAAACTCATTAGGTGATAGTTTGATCAACTCTTTTACCCCTTTTCGCTCGTTATTATCCTTTATTTCAGTGATATCTGATCAAGTTCACTTCATCGGAATTATTTTTTATCTGGCTCTTCTGGATGATAAAATATTTCTTCTCACTCAATTCACTCGAGATATGCAACCCAGATACTTTAATTTATCTCTGCCTGTCACCTGGAAGTTATGCATTCCTAACTCAGTGGATACCTACAGGTAAATGATTTCAGAACTTCCAGCACTATTTGTCAATTCGATGAGATATAGATTCATGCAAAACCAGTGCTAATTTCGAGATACTCCTGAGCATACGTTCTATAGCAGGCAATTCTGCCAAAGGGATCTGAAGATCTCGAATATTATCAATTTCAGTCCCACTCAACACCTTTTTTTATCTTAGTCCCATCAGTACCATACCAATGCATTCCTAACTAGCTACAACTCATACGATGCGTGTATGCCAATTTGGGATCAAATTATGTAGAATCAATTTCGAAAAAATATGAATGATTTCTGTTATGCAACTACAATATTATACACTACTCCAAGAAGCTGGTTAAAGAGTCCAGCCAGAAGACGACAAGACCCCACAAAGAAGGGAAGCCACTGCAGACTACTACCTCACCTCTTGTCAAAGGCTGGCAGGAAGGATAAAAAAATTGATATGAGTATAACATGCGGATCTTAAATGATCTTGTGATTATTGCTTTAGGGCAGACATAGGACGAAGCTCGTTCGACGGTTGATGCCAAAGCTTGGTTTCATAACCGATCTTCTTGGGAAGCCACGCATATCTTCGATATTCGTGAATTGAGTCTTTTGTCGATCAATAGATGCCTTCTCCGTGAGAGAAGAAGTCATCACCCTTACTTTCTCAGGTTTCACCTCAGACGACCGTTGAGTCCAAGAGTGCATTTGTGGTGTAGCATCACTGATCATACCTATGGTGGGTTGAAACCGCGCTGTCTGGTGTTGAATCATCAGCTAAAATTTTTAGGCTTCAGTTTCATCAAGATGCTTTGCAGTGGAAGTTGTAACATGAGACAGACCACTCATCTCGATTGGCGGTTCATGTGAAAACTTGACTTTGCAACTGACTACCTCTGGAAGTCTTGTTTACTTACGATGTTCGTGTTTGAGGATATTTGAGTCCAGCAACGCATTCGTAGTTCAGTCTAGCACCACTGATGAGATCGGTGATGGATCAAAACACAGCTGGGCTCCATTTTCATCTAGTTGCCTTGCAGTGAACCTGGCATTGGAAGACAGGATAAATCCTGTTCAGAGGTCGTTGTTAAAGATTGGTTATGTAACCCACCACCTTGGAGAGCCTCGTTTATTTTTGATATTCGTGTTTCGATCCCATGGATGACACCTTCATGTCCATATTTGCGATGTCTACATTTCATCTTTGAATCTCGAGAAAAAAACGAAACTTCAAAGTCGGGGCATATGATTCTCCTACGACTTCAATAAATCGTATGAAATGAGGTTTGTTTCGATTCTGGGTTTGGTACATCATGCGCAGTTATAAAATTTTGTTTTAGTTCATTCAGAACCGTCTTATTACTGATCCCAAAGTGTTTAGTTTTCTCATACCGATTCAGAACTCTTCCAGAAGTTCTAACTAGTCCCCACATTGGAATAGGGGACTTCTAATACACTGATGCGCACTACAATTCCACAATTTGTAATGAAACAACTAGAAAACAAGATGACAAAGACCCAACTACAGATTTTTTTTTGTTTTTTCATTGGTTTGATCTGTTGCAGAACTGTTCTGTAACTGATATGTTCCACACGTTGATTCGGAACGTTTTTCTAACAGTTCGCGATACAGAACCAAAACAAACCTATGGAATCTTGTCCCCTGACTATCTGAATGTTATCCATGCAGCGCGCGCTGGTTATAGCTGGAGGCTCATTAGCTGAATTCAAGGCCACTACAATCATACCTTCATTTCATTTATCTCACTATTATACAGAATAACAAATTTATGAATTTATTTGCAATTATCGTTCTAGGCAACAGGTACTGCAACATCAGTTGGCAAGGTTAGTAATAACAATCGGTTTGATGGAGATAATTTGATAATGAGCCTCCCATTTGCATACAAGTAACAACTGCGCTTACCGTGGTATATCGACCAATGCTTGACCTTCTTCATTCTCTTTTTCAACTTTAAAGCGTAGAAACCCTCGTGAGTAGTGCCACAAGGTGCCGTACTTGACCCGGTTCTCTCTCTTATGTCGATGAATCTCCATAGGTTCAACAAAGGCACTGGCACCAATAAAATCATCATTGAATCCATGCATTTAAATCCAAATTTAAATATTGTGATTTCATCTTGGGGAAATTTTTGTGAAATCTTTGGAGTTCAGCGGCATATTGAAGTTCTGTAGTCAGAATAAATCCCTAAACCCTCTTGCCTGTTGTAGTCTGTGCACTCTTAAGATATCAAATAACCTCCCAGAGTACTTAACCTTGCATCTATACATTTATTTGCTTCACTGACACTTCTTTTGCATTACTATCACTAGGACCCAAATATATTCAAGTGACACTTTTTTGTGAGATTTTCAATGAATAGATTACAAAGCCGCAATACGTGCTTGCAAACTACAAACTTGCAATTCGAACGAAATAAATTTTATTCAATGCACGTTTGCCAACATAACACAAGTCGAATAATTCCGTCGGCATGTATCCGGCATTTGATGAAGCCGACGAAGGCCGCTTTTGCCTGGTCCTGATTGGCGAAGGTTCCACCGGTGGGAAAGTTATATAAATGTTTGAAAAGATGGTAGTCGGTTGGCGAGAGGTCTGGGGTGTATGGTGGGTGAGGTAGAACTTTGATGCAAAATTCGTTTCATTTTTGAACAGTGATTTGTGAAACGTTGTCATGGGGCTGGATCGGACCCCTTCTGTTGACCAGCGATCAGAATGACGCAACCTTCAACTGTTTTCTAAACAAATTCAACAACCTAAAAATAATGCTCTGATACCTTTTCGAAAATACAGTTGGCATAAAGATAACTGTTCAAAATCGATCAAAATGACGCAACACACAAGTGTTTGTTCTCAAGAACAATGTTCTTGAGAAACATATATTCTTCGAATAAATGATCAGCTGAAATGTAACCTAAATATCTACGATTCTTCTCAGATGCAAAAGTTTCATCATTATTATGTCCATCAAAAACAACTTTGACCTTGGTTCCATAAACATGAAGTAAATATCTGATGTACATTTGTAGTACTAATCAGTATACGAGAATTTTTCCAAAAATATTCACGCAAAACTTAATATTCATATAAATATTGTACCTACATATTGTTTGGACAACATGAATATAATTATATCCCTGCTTCAAAACTTCAAAAATGCAAGCAAAGAAAAATTTGAAAAAATCTTCAAAATCGGAGTTGTTGTCTCATTATTTTTAAAGAACAGAACACAAGCACTACAGGTAAATCCTAAAGGCGCTCTCACAGCGATGCCTGTGCGAAAGTAGCGATTCACATTGGGTTTGAAACGCTGGAGATTAAATACATGTGGAAAAACGTTCTCAGGAAGTTTATTCCATATAAACACAGTTCCCCAAACGAGAGAGTTCTTAAGCAGTGAAGTTCGAGGTGTCCTGAGATGAACCTCAAAACGATCAGCAGCCACATCCGTCGCATATTTCTGATATGTACCGATCTTGTTGGAATCAAATGTGAAAGTATCTATAGAAGAGAGATTAATTTCCAACCTTTCCTCGATGTTTCAGGCTATCAAGGTTACACGTGATATTCGCGTCTCCAATCAGGCGGATGGCTCTTTTCTGGCTGGAATCCAGCAACTTCAGGGTATGTTTGGGAGCAGAGCTCCATACATGAGAACAATACTTCAAAGAAGATCTGAACTGAATTGAGGTGTGTACAGTTTTCTGGTTTGGAACAGTGTTCCAAGCTTTTGAGAAGCAGCCTTAGCAATTCCAACGACATGAATGTGCCAAGATATATGGTGCCCATTTTAACCCTCAATAAACTTATCGAAACACAAAGCGGAATTGTCTGACCTGGCATTAATATATCCGGTTCGGAGACATTTATCTTCATGGAAAAAGCCGATGCCTGGGTTTTTGTGGCATTGAATTGAACCTGGTTACTTTCATCCCAATTCGAAATTCCTTCTAGATCCTCATTAAGATATGCAACTTCCTGCTGCCGGTGAAGATGTGCATCCGCAGCCGATGTCCTGGAATCCAAATGGAATAACGAGACAAGTATGCTCTCGTCAGAAAAGCAATATATTGGATTCTTGGTTTTTGCCAATAAGTCGTTGATATACAATGAAAAGAGGGTTGGAACAATATGGATGCCTGGGAACACCAGCGTTGATGGTGAAAGTATTACGGAGATATCCATCGACGGCCACTTGCAGGGAACGTTCTTTCAGGAAGGTGAAGAGCCATACACAGAAATGTTCCGACAAGCCATAGCATCAAAATTTGGCCAGCAAACCCTCATGCCACACACGGTCGAAGATCTTAGAAATATCAAGCGAAACAGCTCTTTTTTCTTCATGTTTATCGATTGCGTTTTGGGTGACATACGATAGAAGGTCGTCTGTTGATCTTTGTTTCCGAAAGTCATATTGATGATCACTCAAGATGTTGAAGCATTCCAAATATTTGAGGATTTAGTGGTATAATGTGATAGCAAAGCGACTGGTCTATAGTTATTTGGAAGATTTTTCTTGCCCTTTTTGAGAATAGGCTGAACACGAGAATTCTTTCAACATAAAGGAAAAACCCCTTTTCTCTAAGACATGTTGAACAGTCTGCAAAATACTGAAGACTTCACAATATTGCTTGTTTCAGGTATATGTTGACGCCACCAATTTCTTTACGAAAATACTGAACCCTGAAAACCTCCAAATATTTGTAAACTCCTTCACTATATAGGGTGTAACTGAATAAGTGTAAAACATTCAAGAAGGTGATATCTCATAGAAAAAAAGATAGGTTCTTTCATATAAAGAAATTTCATTGGAGCATCCCTTGTTAAGATACAGCCCCTTAAATGGGGTACATAAAATTTGTATAACAATTTTTTTCTCAAGCACTAAAAAAGTTGTGTTGTGTTGTGAGTTTTGTTATTAATAAATTAGTTTTGTTTATTACCTTTAATAGTTTAATGCAGGCACTAACTACAAAATAACAAATCCAGTTCGCATTTATGACGATGTATTTTATTTTACGAACAACTACAGAGATACATCGTCATAAATGCGAAAATACGAAACTAATCCATCTAGTGAGTCGCTATTAGCGGTAGATGTTAGAACCGTATAGAATATATGCTGAAATGTATCCACAACGGCAGCATCCTTCACATAGAATATGTGCTCGACTTCATCAACGATTACGAGAACACCACAGCTCGAGGAAGCAGTACTTGATTTGATTGAAGAACAACCTACTACCAGTACGAGAAAGATTGCTTTCCAGCTAAATGTGGATCATATGACGGTATTTTGAATTTTGAAGGAACAACTCTTATACCCTTACCTTCTGCAACGAGTACAGGCACTGTTACCGCGAGACTTTCCGAACCGCCTTGAATTTAGCAATTGGATGATGGAAATGATTAGAAGAAATTCATAATTACCATATATGGGCTGATGAAAACCCTCACGCTATTGTCGAAACTAACCATCAAGAACAGTTTTCTCTTAACGTGTGGTTCGGAGTTATTGGGGATGATTTAATTGGGCCTCATTTTCTACCTCCTTGGTTGAATGGTGAGGCATACGTTCAATTTTTAAGAGAAGTGCATCCAGTACTGCTGGAGGAAGTTCCTTTGGGCGTCAGAAGGGATATGTTTTTTATGCATGATGGGGCTCCCGCCCATTTTAGTCTAGTAGCATGTCAGCATTTAACTGAAACATATGCAAATCAGTGGATAGGTTGAGGAGGACCACAGAACTGGCCCGCTCGATCCCCGGATCTCAATCTTCTCGATTTTTCTATTTGGGGCCATTTACAGCATTTGGTTTATCGTACTCCTGTTCGCGATGTAGAGGACTCAAGAAACCGCACCATCGGTGCGAGCAGGGTAATCAGAGAGACTCCAGGAATATTTGAGCGAATACGTGGCTCAATGCGCCGACGTCTAGACGCTTGCGTAATGTCTGAAGGTAGACATATTGAACATTTACTATGATTCCTACATGTTGTGTGTTTTGTTATTAATAAATTAGATTTGTTTATTACCCTTTAATCGTTCAATGAAGGTACTAACTACAAAATTGCAATAAGTCCAGCTCGCATTTATGACGATGCATCTCTGTAGCTGTTCGTAAATTAATTTTTTGCTGCGAACTGGTTTATTTTGGGCCAAAAACCCAAGAGACATTTTTTGTTTAAAATGAAACATGCTGTCGGAAATACATTTTTAAATGGTAAACAAATAATAAGACAAAAAGTTACATTGGAAATAAATTTCAGGGGTGGAGTTTTCCACTCCTTAGATCCATGGGGTAAACCAAATAAATTAATGGCTAAGTGTCTTTTCGGTAGTAGAAAACGTCAGGTTAATTTCAAAATTGTAACTTTTTCAGTGCTTGTGAAAACAGTTGTTGTACAAATTTCATGTACCCCTTTCAAGAGGCTGTATATTAACAAGGGATGCTCCAATGAAGTTTCTTTATATGAAAGATCTCATCTTTTTGTCGATGAGGAATCAACTCCTCAAATGTTTTACACTTATTCAGTTACACCCTGTATAGATGGAGTTGATGAGCGCTACAACTCTGTCACTAACTTCGTTCATCTTCTTATTTTTATCTGACGATTACCCTACCCAGACTAAGTTTTGGTGGTAGAAAATGTAATGGATCCATTTTCCTCATATCATAAATAATTCCAAGTGACATCAAAATTGATGCTAGAGGAGATACGACAGTTTCAGCAATTCACTATACATTCTGAACATACCCGAAGTCCAATTAAATAGTTATTAGCCTTTGGCAGTGTTCAAATACGCCAATTTCCTGCCAGTATTAGCTGAAGCAAATCAATCGCTTTGTCGCTAGGTATGTTACATTCATTGCGGTAACTGCGGGTGATGTCAAACGTTTAGTATACTGTCCAACATTCAGATTGATCTGAGACGTGTGAATAAAAGCTATTTCATCGATCCATATATTGCCAATAAAATAGCTGGTCGAAACATTACAGTACAGAAAACAGTGGAGATTTATTGGCGATGCAATGTGTTTATTAAGTAAGGCATACATTTCATTTCAGCTGAATAAATAATATGTACAATAATTTCCGAAGCAAGTCAGATATAACATATATTTTGAAATTCATTTTATCTCACTATTTATCGACAATTTCCATGATAATTTCTACAGTTTTTATTTCTAGACGCTAACACCGTAGCTTCCTCGATAGAAATGCAGATTTTACACTGGGTTACAATTCTTATATACAACAGTAGTAGGTACCTCAATTAATTGGTTCTTACTTTTATTTGGGTGACACAACTAGAAATACAAATCAATTCAAAGAACTATGATTATTAAGAAAAAAGGAAAGAAGAAAAAAAATAAAACTGAATTAGATATTAGTTCGTTTGAGGGCTCAGCCAGAGGACCAAACTCAGCCTCTTTTAGAGTTCCCACTTCCTTTTTTGTCAAAGCTTGACGGTTTTGCTGCGAGTCTTCCACCAAACTGCACAACTCCAGTTCTTGCACTGTCAGTACATGCCGATACATTTTGTTCATGGGAAACATTGATAATTCAATTTACCTGTTATCGCTTCTACCTAATGGTAGAAGCGATAACAGGTAAAATTTGTAAACCAATTACAATCTCAGTTCTTGAACAGCACGTACATTTTTGGTCGTTGTTATCATTAAAAAGGAAACCCGAAACTTTACCCTTTTTGAATTCTATGGACTCCAGCAGATCCAACTTATGTCCCTTAGCTTCCATTTTGAGTATGTCGTATGAAGTCCTTCCATTCGTTAAACCCAGTTTATTTTCAAGAAGGAAACATTTGATGATGGCCCTGAGAACCTCATTGAAAGTGGACTCTCGCAGGCTTCAAAGTGCATTTATGGCTTTTATCGCAACTAAACACCTCCATTGAAATCACAGTCTCTGTGGGCTATAGGAAGTAATACGCTTGGGCAAGGAAGTAATACGCTTTGTCATTATTCAATTCCTGATATATTATGCAATGACCTATATTTCTTCCAGTGCTTGCCTATGTCTGTGTTAATCAAAACCAAATAACTATAGACCAGTCGCTTTGCTATCAGTGATATCAAAAATCATGGGGAAAGTTGTAGACCTCCATATCCTTAAATAATTGGAAGGCTTCAACATCTTGAGCGATCATCGATATGGCTTTCGGAAACAAAGATCAACAGGCGACCTTCTGTCGTATGTCACCCATATTTGGCAAACGCAATCGAGGAACATGGAGAATCAAGAGCTATTGCACTTGATATTCCTAAGGCCTTCGACCGTGCGTGGCATGAGGGTTTGTTGACCAAACTTCGATGCTATGGCTGGTCGGATCATTTCTGTGTATGACTCTCCAGCTTATTGAAAAAACGTTCTCTGCAAGTGGTCGTCGACGAATATTTCTAGAATAATTTTACCATCAACGCTGGTGTTTCCCAGGGAGCCATATTGTCTCCAACCCTTATTTTATTGTATGTCAACGACTCTTTGAAAAAAAACAAGATTCCAATATAACGCTTTGCTGACAGCAGCACACTTGTCTCGTCATTCTATTTGGATTCCAGGACATCGGCTGCGGATGCACATCTTCACTGGCAGCAGGAGGTTGAACAATTTAATGAGGATCTAGAAGTGATTTCGAATTGGCGTAAAAGTAATCAGGTTCAATTTAATGTCACAAAAACCAAGGATTGGTTTTCTCCAATAAGACAAATGTCTCCAAACCAGATATAATAATGTCAAGTCAGACAATTCCGCTTTCTGCTTCAATAAGTTTGTTGAGGGTTAAAATAGACACCTATATGTCTTTGCATAATCATGTCGCTGAAATTGCAAAGGCTGCTTCTCCAAAGCTTGGAACACTGTTCCGAACCAGAAAACTGTATACATCTCGACAACTTTTGAAGCTTCATAAAGCTCAGATCAGACCTTCTTTGGAGTATTGTTCTCTTGCATGGAGCTCCACCCCTGAGCATAACTCGAAGCTGCTGGATTCCATTCAGAAAAGAGCCATCAGCCTGATGGGAGACGCTAGCGTCACTGGCAACTTTGATAGTCTGGAACATCGAAGAAAGGTTGGAGATTCGTTTCTCTTTTATAGATAATTTCACGGGAAGTGGTCAAGTGATTTGGCACATTTGATTTCTCCAAGAGCGGCGGACTGTGGCTGCTCATCATTTTGAGGTTCAACGCAATACACCTCGAACCTCACTGTTCAAGAACTCTTCCATTTGGAGAACTACGTTCATGTGGGATAAACTTCCTGAGAATATTTTTCCAAATGAATTTAATCTCCAGCGATTCAATTACATTGTAATAATAATGAAAATGAATAGTTTATTCACAAATATACAGTATAGGCACCGCTCTTAGAGCACCTCAAAGATTTTCTTGAAGTGTGAAGTGTTTGTTTTGTCCTTAAAAAAATGGGAATACTTGAATAGTCTAATCAACAAGTTCAAAAATATGAAAAATAGAGAAAAAGGTCCTAAAAATATGAGCGATAGCTCATTCGATTCGGAATCACCTATAGAAAAATGTTTTTGAANCCATAGACTCATAAATGAATAAGTCTTCAGGAAAAAATGGATAATTCAATTTCGATGGATTCTATTTCTTGTTTAACTTCCCAAACAATTTTTCTGAAACTATAAACAAGCTGATCAGACACATTCGTAATAACTTATTTTTTTTTAAGTTGATGTTTCAAAATTCACTATCCCACCACCCCGTATAAATCCCCGGTTATCCATCACGAAGGTGCTGCAGTCCGGACAATGCCTTTAGAACTTTTATTTATTCAAGAAGCATGTAATCTCTCAAGTCGTATTACAGCGTTTTTACATGGTTTAAAGGGTAGTGGGAAGATCAAGTTTGCAGAGTGGGGGCGGATGAACTTGGGTTGCGGTGACCGGTAGCAGCAGATCAGGACCGTAGGCTAATGCTCCCGAAGGACCAAAGAGGGTCGGCATTCATTAGTCAACGTAATAGAGCGATCATCTGAGTTTACTTCTTCTGAATGAAGTATTAAAAAAATTAAAACAAGCTTAGATGTAAGTGTATTTAGGTAATGTAATGAAACAAATAGAATGAGTTTTGATCCGGAAAGAGAATTGATTCTAGTAAATATATATTAGGTGGACTGAAAAGTTCGTAGAGTTACACACATATGAAGCTACTAGTATTGAATCTATATGATTTTTAGTTGACCTCTAAAGACACCTTTACAAATTTCACAGCTGTCGGACTATTAGCTTGTGTGATAGAAGATTTTGAGTGAAGCAACTTTTGTTAGTTTGAAGAAAATGGATGAAAAGTAATTGCATGTGTTACTGGAGCATTGCATTTTGACGAAAAAATACTGTTGAAGCCATAGCTAGGCTTGATAAAGATTCGAACATTGCCCCAGGAAAATCGAACGTTGAGAAGAAGTTCGCTGAGTTTAAACGAGATGAAATGAACACCAAAGACGATGCATGTAGTGAGATCCTCAAAGAGGTTGTTACTGAAGAAAACATCAAGAAAGTCCATAAAATAATTTTGGATGATCGCAAAGTGAAGTTGATCGAGATAGCTGAGACTCTGAAGGTATCAGAGGAATATGTTGGACATATCATGCATGCATATTTGGTTATCCTAAAGCTCTGTTCAAAGTGGGTGCCGTGCGAGCCACAATCAACCAAAACAACAACGAATTGATGATTCTGAGCAGTGTTCGAAGCTGAAAGACCCAAAATGTATGCGTCGTAAAGTGACAATGCATGAAATATGGCACCATCATTCCACACCAGAAACAAAACGATCGTCATCTGAATGGACTGCACAGGTGCACCAGGGTGAACCGACTCCAAAGCATGCAAAGACACAACAGTCGGCTGAAAAGGTTATGGTATCAGTATTTTGGGATGCGCATGGTATAATCTCTCTGGTATCTGTAGAGTAGGAAGGGTGAGTGTAGTCTCACAGCACTTAGGCCACATGTGACCCATTGTTCATCCTCCCGAAAAGTTGTCCTCCTAGGTCATCGTCCATCCTGTCTTTTCCAGGAAGTTGGACACGTCACTAGGACACATATCCTTTATGTTGGCAGGTGTAGACCAAGACTCGCACACACACTCTCTTTGGCAACCTTGAGGTGTCCCACGGTGGCCTCCGCGAAGGTTTTGGCAGGTGCAGCGATATTCTGTCGTTGCGCGGCTTCTTCAACCTTCTTGAGGTTCCCTCCGTTCAGGTGCACAAGTAAGGGAGCTTCCCTGCAGGGGCAGCCGGTTCCTTGCCTTTATTCAAGGCGGAGTGCTTGGCGCCCGCCACAGGAAGTGCCCTTGCTGTTGGAGGTGATCTGCTCTGTCCAGCCTCATTCCAGGCGGTAGATTGGGGTGGACAATTCTGTTCATCCCCAGCCACCGCCTTAGATTGAAGTGAGCACTTCTGTCCAGTCTTGGGATTGGTTTTTGTTTTTATTGTTTCTGTTTTTATGTTGTTTCATTCATGTGTGTTCCTACGATTAGCAAGCGAAGAGTTGGTCACCTCTGACAGAGCCTCGCATTACCAGAGGTAGGTAGACTGATTACACTGAAGTTTTTGCCCAGTTCCTCAAGGGGATCGTTCGTGACCGCATATCACCCTGCGGCCATTCAGCTGTAGGCACGATTCCTTACACCTTAGCTTGGGTAGGCTGCCCGGACAGGGCTTCCAGTCCCCTGACCGTTTCCTGGCCGCATGGTATATATCTATCTTGAAAAGGAAAAAACCATCAACAGCGACTTTTACATAGCGTTATCGGAGTTAGAGGGTTTGAAGAAAAATTAGATGCTTTTTCATCAATACAATGCACCATGTCACGAATCAATGTACACGATAGCAACATTGCATGAATTGGGCTTCGAATTGCTTTCACATCCACCGTATTCGTCAGATCTGGTCTCCAGAAACTCAAGCATGTTATCAGACCTCAAGAGAAGGCTCGCTGGCAAGAAATTTAGCGCCGAAAGGGGTAATCTTCGAAACTGAAGCCTATTTTGAGGCTAAAGACAAATCGTACTACAAAAATGGTATCGAAAAATTATATAACCACAATAATCGTTGTGTCGCCCTCGAAGGCAACTATATTGAATGATGAAATGATATCCGGGTTTGTGAGTGTGGTCGAAAAAAGCTTGTTGTACCAAAAGTTTCATCTGCTACTGTAGCAGACATCTTCGGTGTGGTGGACCAGTTGTCTGTTTACCAATTCGCTTTTATATTAGTTTTTTTTTCTGGTTATGCAACATAACCATTTTTATATCCAACACTTTCATCCAGCAAACCATGATAGTGCCACCAGGTAGAAAGGTTGGTGAGAATGGTGGATTCAATTTTTTATAGGTTAGGTTCGCAATTATAATTTTATTGATTCAAGTTAAAACACAATCCAAATTTGTGTGGGACAGCTACATATTAGAAAATAGATCTAGTCAACCGTAACCATCTATTAGAAGTAGAATTGAACGTTAATGAAAAAATAGCACGGATTCATTCAATACCTGGATGAACTTGATGAATCCGGAGTGTTTGAAAAAGCAGTACAATATTAGCAAGCAAATTACTGAAAAATGTTCCAATTTCATCAAATATGTTGTTCTCTTTGGAAAATTAGGTTAAGTTATATTTTTGAGGTAGTCAGTAAAATTACACCAAACCGTCTTTTAAATTTTCGTTGAAACGCAGTTGGTTCTAGTGAAAATGGCATCTGACAGTTTCCACCAAAACCACATCAGTTTAATGGAAAGGAAAATGTGCCCTCTTAATCCATATCCGTTGACCGAGTCACCTCCTTACGAACCTTATTTTCCTCTTTTACGTTGTATAACGATTACTGGCGCTCGAGAGTTGAGAAACCAGAAAGGACGGAGTGAAGGATTCATTTCACTTCAGATGGTGCAATGTTGCGCGATGCACTTTTTTCTAGATATACTGTTATTATTCTTAAGGGGCCTGTTTAGGGTTACGGTCTTATACGCTCTTTTGGTACGGACAGCAGGGGATGTATTCCGCATATTCAATTTGAAATCGAACTGGAGGCTATACATTAAAAACCTTCATGCTCGGGAGATGACACAATCATGTGTCACAGTTTAAACTATACATGTCCTTGTGTTGAATCACTTTAATTTCAACTAGTTGCCTTGTAGTGAAAGTTGCAGGAAAAGACAGAAGCAGATCTTCAGTTGGAAGTCGATGCCAAAGCTTGGCTTTGCAACTGACTGCCTTGGAAAACCTGTGATATTCGTAGATTGAGGCTTCTGTCGATTGTATAGACACTTATATATGCTATCAAACGATGAACTCTTGGTTTAGCCTCGTACCACTAATAAGACTTATGGCAGGTGTTTGCCAAAGGATGTTTGTTTTAGGGTTCTAGTTCCATGTAGTTACCTTACAATGAGAGCTTTAGAAAAAAAAAACGAAAAGTGATTCACATTTGACCATCGATATTGAGTTGAATAAGCTGAAGGAACGTCAAATTATATTGAGGGACATATTCAAGTAACACTTTATAGTAAGATTTCCACTGGGTTGTTAAGCGCAAACAACCGCAACACTATCTCATACGTTGTATGAAAACGCTTGAGGAAGCTGTTGAATAGCGAAACACGTGTTGCGGTTTTGTAAACTGTCTCACATCTCACAATGAAGTGTCACTTTGATACTTCATGGATTTTCATCAAGTATCGAACAATTACATGACATAATCAAGGGGCATTAACAGGTTCGTTCCTAATAGCCACCCCTAAATAAAAAAAATATTTTTCGGAATGTTCATCATGTGTATCATCATCAATATTGTTAGTATAGTTACTGTTTGTTTTACCACAATAAAACATGAATAATCAAATATCCTCAACACTATCCCGTGGGTTGTGCTACCTATCGGGCGCGTCCCCAGGTGGCCGATAGGGGAACGGCCAGGGGTCTGGAGGCCCTGTCGAGAAGCCAATGTGGCCTTACGGACGGGGTCCCCGGACTGCTGGTCAGTGGCAGAAATAAGTAGGGTGAGGGAAACTAAGCCATCAAAAAGCTTCTGCAAAACATGCCACCGTGGACCAGCCTACACAAGCTAAGATGTGAGGAATCGTGCCGATAGCTGAATGGCCGCAGGGTGATATGCGGTCACGAACGATCCCCTTGGGGAACTGGGCGAAACCTCATTGTAATCAGCCTACCTCTGGTAATGCGGGGCTCGTGGGAACACACATGAATGAAACAAACACAAAAACAGAAACAACAAAAACAAAAACCAATCCCCAGGCTGGACAGAAGTGCTCAGCTCAATCTAAGGCGGTGGCTGGGGATAAACAGAAATGTTCATCCCAATCTACCGCTAGGAATGAGGCTAAACATAGCAGATCACCTCCAACAGCAAGGGCACTTCGTGCGGCGGCGCCAAGAGCTCCGCCTTGATTAAAGGCAAGGAACCAGCTGCCCCTGCAGGAAAGCTCCCTTACTTGTGCACCTCCACGAAGGTTGAAGAAGCCTCGCAACGACAGTAATAACGCTGCACCTTCCAAAACCTTCGCGGAGGCCTTCCGTGAGACACCTCAAGGTTGCAAAAGGGAGTGTGTGTTAGGCGAGTCTTGGCTTACACCTGCCAATATAAAGGATATGTGTCCTAGTGACTTGTCCACCTTCCTGGAAAAGACAGGATGGACGATGACCTAGAAGGACAACACCCCGGGAGGATGTACAATGGGTTACATGTGGCCTAAGTACTGTGAGTCTACACTTAACCTCCCTACTCTACAGATACCAGATACTCAACACCCTTGTTTCGCTTTTTCTCTTTGTGTACCACAGGGCTCCATATTAGGTCCTATTTTGTTCATTCTGTATGTAAACAGCTATCTTTATTTTACTGTGTTGACAACTTTCTATACAACTCTACGCCTGCCTCATTCTCGGCTCCTCTATACGTACACAAAGTCACCTACAAATATATAACCGACATGTGAATATTGCTTCAATGTATAATGCTCCATAAACTTGTTCTAATATCATCTGTTTTTTACTCATAACTCATTTAGTTTTCAAGCTATCGAGTTCTCCAAAAAGTCATTTTGTAGTTTTCAGTGCTATAAGCTCATATGAATATAATATTCCTTATTTTTGAAATGGTTTGAGCTGAAACGTTTTTAACATTTACAAACATATGCAAATATTAAACGAATATATTTTTATTCTACAGAAGAAAGAAACAGAAAACAAAACCTACAATCTTTTAGTAAATAAAATTTGTTGTATCGCTAATAATGAAAAAAGTCAGTTTTTTGCAAAATTACAAAAATTGTTTTTTCACCTCAAGCTCAATTTTTCAAACGAAGCAAATTTTATGTATCGTTGATAATTTTTAAGTTATTTTGAAGAAAAGTCGATTTTGTACCAAATTACAAAAATCTCTCTTCACTTCAAGCTCACTTTTTTTTACAAAAACAAGCACATTGAACCAGTACAGAAATGAGTGAATTGTAACTTGGTAACCATCATTTTCAGTTCAGGTGGTGGTGAGTGGTGAATTTGTCATTATTTTGATCATAATTAGCTTGGTATTGATGTTGAAGCCTTTAAAAAACTAAAAATCAGGATTTTTTTCAAGCACCTGAAAATAAATCTCTTTTGCAGTGCTTGAAGTGTGTGAGTTTCCTCCAAAAAATTAATTCTTATTTGGTTATTTCACGTTTAAAATCTCAATTTTGGCGTTTGGTGAATGAAAACCAACCTTCACGAAGCTCTTATTTTGTTTGTATTGGTTCAATATATTCTCACCATTTTATTGGTTTTCCATATGTTACATTTTTACTAGGAATGATTTTTTTGGTAATATACTTACTATTTGAGTCACTCGCCAAAAAGCATTTAAAAACGTGTGTTAATCAGTTTTTCCAAGGCCAAAACACAAGCACTACAGAAAAATCCTTAAGTCGCTCTCAGAGCGGTGCCTGTGCGAAAGTAGCGATTAACATTGGATTTGAATCGCTGGAGATTAAAGTCATTTTGAAAAACGTTCTTAGGAAGTTCATTCCACATTAACGCTGTTCTCCAAATGAATGAGTTCTCAAACATTGAAGTTCGAGATGCACTCAAAACGACGAGCAGCCACAGTCCGTCGCGTATTTCTGATATGTACCGTTCTTGGTGTAATCAAATGTGACAAGTGACTCGAACTCCTTTCATGAAAGTATCTATAGAAAAGAGACAAATCTCCAACCGTTCTTCGATGTTCCAGGCTATCAAGGTTGCACGTGATATTCGCGTCTCCAATCAGGCGGATGGCGTTTTTCTGGATGGAATCCAGCAACTTCAGGGTATGCTTGGGGCAGAACTCCATACATGAGAACTATACTCCAGAAAAGGTCTGATCTGTGCTTTATAAAACATCAAAAGTTTCTGAGGTGTGTACAGTTTTCTGGTCCGGGACAGTTTTTCAAGCTTCTGAGAAGCAGCCAAATCCAGCGACATGATTGTGCCAAGACATATTGGTATCCATTTTAACCCCCAACAAACTTATCTAAGCAGAAAGCGGAATTGTCTGACCTGCCATTATTAGTTGATACACAGGCACATTCATTCGCGAATAAGTCGAAAACACTTACATAAATAAATGCAAAGAACGAAAGTTTCTTGAAAATAGTCAATCCAGAGTTTCCTGATCTTTTTCTGTATGCTACTCCTTGAATAATTAAATTTTTTAGCGGCGCCCTCAATACATCAGATTGATTTCTGAATTTTTTGACTTTCTTAAAAAATTGTAAAAGNGTAGGGGAGGAAAAACCACAACCCTCTCAATATATGGGGAACTCGAGGTCTGGCCTATGGAGTCTAGTTACAAGGACGGGCCTAGACAAAGTACTCTAGCATACATGAGGGCAGACACAATAGATCTGCAAAGGTCGCAGTGTAGAGGCTGGTAATTTCAAGAAAACTGACAAATTGTTCAATTGAAAATTTCGCGGCGTCTTTATTACGGCATCTCTTCATTGCTGGACTTTCCAGTAGAGGGTAAGTAGAACCTAAATCCAAATTTTCATGATCATAGACTAGACTCTAGGGAGAAATAACAAAATTTATCTTATCATATTTGAACTTGAAATGAAATGAACAGCAGGAACATTAATCCCTTCCAGAGAAATGGTAAACTAGAAGCTTGTTTACTCAACAAAAAGTTGTTATCCCGAAAATCCAAGTCGCTGTAGGAAAAACAAAATATCAAACGAGTCCACATTTTTCTTGCTTGTTTGGAAATTGGAACAAAGGAACTACAACAGTTCATATTGGTGCAGCAATAAATCACGCAGTACACATTGAATAATCTTCATATGTTACTCATCCAATTTACATACTACGTACGTCGCACTGTTTCAATTGGAGCTGAAAACGTAATAAACGACAGCGCATATAATCTTCGTCGAATAATAGTACATCGTAATATTGAGTAATCAATTATAATAAGGATAGTCTCAAAGAAGCTTGACCTAGATTACAACGTGCAGATGTGCAATCAATAGCACAAAGAGTACGAGTATGGAGCACGGCAGCATCAAGTGATATGTAACTTACACGCTGCACATGCAGGTACTCACCATGTTGTCAGATTTATTGCAGAACTAGAGGTGTGGACCGAAAGATTCGGAAAATAGTACGGGCTGAAACTTGAGGAGAATCCATACAATCACTAACTGTAATTTACTGTAAGATTTCAACTATAAGGCATGTTCCACACATATTCGAATCCAAATTTACTATTTTCTCTGCCTACAGACATTCCTTCCTGGACGCCCTCTTAGATAAAACAAAGTGGATGTGGATATCATATCTTTCAAATCGCACCCAGGCTGTCAAAATACAATATTCGAATGAGAATTATGACGAAACTTTTTTTTCCGATCAGTTAAATAATGACATAGGAGTTCCCCAAGGATCAGTTTTGGGGCCAATTCTTTTTATTCTTTATATCAATGAGTTGCCATCTGCTTTGCAAAAGTCACTCACTTGTTTGTATGCTGATGATTCTTCTCTCCTATTTAAATCAAAAGATTTGCCTGAACTGCAACAAAATATAAATTCTGATCTTGATAGCTTGCAAAATTGGTTTAGTGAAAATTCACTATTTTTGAATGCCTCCAAAACGAAAGCAGTAGCTTTTCATACTGCCCAAAATATTAACACGGTAGACATCAATATTGAAATATCCGGTGCTGAGATAGAGAGAGTTGATAGCATGAAATTCTTAGGGATTTTTCTAGACAGCAATCTCAATTTCCGTCAGCACTGCGATAATCTCATCAAAATACTCAATAAGCAGTGTTATCTGTTGAGAAACCTGAAAAGAATTCTAGACAAATCTGGTCTACTCTTATATTACCACGGTCAGATACAATCAAGAATCAACTATGGGATTATTGTTTGGGGAAATTCTCCATCTGCGCACAATGTTTTTATAACTCAAAAGAGAATTATTAGAACCATTGCAAACGCATCACGAACTTCATCATGTAGAACATTATTTAAAAAATTGAAAATTTTGCCCCTACCTGGTCTTTACATTCTGGAACTTTTGTTGTATATTCATAAAAATAAAGAGGATTTTAAACAAAACCAATCTTTTCATGAATATAATACACGCATCAGAAATCATTTTCACATACCAAAAACATGTTTATCTTTACGTCTAAAGTCGTTTGAGATTTTGGGACTGAGATTATATAAGGCACTTCCAGAGTTTTTCAAATTTATAACCAAGGAGCAAGTATTCAAATATAAAATAAAACAACTACTTTCTGAAATTAGCCGCTATACAATCGATGGGTTTTTTCTCATCTAGATTAGTGAAAATGTTTTGTATTATTTGTTATTTTTGCTGCTTTGTTCAGTTGTTTCAATAACTCTTGTTATATGAATGTGTCTGTTTTATGATTATATTTTATATATGTATCTGATATGTACTGACTTGTCCAATTGCTTCTTTTAGGCTCATTCTAATGGATCAATAAAATATTATTATCATTATTATTATAGCATCGCACCGGTCCTTGATACTCTCCATAGCTGAAAATTTAATTTTGTGGAGATCTGAAGTATCACTACTGTACCATAATATAGTCATGCCATCTGTATATAACGTAAATTTGCCATTTATTATCAGTGATGTTAGGGGCTCCACTGTTTATGCTGATATAGATCTGGGCCTCATCAGATATTGGAAATGGAACCTCTGGAATACCAGACAACTCTTCAGAGTGCCAAGTCTTGCATACCATGAATATCAAGAACCCCTCTTCTCATATTCGTGAAAACTGGATGGACAAAAGAAGGAAGAACTCTACGAGCTCAATTAGATACAATTTTGATTGTGTACACCCAAGACGATGTCTGAATGGAATACAAATGGAAATGTACAACCCAGCAGACTCAGGTAGCTATAGTGATTCTGCCTACTTACGCAGTTAACAAAACACAAATTGCATTGTGAGTGGAGGCCAACACAGTGAAGGGTCCTCGAAGGTTCTTATGAAGGTTATGGGGATATATTGCTACCATGCACCAAGTATTCAAATATAAAATAAAACAACTACTTTCTGAAATTAGCCCCTATACAATCGATGAATTTTTTTCTTATCTGCATTGATTGCGGATTGTTTTCACTATTGAAGTAGAAGTAGACAACTCAATTAATTTCTTGGACTTAACAATTAGAAGAATAAACAACAAACATGATTTTTCAATTTATCACAAACCGTCCTATACGGATATTACTATACATTACGATTCTATCCATACATATCAACACAAAGTAGCAGCTTATAATAGCATAATCCACAGATTAGTCAATGTTCCTCTTTCAATAGATGATTTCAATAAAGAACTTATTATAATCAAGCAAATTGCGGTTAACAATGGGTTTAAAGCTGAATTAATAAACTAAATAGCCAAGAAAGTCTACGCAAAAGCGATTCGACACGTTTTTCTCATTGATAAGGTAGATAATCAAAATTATGAGCTTTAACGTAATTTGGACAACCAACAAAAAAAGTAGCTTCTTTTTTGAGGAAACGAGATATTAAAATTGCATATAGAACAAGTAATACGTTGGGAAAGTTAGTTGAAAATAATAAAGACAAAATATCCAAATTCGAGAGTATATAAATTGAAGTGTGGAACGTGTCCTAAGGTATATATTCGTCAAACTGTCAGGACATTTAGGAATCGAACCAAGGAACAGCATACGAGCTATGTAAATGAAAAAATGAATTCATTCAACACATTCAAATCATCTTCTAGAAGAAAATCATATCTTTGACGAAGAGTTCGAAATTTTGCACATAGAAAATAAAAGTTTGAAACTGAATCATTTGAAAGCAATGGAAATTAATAAACTCAAAAATTCAAACATTTTAATGTTTGAATTGTTTTCTTTCAGTTTCGTAATTCTTGTGATAATTCCATCGTAAATTTTCATAAATTCTATTTCAATAAAATGAAAGCGAGTGACGATTTCAAAAAGAATCATGAGGTTTTTCGATAAAGAGTTGATGGTATCTATATCTGCGTCTGTAAAGTAGAGAGGGTGGGTGTAAGCCCACAGCACTTAGGCCACATGTGACCGATTATACATCCTCCCGAAGAGTTTTCCTTGTAGGTCATCGGCCTTCCTGTTATTTCCAGGAAGGTGGACAGGTCACTGGGTGACATCTCCTTTATATCGGCAGATGTAGGCTAAGACTCGCCAAACACACTCTCCTATTGACGATAACTCCGGGCACTCGCACAGGACCTGTCACTCTCATCTTCCTGTTCACATATCCTGCATAGAGATGTGTACACTATCCCCGTACTATGGAGGTGTTTCCTCAATTGACAGTGGCGAGTCAGAAATCCTACTGTTGCGTAGATTTTTCTTGGTCATCGCCAGATATTTCTTCGGCGCCAGCTTCCCAGGGTGGCGATCCTAGCAAGATTGCCTCCTTTGATTTCATCCCATATATGGGATATACGATGCGGTATGTATAATGGAGATGAATCTTCTGCAAGTTCTGGTTTAAATATCACATCAGAAAATTGTGAAACAGAGTATGCTGAGTTTGAGGAGAATTTGAATGATATACAACTGAATAGTTCTCACATCGCCATCCACTAACTTGAAGAATCTGTCGTACCTTTACCTTCTTTCAGCGAATGGTTCAGAACATACGATTACCAAATGAAGGTGTACATTTTTTTTCGCAAGTTCCATGAAAGACCTTGCTTTCAAGTGTCTGAAACCATGGTTAAGTCAAAACTTAGTTTTTGACACACTATGTACCTTTTTTCGGCGAACACCACTATATGTTTGACACTCATGCGAAGACGGGTCAGGTGGGAAACAGTTCTATAGACACTCTGTTCTCAAAGTGTGTAATAACTTCAATTCCACATCAATGCACAGCTCGCCCACATATTCAATTTTCAGCATATTCAATGTTTTACAAACAACGCATGATACTCGTGGAATTCATATATTAAATTTATTGAGGGAAATATTATTTCCTTTATCTACTGAAAAAACACCTCAAGGCACCATTCAATTATGCATGACTTGTTAATGATGAAACTGGAATATTTTTAATATAAAAAGCCGCTAGCTACAAGAGGAAACGACTGTTCCATCGCAAGAGATATTATAAATCTTGTAACAAATACAGTATACTGAAAAAATAATAGCTGGATTTCTAAAATGGTTTCAGTATAGTACGGTTAGTTTTTGCAAAGGTCATTTTTTCAGTTTTTCTTGATAGTTTCTGAATGAGGGGTCGAATGCAAAGTGAAAGTATTTTTATTTACCTATGTAAAATATGGCACATGACCCACATGATAATTTATACACTCCTGATTTTTGTGAAACTGAAATTTGTTATTCTTAATGTGCATGCCTAAGTTGTTGTTGGTTTTGAAAGCAATATTTACATCTTCGTTGTGCAGAAAATCTGAAATATTTGTAGTGGGTTGGCTTAGGTAGATAAAGATTCTATAAGAGGCGAATTTCAATATAGAACTGAACATAATAAAAAAATAGCCGTCAACAATGATTACTATAGCAAATTGTCACGTTTCGAAGTTTTTTCTTGTTTGCTTTTGCGCAAACCAATCGATTCTTTCTTGGATCGCATCGTCACGTGTGATGGAAAGTGACTCTTCTACAACAGGAGACAATCAAAACCGTGGTTGGACACCAATGAGCCACCCAGGTACTTTCCAAAGTCGAAAACTCACCAAAAATAGACCATGGTTACTGTATGATGGTCAGCGGTTGGTGTGATTCTCTATAAATTTTTGCAACGGGGTCAAATCATCACAGCAGAGTCCAATTGAAAGGAAATTGATGAACTGCAATGAAAATTACGTCAGCAGCAGCCGGCACTGGTCAGCAGAAGAAGTCCGATCTTGCTTCATGACAATGCCCACCGCACGTTCCACAAATCGCCGTCCAAAATGAACGAATTGAGCGTTGAACTTCTTTCTCATCCATCATACTCTCCAGACCTCTCGCCAACTGACTGCCGAGATTTCAAGCACATCAATAACTCACTAACCGGTAGAACTTTCGCCAGGACCAGGCAAAAACGGCCTTCTTCTACTTCATCGAATCCTGAAAATGAGATTATTCCAAGCATCAAGTACAGTTTTTTGTTCTGTGAAACTAAAACTGTATCATTTATAGAATAACCAATATGAAAAATCTCAACCTCCCCCATTCCGTATAAAGGTCATGCTTGTAGCGATATCAAGGAAACTTTTCAAATAAATGCAAACTAGGTTTTTGCAAGCAAATATAAATGCTACCAGAATACATGATATGTAAATTTCACCTATTTTACATTTTATTGTGTGCTGCGATCTGCATTTGAAATATCAAATACCTTCCTTGATTTAATGTATATTGAATTATGTATGTTTTGTCTGATCGAGAAAAAGTTTGAGATACTGGGGAATATCTAACATCATAAAATACCTTCCTTTTCCAGATACTGCAGAAAGATTAGGTGGAATGGAGAACTGTTTTCAAATTATTATAAGTTCACTAATAAAATCTATGGCAATTCTTAATATTTCATATCGTTAGGAATGTCGAATGTATGTATATACGGGCTACGTATATTCGATTAGCGAATTTTTATGTTGTATACTTGTCTTGAACATATATTCAGCTGTTTAGCATGTTTATTTTGTTGGTGAGAGGCATAAAAGTTAGGAGTGTTTTGTATGTTCGCCGACTTTCTGTTATCGAAAAAACGGATCAAATAATTTGCATCAAATTTAGTGTAAAAAACGGAATTGAGTGCTCCAACACACTTGAAATGTTAACAGTGGCATACGGTGATTGTACTCTGAGCTTCTGGCCAAAATAACACCATAAGAATGCCTCAGGCACCGTATTCACCAGATTTGTCCCCTTGTGACTTTTTATATTCCCAAGATTGACTAGACCCATGGAAGGGTTCTGCGACGATTGAGGGGATTAAAACGAAATTGCAGAAAGCTCAAGGACATACCATAAAATGCATCGATAAAAGAAAGACAAATTTCTAGCCTTTCTTCGATGTTCCAGACTATCAAGGTTGCAAGTGATGTTCGTGTCTCCAATCAGGCGGATGACTTTTTTCTGGATGGACTTCAGCAGTTTCAGGATATGCTTAGAGGCGGATCCCCAAACATGAGAACAATACTCCAAAGAAGGTCTAATCTGAGCTATATAAAGCATCAAAAGTTGCTGAGGGGTGTACAGTTTTCTGGTTCGAAACAGTGTTCCAAGCTTTTGAGAAGCAGCCTTTGTAATTCCATCGACATGGTTGTGCCAAAATATATTGGTGTCCATTTTATCCTCAACAAACTTATCAAAGCAGTTAGCGGAATTTTCTGTCCTGATTTCATTATATCCGGTTCGAAGACATTTATCTCTTTGGAAAAAACGTTTATCGTGGCATTGAATTGAACCTGGTTACTTTCACCTCAATTTGAAATCAACTGTAGAGGATCATTGAGATATGCAACCTCCTGCTGCCGGTGAAGATGTGCATCCGCAGCCGATATCCTGGAATTCAAATGGAATGAAAAGACAAGTATGCTATCGTTAGCAAAACAATATACTGAATTCCTGAGTCGTTGATATACAATGAAAACAGGGTTGGAGACAATATGGATTCCTGCGGAACACCAGCGTTGATGGTAAGTATTCGAGAGATATCCATCGACGATCACTTACAGGAAACGTTCTTTCAGGAAGCTGGAGAGCCATACACAAAAATGATCCAACATATCATCGAAGTTTGGCCAGCAATAAATATAAAGCGCAATAGCCCTTGACTCTCCATGTTTCTCGACTACGTTATTCTAAATATGGGTGACGTACGATGGAAGGTCGCCTGTTGATCTTTGCTTCCGTAAACCATTTTGATGATCGCTGAAGATGTTGAACCCTTCCAAATATGTATGTTTATGGTGGTTTACGGCTTTCTCCATGCTTTTTGATATCACTTATAGCAAAGCGACTGGTCTATAACTATTTGGAAGATTTGTCTTGCCCTTTTTGGGAATAGGCTGAACGTGAGCAATCTTCCAAGAAGAAGGAAATACCCTTTCCTTGTGAGACAGGTTAAAAAGTCTGCAAAATACTGGTACTAGTTCATTGGTGCACTTCTCAAGTAGGATGGTACTTCATAATTACCTTTTATTATGACTATTGAAAAAAGCGTCAATTATGTGACAGTTTCATAACTGACACCTTCGTAAAGTTCATAGTTGAAAGATTCATAACCCACTACCTTCGAGGACAAACCGATGAGCAAACTTCCGTTTCAAATACTTGAATATTATCACAATCATCACATCAAGACTTTATTAGACCGTGTTTTCGGGCTCTGTAACACGAAGGAAGGTCTCGAGAAGGAACTAGACATCATCAAAAATGATCTTCAACGGAATGGCTACTCCAAAGCGATGGTAGAAAAGACCTTGGCTAAAAGACAGCAGGAGCCTTGCAAGGAAGAGAAGCCGTCACAACCAGTGCTTGCACTTCCCTACATCAGGGGATTATCGGAAAGGATAAGAAGAATTGGTTCCAAGTGCAACATCAGAACCTGTTTCAGATCCCGCAACACTATCCGTAGCAGCCTCACGAAAACCAGGCCACGCGGACTGCGATTCCAAGAATTGCATTGCGGATACCCTGTGAGTGCGGAAAATCCTATATTGGTGAAACCAAGAGGCCATTGAATGTTCGCAATGCCGAACACAAGAAAAACACACAGCGAGGGGAAACCAGCAAATCAGGAATAGCAGACCATGTTTAGACTCCTCAACACAACATTGAGTGGTCCCAAGCTGAGATCTTGCACAGAGAGGAACATTGGTTTAGGAGAAACTTCAAGGAAGCCGCTTACATGTTGTCCAACAACGTATTCAGCCAAGCCAGCGTAGAAATACGCAACATATGGAAACCCATTATCAAGCGAAAAATGGCCAACTCCCGCCAAAGGGTCATCTCCCACGGAACCAGTGAAGCGGAAAATGGAAAGCGGGGATGAGTGAAAGTACTCGAACGACCTATAAATAGTCAGATCTCGGAGAAATCAGTCCAGTCATCACCCGAAGACGATTGTAGATACTAACAATCGAAACGTCGTGAACTAACGTGACTTGGAATCTCTCAAATTTTTAATTCTGTTTTTTTTTTCATTTCTTTATTTTTATTTATTTTTGTTCAATTGTTCTATTTTACTTGTATTTTATTTCACTATTATTTCATTTCAGGTTTATTTCGCTTAATATAATTGTTATTTTCAGCTATTCATTTTTAATTCTTGTTTTTCAGTTGTTCCAGGGATTTCAAATCATTTTATATAGTAGACAATGGAAGTCCGAACTAGTGAAATACAATATTGGTTTCTTCTTGAAACCAATTAGTGTTGTATCTTACAATATTAATCGTTATTGCAGATTTTTATGAAGTATTGATAACCTGAATCGTAAAAGAATTCATCATCAAAAGTAAAAAAGCCGTATTGTGTGTTGTGACAGGTGTACTAACACAGAATAAATTTAGGTATCGACGACATTGTCAATGGAAAACAAAATAATTTTATTCAAATATTCAAACGATGATCTTCATTTTGGAAGTGATAAATAATTTATTGCCTGATTATCTTCAATCTGATTTTTTCCTGTGAGAAACATTTACAATCGAACTACGAGCAGTAGGCCTGTAATAGATTTTATAGTGGTGAAACCGACAAAATAATTTCAATACTGAATTTAGCAGGTAATTAGAAATATATTGGCAGTCTGATTCGTCATACCTGGTAGACCAATTGGAATGAATGAGCCCTATTTTTGAAAGTCTTCAGAAAAAGAATCGGCAGGGCCATCTGAGAATCGGTAGGGTACCTAATATTACAGCACAGTTTGTCATAATCAAAACAATCAGAAATACATTACTGAGTCAGTAGCCAGATTTAGATATAGAAGATCGGTGTTGCGGTTTGTATCATAATCAACCGGCAATAAAACGAGAAATGAGCATATAAACAAATATGACATTGATAAAAAGCAACCAACATCCTGATAATGAATGATGGGTGGGCAAAAACTGAACGACCGGTGACAAATGAAAACAGATTTTCCGGTAATAAAACAGAAAAAACTAGGTTAGTATTGGTTCTGAAGGGTCTTTCAACACAGACTTTTGAACTTTGACAATTGATAATCGGTCGAAGAGGATCAGTAAAGTGGCCTTCAAAGTCAACGACAAATTTTGTTAAAGTTTTTGGTTGGATCACATGAACTACAATTCATGAAACGGAATCAACTCATGCAGATGATTTACGTCAACACATTGACCTAGAATGTTCCGATATGTTCCCGAACGTACCAGTATGTTCTGAAATGATGTGGATTGCTCTGAAATACTCGAAAATGTTTTGGATTGTCCTCAAAGTTTCTTGAGGGCAAAACTTCCGCCCTTATATTTTCAAAAGCACGTCCCTCGAGTGGAAACGGAAACCTTTATGATGAGGGACAACATTCCAGAATGTTCCGGGATATTTTGAAATGTTGGGAAATGTTTTCAATCACTTTCGAATGTTCTGGATTGTTGTAGAAATTTCTAGAAGTCAAAATGTCTGGTCTTGAAGCAAAAGCATTATGCCAAAAAATGTATGCGTATATATTTGCTACATGTGCCAAGTAGAGGCGGATCTCTAGTACATGAATAAAAACCATAAAGAATCATTATTTTTCCCACAAAAATATGATTACAAAAATTTTAATTGAAATCTGTTTTTCCGTTAACCAGCTGTCGCACCCCTACGAACGACAACCGTCAGAAACTTGTGCGAGCTATGGACTAACGAGGTCTTACCTTTCAACGTGTGATTCCTAATACGGGTTAGACGATAGCAAGTGAAAATCGAGCGTTCAGTCTGCCGCTTGAACCCCCGACACACGGCGGTCGCTTTGAGTGAGTGACAAAGCACCCTCGTCGAACCGACCGGCTACCGACCGACTGGTAATATTCAACTTTCTGCATGTTGACTCATACATTTTTTTCTTGGTATCTACCACATCCAACATAGAGAGTAGAAAACCCCGAAAAGAGAAATCAATGACGAGGTTTTTGCTCAACTCTTGATCCAATTCGAAATTTAAGGTTGGAATCGCACCCTTCCGAAAGGGTGGAAGTGAGAAATTTGAAGATATACGCAGGATATTTTCTGCTAAGAATGAAATTCGACGGGTCTGAGAAATTTTCTTGAACATCAACTATGAGAGATTGTTCGTGTCTCGGTTACATTGGTGCATCCTGTATATTGTCGAACGCTGTTTTCCTCATACAAGAATTTCAAATTGATCGTTTCAAAACTTTGATATTTTTCATTTTGCTACGTGTATATTTTTATTGTACAACAAATTACATTTTCCAGTTTCATATGGTATGAACTAGAACAACTAGATATTTTTGGCTTTCAACTTCAACTCTGATCGTAACTCTTCCGGTGACATAAAGTGGTGATATTATAAAAAATAAATGATTGATTTGTGTTGTGATGTTACACAAACCGATGCTGATGAGGTGAAAAGACGAGTGTCTTGTCACAAAACATCGAAGTACACCATTAGGAATGATAGTATTTCACGTAAGTCACATTGTGTAGCATTCTTATGATTGATATATATTTTAATTTCATGACGAATCTTTGAAGTTCAAACCTAATAGGAAATAACTTATCTTTGATTATCTCACACGTTCAAAAATACCTGGATTATTTCTTATGACATTTCAATTGTCCATTATTCGATTCCTCAAGTAATTCACATCTACTACTGGAGTTTCATGAACAAGAGCCTTCAGATGACCCCATAAATAGAAATCTAGAGGATTGATATCAGGACTACGAGCTAGCCAATTTTTAAGCCCTACATGTCCAATCCAGCTATTAGGGTAGGTAATCTTAAGATGCTGACGAGTAAAAATACTTAAATGAGCTGGAGCCCCATCCTGCATATAATGGGTGAATGAGCTCGCAAAAAGTCCGTGTAGGATTCATCTGTTAATCTTGCTGGTAGTAATAATGGGCCAATTAGATAGTCTCCAATCATTTCTACCCAAACGTTCAGCGAAAATTGTTGCTGAAAATGACTTTCTTTAATGACGTGAGGATTTTTGTCGGCCCAAAAATGGTCATTGTGAAAGTTCATAATAGCAGCTCGTGAAAAATTTGCTTCATCGGTAAATAAAATATTTGGTGAAAAATTATTATTGAATGCCATCCTAAGAGTCAACCAACGAGGCAGTAGAGCTTTGACCCACTGTATGTCATATAGGTATAGTAGGTTTCTCTTTAGAACTGTCCATACAGTTTTTGGGCTGAGTTCCAGCTGTAGTGCAATCTTCCTTGTGCTATTTGCAGGATCTTCTTCTATCGCATCAAGTATAGCTTCTTCCACCACCTGCATTGTTATTAAAATCCCCAGTTTCACAAAATCTTGCATGTAAGATATCTGTCCTGGTAAATTCTTCCGCATTTCCATTTGATAACCCATAAATGAAGTGTATGTCAGCCATTCATGATGGAATCACTGATAATTGACAACAATTGGGATATCACTGTCAGCTGGTTTTCAAAGCAGGAGTTCATGACATTCAAAGTGGCTTCAATTTTTCTTATCGATAACGAAGCTAGATATGAAGGAAACACAGGCGATGAAAAAGTTGTATTTTCGGTTGATTAATCTAAAAAAATTAAAAACTACAATAACAAGTCAGTGGTCTACATTTTTCCTAATACTGTTGACTGTGGTGCCCACTGAGATTCCACTGGACCTAATAATTTCAATCTAGTTATGTGCACCTTATCACTTCAAATAACTGTAGCAAATTTAAACCAAATCGATTAAGAATTTTCATGATATTTCATAAATACCGTTTTTTTTAAATTTCAACGCCCTGTATCTCAGAAAAGGAGCAACTCCGAAATAATGTTCATTGCAACTTTTTTTCTTGAAACAACCTAACGAATTTCCCTCTAAAGTTTCGTACCGTAGTCAGGAAACACCCTGTA
>NW_019289693.1:336436-405344 GCF_000500325.1 Leptinotarsa decemlineata
TTTTTTTAACCTGTGCTAATTTTATTTTCACGTTATCAATATACTGATCTATTGGAATGGTGGCTGGTCAATTTTATTTCTTTTCTCTTGGTAAGTTGGAGAATTGGTAAAGATATTAGTGAAATCTATTGGCATTTCAACTTACCTGGCGCCAAAAAAAAAAAATATAATATACAACATCTGTAAACTCACTCCCGTCTCCTCTGTAGTGAACCGGTATGCCTTGACTTTCATCGTGACAGCCCACCAATCGCAACTTCAAGTATTGAGGTTAAAAAGGTTAGAGGTTAGAAAGTATCTATAGACGAGAAACAAATCTCCAACTTGTTTTCCATGTTCCAGACTATCAAGTCTGAATGCAAGGGATATTCGCGTCTGCAATCAGATGGATGACTTTTCTCTGGATGGAATCCAGCAGCTCCGGGGTATGCTTAGGGGCGGAGCTCCATACATGAGAACAATACTTCAAAGAAGGTCTGATCTGAGCTTCACAAAGCATCAAAAGTTGCTGAGGTGTGTACATATCTCTGGTTCGAAACATTGTTCCAAGGTTTCGAGAAGCAGCATTCGCAATTACAGTGACATGATTGTGCCAAGACATATTGGTGTCTATTTGAACCCCCAACATACTTATCGAAGCAGGAAGGATGTCTGGGTTTTTGTGGAATTGAATTGAACTTGGCTACTTTCAACCCAATTCGAAATTCCTTCTAGATCCTCATTCAGATATGCAACTTCCTGCTGCTGGTGAAAATGTTCATCCGCCGCCGTTGTTATGGAATCCAAATGGAATGATGAGACGAGTGTGCTGTCGTCAGCAGAGCAATATATTGGATTCTTAGGGTTGGAACAATATGGATCTCTGGGAACACCAGCGTTGATGGTAAGTATTCGAGAGATATCCATCGACGGCCACTTAAAGGAAACATTCTTTCAGGAAGGTGGAGAGTCATACACAAAAATGATCCTTCAGGCCATAGCATCGAAGTTTGGTCAAAAAACTCCCATGTCACAAACGATCAAAGGGCATAGAAAAATCCAGCGCATCTCTTGACTCTGCATGTTTCTTGATTGCGTTATTCCAAATTTGGGTGACATACGATAGAAGGTCGCCTGTTGACCTTTGTTTTCGAAAGCCATATTGATGATCGCTCTTACTATGAAAACGAACCACTTGTATACTAATTCTATTCAAGTAACAATAATTGTTACCAAATTGTCCAAATCACTTTTCAGTGAAATGGAGCTCGTGAATCAGACCATTTGTTCAGTAGTAACTTTTAAGAATCACACAGGTTTTAAACAAAAGCCTTCACTTTGATACCTGATTTGAGAAATAAAAATAATGAAGGATCTAGATTCATTCGCCTCTTGGTTCAATCTTCTTGCAACTTCAACACTAAATGATACAGAAACAGAGACTCAAATAAGCCACAAGATTCCGTAGAGAAAGTGTGGGTGATAAAAATCAAAGACCCAGTTCAGATTCAGTCTGACATATCCTTATTCCACTAGAAATGGTAGCACCAAAGGAACATTCTTTCGATTTATAAACATAAGATGAATGATATATAAATATCCGGTTTATCAACTTCAATCCCATATATGGGAAAAAGCAAACAATTTTTTTTATTTGAAAATAAACGCATCAACCTTATGGTTATTAGCGGCGGAAAAAATATTTACAAGAAGCCAAACACCTTTTTTCCAAAAAATTAATCTTTTCCCTAAATCATCATTATAATCATTATAATTTTCTATATGAAGTTTACCAGACCGCCGCCTCTCACACAGCGAGAAAATGATTATTTAGTGAAAGAATCTGCTTCAAACGCATGGTAGACATAATTAGACAAGTTTTTTACAGGTCGAAAATTATGAAATGTTTGTTTTTCCATTCAAATCCCTAATTTCAAGGGACTACGGATGATCTGATGATTGTGTGTCTGAAATTTCAGGCACTCGAACAAGATCCCCATTTCGTCATGATCCTTCACGGACCACTTGAAAAGACCGATATTTTCAGGAAGTGATTGGATGTCTTCCGGGCAGAAAATTTCTATTGTGAAAATACTCCGGAATCACGTTTCGGTCAATGTATAGTATATCTGGAGTTCCACTCATATTGAGATCTCCAAAGTAGTGAGTGAATCTGCTTGTAAATGATATCATTATTTTTGGAAAGAGTGGCTGCACAAAGTGGAAATTCAGTATTTGATTTGAATTGTATCACGAATGAATTTCATGAATTTATTCAAACGAATTGAAAAAAAAAATGATTTTCAGTTCTTTATTTTGATTCAGTCAATACCAAATATTGGTGAACACTCAGTGGTTCAGATATTTTCAGTTCAGTTCTCATGATTTTTTGATTCATTGAGCGTAGTTGACGGATACTGAAGAAATGCTGATTTTTTTTTTCATTTTTTCAACCAACAATCATCTGAGTATAACTTCATTATTCAATTAAATTGAATAAAATAATAAACTATTATCAAGATTCTACAACCCAGCGAAATCATGAATGAAAAGTATACAACAAATATCGGATCCTCACTTTTGATCTTTCCATTTCTTTCCCATAATTTTCATTTCCGATGAAAAAAAATTGATATCATTTCTTCAAACATAATTCCCTATGAAATGTTTTTTTATACATTTCCACTATGTAGGATGGTTTAACATATTAGTGTCCTATTCTTCGGGCTTCTATATTTCTGTATGATGAAAAACTGAGCTTTCTGTAGCATATTTTGGTATGGAAAACACAGACTAGTTTTCCAAAAACACTTTTTATTTGAAGCTAAAACTCAAGCACTACAGGAAATACAAAGTAGCGATTCACGATGGATTTGAATCATTTGGAAAAACCTTCTCAGAAAGTTTACTCCACAATAACGCAGTTCTCCAAATCAAAGAGTTCTTAAACAGTAAAGTTCGAGGTGTACCTCAAAACGATGAGCAGCCACAGTCCATCGCGTATTTCTGATATGTACCGCTCTTGGTGGAATCAAATGTGCCAAGTCACTTGTACACACCTTTTCCGATAATTCAGTGATTTAACTTACCGACTTGGAAATGGATCGGAAGTCACGTATTTTACTCTTCACCGATTGGTTCACCCAACGCTGCTCATGACGTATAGGCATGCGCTTCAATAAGGAAACGTTTTTCAAAATAGGCTTTAACGGATATAATTTCCCACTAGACTCCAAATCTCAATTTCCGGCCTACTCAGGACGGGAAGGAGAAACAGATCGACCTGATTTGGTCATTTTTTCTTTTCGCTCCGTGTGTGTTCAGAAAGAACCATTTTGGAAAATCTTGGCGGATTCTTTAGATTCAAGATTGTTGTTTGGACTTGGGGGCGGAGAAGACGCGCAAGTACCTGAAACAATAAAAAAATTGACTATATTTTTTTTATATATTATTTACATTATCGTGATTAATAACTTACTGTTAATTATGTAAAGCACGGCGGAAAAAATATTTACAAGCAGTAACTATATTGATTACAATATTATATTTTGTTAGATAAGTTCAGAGCACTTAAATAATTTAAAATCTTGCTAGCACTAAAATAACTCAAGGTTTCCTGCGATTCCGTCGATATTTTGCACATTTCCCTTTCTAATTGAAACTCTGGACACTGCACTATGATGTGATGTATTGTTAGTGCAACTTCACAAATGTGGCACTGTGGTTGATCAGTTAGAGATGTCAAGTATTCGTGGGTTAGTTTGGTGTGTTCTAATCGAAGACGGGTGATTATAACTTGTTCCCTTCTTTTCAGTGTTCCATAGTTCCATGGTCCGACTTTGGGTTTCCATTCTCTCAGTTTGGATGGGGTACTCTGCCATTCAATGTTCCACTTCCTCAACAATAAGCTTTTGAAGTGTAGTTTCAGGTCGATTGAATGCGGCAGATTGGCTGTCCTTGTTCATCTTTCACTTCCTGAACCACTATGCATGCTGTTTTCGGCAAGTGCATTGGCTTGGTATGTGGGGGTTGAGCAAACCGGCCATCGGATGCCTGCTTCCACGTATTCCCGAACTGAATGGCATCCCAACGATGGCTCAATCCTAAGGTGTGTGTATCCGTGCCGAAAGGATGAATGACACTGAGCCTATCAGCTGTCTCTACGGAACCTTCAAGATACCGGGCGCCGTCTCGTCGTATCATCGCCTTGGCACGGTAATGCGGGGCTCTGCCATTGATTGACCATCTTTCCCTAGCTACTCTTAGGACTTTTATGGACAGAGTAAATTTAAAAATTCTTTTTGACACCGAGTCTACAGAGGAGATGGATGTCGGGCTTACGACTCCAACTGACCTCGCTGTAAATTCAGATCAGGAGCGAGAACTTCTCAACTCTCCAACTCCTGATCCAATAACTGGACCTAAAAAAAGGTTTGGTGGTGCAGCCAGGAAAGGACCGAGTCAAGAGCAGGGTTTTGCGCTCAAGTGATGATTCACCAAAACCAGAGGCGAAGAAGCCCTGCACGGTTGAATCTAAGGCATCGTCAAGTATAGCTGACATGCAAAAACCCTCATATGGGAAGGTTGTCGCGGATATCAAGGTGGGCATCTTGCACCTTGACTATCCGACTACCTCATTAACGATGATACAGCATATACTTTGTGCCTGCCCCGCTGGGGACCGAATCAGGTTTTTAGAGTTCGGCAGAGCCATTCTGTTACCATCTGACCTGAAAGACCACTCACCAAACAAACTAATCGGCTTCGTTAAGAAGCTCGGTTTATTTGGCGAGGGTGAATATGTGTGAGCCAAAATAAACTCTTGCGGGTTGCGGTGGAGGGTCGAATGAACCCACTTATTTTGGACCTAACCTAACCTAACTATTGAATGCAGCAACTTCATTCAATAGAAGCAGACTGTTACACTCTCCGAGAGTAATTTCCAGAGAGAGCTGAGTTTGATTGAACAAATCGCGGTTAACAACGGTTATAAGGTAGATATTATAGACTCCATCTTTTCCAGAAAACTACAAAAGCAAGTCATATACCTGGTCTACCCAAATTCAAGATGCGATAACGTCAGTTATTAGACATTGTCATTTGGGTGAACCAACCAATAATATTGCCCGTTTTTTGGAAAAAGAATGCGTAAACGTTACCTACAGAACAAATGATAGTCGAAGTGAATTTACTAAAACAATAAAGACAAAACTTCGGTGTCGGATAGATCAGGAATATATAAGCTGAATTGTGGCTCTTGCCTGTATGTTGGCCAAACATGGAAAATATTTTCCCAAAGAATAGAAGAGGGTAGAAGTAGTTTCGTAAACAGAAAGACCAATTCCACATTTGCAAACCACCTTTCAGCAGAAGAACATGAGTTCAATCATGAATACGATGTGTTACATTTAGAAGAGAAGAGTTTGAATCTCAATCTTCTAGAATGTTCAGAAATCAATAGATTCAGGAATTCGGGTAACTCACTGAATCATCAATTATAATTGAATAACTCCCCCTAACTAAACATTTTTTCACATGTGGAAACTGGAACATTAGCTCAGGTAATTTAATTCATTACAAACCAAGGTAAAAATCAGGTACTTGAAATGTAGGTACTTCAAATTGTAAAATAAGGTATATCAAGCATTGAATATGTAGAATATAATTAGTAAAGACACTCCCGAAGAAGCCGTTGTATGGCGAAACACGTGTTGCGTTTTTCTAAAATTATTTAGTGAAAATCTCATAATAAAGTGTTTTTTGAATACGTTAGTTATGGATTTTCATCAAATACCGGCCAATTCCATCATATATCAAGTGGATGGTTTCTATTTGAAAAGAACTGTACATGTCAAGTGATAGTGAAAATTGCCTCTTAAGAAAGTTTCCCCACTCATTCATCTCACATTCATCCAACAAAACAACCATATCCTTTTTTGGTGATAAAAACCAACATGAATATTCTTTTTCCAAACGACAATAAAACGTCTGATTATTTCGTCTCGTTTGTCCGATTCCATAAATTAAACCGGAATAAAATTGGCCTGAAAAGATACGTGGTACACAGTGGCTGAAAGCTTTATTGGACTGATAGATTTATGGGCTTTTGTTAGTGACAGTAGAATTGGTTAATCTATCGTAGGAAAAGAAGCGACTTTCTACGAACTACCGTGCATGCTCCAATTTGTTCCAAAACGAGGTATAATCTACGAACGAGAAACGTTTGTGTTGAAGGCATTATGGAAGCCATACTGGATGCGTTTTTTTCCATTTGCACCATACTCAATCAGGGTTTACAATATAGGGTGATGATATGAGAAATTGAAATAACATTTCTTCAATTGTTGCCAATTTCTCATGAGCATAACTGGATTTCATAAATTATAAGTTTTTTGCCGTGTCTTTCTGCCTGTCTGAGGTTTATGTGTGGATAGTCAAGCATCAAGCAATCTGGATTTAGACAAAATTATGCTGACTCAAGTGTACATTCTTATACAGTGTCATCCCCAAAGTATGCTCCATATATGGAAAACTTCTTTATTAAGGGTTTTCTGACAAAAAGTTATTCTTGATAAAAGTTTGTGCATCCCCTAAAACTGAACATGCACCAAAAAAATACAGTAAAACACACGTAATATACGAGGAGCCTTCAAATATTTGATTTTGAGTCAGGAGTAAAGTGCTTTCATTTTGAAAAATTTCTGGAAATGTTATTTAGAAAAGTTGTTCAGCATTGAAAAACACATTTAGATTTGGAGTCATGGCCATCTGAGTGAAGTTTCAGTTTTTTACCCATTTTTTTATGGGGACTACGAAAAGAAGAAATTGGTAAAACGATAAATAGACAGTATCCTGTATAAGATGTTTTATTTTAAAAGCCTGCAATATTACAAAATATACTATAATGTTAACCACAGTCAAATTTTTTGAAGAGTAAAATAATTTTCAAAGTATTTGGTTCAAAGTCATTTTTATTCTTTGTTAACACCGAAAATTACTCAAAATTATACAGTATTGTAACAAAAACTTAATATTCAATAATATCAAATCACAAAACATCACAACATCAAAATAAAATAGGTATTTCAGAACAAATTCATTGATTTTCTGGATATCATTCTGGAGATTTACTTTGGACAAGAAAATCTGCAGATCTGATACGCACTTTTTGGTATGTCCTTGAGCTCTCTCGGCGATTCGGTTTTCATCTCCTCAATCGTGGAAAAAATCCTTCTTTCCATTTGTCTCTTCAACTTCGAGAAGAGGAAAAAGTCGCAGGTTGCTAAATCTGGTAAATACCGTGGCTGAGGCATGATTGAGTTGTTGTTTTTGGCCGCAAATTTCGAACAAGTAATGACGAGTGAGCAAGTATATTATCGTGATGCAAAAACCATGAATTGTTTTTCCACAATACAGGACATTTTTTTTCGTACTTCTTCTCGCAAGCGGCGCATAACTACAAGATAATACTCCTTATCGACCGTACAACCATGTGGCAAGGACGTGATGCACTTCGCCATAGGAATCGAAGAAAACAGTTACCAAAACCTTGACATTTGGTTGAAATTGGCGTACCTTTTTTGGCTCTCTTGGGCTCTTCCATTGGGACAATTGGACTCTGGTTTCGATGTCATAACCATTCACCCATAATTCCTCACCAGTTATGACCCTTTCGAGCAAATCTGAATGGCTGTTGACGCCATTCAACAATTTCTGGGTGATGCTCATGGGACGGTGTTTTAGTCAGAATTCAGCAATTTTGGAACGAACTTAACTGTCACAGGCTTCATCCAGGTCAAATCCAGAAAAAAATGCATACCATGAGGCAATCAATATGCCGACATCTTCAGCAACTTCTCCAATAGTGATTTGACGATTCTTCATAACAATTTTCTTCACTTTTTCAACATTTTCATCAGTTGTTGATGTGTTGGGGCGTCCAGGACGAACGTCGTCATTCACATCTTCTCGACCTTCTGTGAAAAGTTTGTACTGCTTGTAAACATTTTTCTGACTCAGAGTACAATCACCGTATGCCACTGTCAACATTTCGACTATTTTTGAGCATTTAATTACATTTCTCACTCTTGATGTAAATTACTTGATCCATGTTTTCGATAGCAGAAAATAGCGGAACACGCAGAACACTTCCAACTTCCATGCCTCTCACCAACAAACTAAACATGCTAAATAGCTGAAACTGTGAACATATGTTTGAGACGAGTGTACCAATATTCACACAATGAAAAATCGTTAATTGAATGTACGTATCCCGCGAAGTGAAAATTCACTTGATTTTTTAAAAGATCGGTCGGTATCCGGGTGGTTCGAGGTGGGTGATTTGCGCACTCACTCGAACTGACCGCCGTATTGGTCGGTGGTTCAAGCCCCAGGCTGGACGATCGATTTTCACTTGCTATCGTCCAACCCGTGTTAGGATTCACACGTTAAAAGATAAGACCTCGTTATTCCTTGTCTCGCACAGGTTTCGACTTCTGAGAGTTGTCGTCCGTAGACAGCACCCAGACAGCTGCTTAACTCAAAAACAGATTTCAAACAGATTTTTAAACTGATTGAAAAACGGTGAATACCAGAGATACATCAGAATATTTGGAGTAGGAAGAGTGGGAAAGTCTTGACGTAATGCAGCATTTGTTTGGGATAAATTTTCAATGAAAACAATATTATCATCACAATTTTTTTGTTGAATCTAGACTCCTATATAGTTTTCAGGCTTTTAATAGTCAATATCTCCAAACATGGGCCCTCCAAAATAGATAATGCCGTTTTGGGCATGACGGGTTTTTATTGACCTTCTATTGTTACAAAATAAAATGATTCTAAAAAACTTAGTGATATGAGGCTTAGAATAAACAAAAAATCCACCGAAGCTGGTATTATCAGCTTGTGTGTGATGACATATTATTATGGTGTGATGTTGATGAATCAAATGAAATACAGTCAAATTAATGGAAAAGAAAACAAGGGTGAAAATAGGATTACAGGTTAACCAGAAGAATGTGTTTTCAACTAGCTTGAGACTTTTAGATAAAGCTTAATTATAAAAAGAGCAGTAGACTAAAGTTGGAACAAAAATGGCTCAAGAAAAATGTAAACAATATAATTTTTTTCCAAGGAAATAATACAAAATGATAATACCAAAAATTCCATAAAAATAAAATTACTATTCAGGTTATCATAACGATAAGATTGAAAGTATTCAGCAGATTATACGAATTGTACCTATAATTTGTTGTGAAGTAAGGATAATTAGTACAAAACAATCGTTTCGAACGTTATATTTACGTCATAAATTAATCATGAAATGTGGGGCAAGCGCCATCATCAAAATCAGGAAAGTATAACTTGTGTTGATGTGATGATGGCATGCCTCAGATTTCCACAGAAAAATCTGACAGAACGAGTGTGTGAAAGAAATGATTTTAAACAGCCTTAATTTCAATATCAATCATGGTATGTATTTTTTATATCGACTAATCAATGTGTTAAAATTCTTGATCTTGAAATCAGCCATATCAACATTCTTCATAATATTATTATATGCCCCTCCCCTATTATGCAATATCTCAGTTGGGATTCCACTAATGCCCAATACAGCATTAAGAGATGTTTTTCTTAAAGAATGTTTCTCAAATATTTGAATTCAGACAATAGGCTTCCAATTTTTTGCACTAACTTCCTAATATGTAAGTTCCATTTTAAATGATTGTCTATCATTACACCGAGATACTCTATTTCTTTAGCTTGTGTGATTTTCACGATGCTGTTTTCACCTCTGATTTCAAGGGTTTGAAGACTGGTACGTTTTTGTTATTAACTGAAAAGGCTGAATATTTAGTTTTAGAAAAATTTATAGTCAATACTTTGAAATTGAGCCAGTCAATGATTGTTTTAAAGTGATTTTGTGCTTAAGTGATGAGCGAGTTCCAGTTTTCGGCTTCATAAAAAACTGCTGTGTCGTCTGCATAGCTTCTAATTGTCCCATCAGTATGGAGATTAAACAGGTTATCAAGATAGACTGTGAAAAGAATTGGACCAAGTATGGTGCCTTGAGGTACCCCAAACTTCATCACTTCATATTTACTTAAAGTATTACCTACTTTGACACACTGCTTTCTCTCACTCAAGTGACTTTTTATGAGAGTTAAACACGTTCCACGAATACCTAAATCTTCTAGAGCGTTCAGAAGTTTATTATGACTGACAGTATCGAACGTCTTGGCCAGATCAACGAATATGCAGAGGCACGGTGTACTACTATCGAAAGATTTATAAACTTGTGTAGTTAATTCCTTTATCGCATCCTGTGTTGACCCGTCCTCTCTAAATCCAAACTGTCTAGATGAGAGGAGATTATATGTCTCAAAAAAATCTGTGTTATCCCCATTTTCAATTTCTGTTACTTCCGTGCTTTTGGATGGTTTAGAGCAAGCAGCATTTACTGTTTTCCATAGTAATTTTGCACTGTTTTTATTTTTATCGATCTTTTCCTTATAATAATCAGCATTAGATTTCTTCAACAATGTATTTAATTAATTTCTATACGTTTTGAATTGTCTTAATAGAGAATGATTTTCTTTATCAAGTTTCCATTGATTGAATAACATATTCCTTCTGGCGCCAGAGTTTACTAGAGAGATGAAGCAATAATGTCGATAATTCTGTCCAATACAGATCCCGAGCATTCAAACGAAAAAGAAGAGTTACAAACAAACATACATACATACAGGTGAAACTAATATATAGCGTGTACAAAAATATTGTGAGAAACTACCGTTTCGAGACAAGATTATATTTTCAATCGAATACAGTTGAAACCACATTCCTGTATCAGTTTGATTGATATTGAAATAAGGTACGCTTTTTTGTCTTCTTTTCGATATACTTTCATAGAAATCAAATGATAATCAAGTCGACCTCACGAGAACACTTGGGTAACATGCCACCTCACGTTTATTCCTCGTAATTTTAATCCCCCTCACAAAAACTATTTGTGAACAAACATTTCCTAATAAACTTCAACTATACGATATCAATCAATTACATAAGGAAAAGTTTATCTCTGCTTCACCTATAAAAATACATTCAATAGGATTTTTATAAGGATTATGTACCTCACAAAGAAGACGATGGCACTTTAAACACTCAGCGCACATACCATTCGAACTGTTAATGGGATATCATTATCCCTTCTGAAAAGACGTACACACAATAGTGAGTTACCGTATGCTATAGAGTAAGGATACATCACAATGATGGAAATTTACATAACTCCTTCATGCCAGAGAATGATGATGCATACCAAGCTGACACTAGACAAAACGCTATTTTATTCTATTTTATTATTTTGACGATATTGGATTGATATCCGTGGGAATTTTATTTCAGACTCACAAAGACATCAAGTTCCATTTTGTGTCCAGAAATTCAATATTGAAAATTCTGAAAAGTCATCTTGTTACGGCTCAAAACACTTTTCTTTCACAACTCTCAGTACATTACCGAAATATTTGGAAGGCTTCAACATCTTGAGCGATCATCAATATGGCTTTCGGAAACAAAGATCAACAGGCTCCCTTCTATTGTATGGCACCCATATTTGGAATAACGCACTCCAGAAACATGGGGAAACAAGAGTTATTGCGCTTGATATTTCTAAGGCCTTTGACCGTGTGTGGCATGACGGTTTTCTGGCCAAACTTCGATGCTATGGCTTGTCAAATCATTTCTGTGCATGGCTTTCCAGCTTTCTGGAAGAACGTTCCCTGCAAGTGTTCGTCCATGGATATCTCTCAAATACTTCCACCATCAACGCTGGTGTTCCCCAGGGATCCATATTATCTCCAACCCTCTTTTTATTGTATACCAACGACTCATTGGGAAAAATCAAGAATCCAATATATTGCTTCGCTGACGACAGCACACTTGTCTCGTCATTACATTTGGATTCTAGAACAACGGCTGCGGATGCACATCTTCACCGGCAGCAGGAGGTTGCATATCTTGATGAGGATCTAGAAGTGATTTCGAATTGGGGTGAAACTAACTAGGTTCAAGCCAATGCCACAAAAACCCAGGCATCGGTTTTCTCCTCAGAGTAATAGTAAGACATAAAGTTGCCATGCCTATACGCCTATTCCAATACAATACATGTGTTTTGAAAGGGGTATAGTGCTATCTATCCTTTTCTGTACAACTTATGAGCGAGGGGGCGATGGCGGGTAATGAGAGGTTATGGAGAGTTTGTTTACATTTGAAGTAAGTGGGACCATAAAACAGTGGCGGTTGGTTTAGTTGATAATCGGAGGGATATTATATATTTATAAAATGAATCATTTCAGGTGAAAACGTCATACATAAATGAAAATCTAGTAGGTGGTAGAAAAACTGGTTTCATTTCCATAATCATAAATAAATAATTAAAAAAATTTCCTGTAGGAACTATTCGAACATAATACATTTTCACCTTAAATGATTTATTTTATAAATAATATCCCTCAGGTCATCAACTAAACCGACCGCCACTGTTTTATGGGTGGAAAAGGGTGGAAAAGGCATCTCTATTATCTTTTGTTACTCTGAGGTTTTCTCCAAGAAGAATGAAGAAGAAGAAGAAGAAGAATGTCTCAGAACCAGATATAATAATGTCAGGACAGACAATTCCGCTTTCTGCTTCGATGAATCAGTTGGGGGGTTAAAATGGATACCAATATGTCTTGGCACAATCGTGTCACTGGAATTGCAAAGGCTGCTCCTCAAAAGCTTGGAACACTGTTCCGAATCAGAAAACTGTACACACCTTCTTTGGAGTATTTTTCTCATTTTTGCTCCGCCCCTAAGCATAACCCGAAGCTGCTGGATTGCATTCAGAAAAGAGCCAACCGCCTGATTGGAGACGCCAACATCACTTGCAACCTTGATAGTCTGGATACCGAAGAAAGGTTGGGGATTTGCCTCTTTTCTATAGATACGTTCACGGAAAGAGTTCAAGTGACTTGGCACATTTCATTCCACCAATAGCGGTACATATCAGAAATACGCGACGGATTGTGGCTGCTCATCGGTTTGAGGTGCAACGCAGTACACCTTGAACTTCACTGCGTTTATATGAAATAAACTTCCTGAGAACGTTTTTCCAAGTGGATTTAATTTTCAGCGATTCAAATCCAATGTGAATCACTACTTTCGCACAGGCACTGCTCTTAGAGCGCCTCAAGGATTTCTTTGTTGTGCTTGTGTTTCACCTTTTAAAAAATTCGCATTCAACATTGAAATTTAGACTAATATTATTAGAATACACATCATAATAGTTGAAGTTACATTCATCTTGATCCAAAAGGTACAATGTTGATTCTCAACCCATTATCTGGAATGAATTACAATATCCTTCTTCTTGAATTTCTTTCCCTTTTCCATCTCTCCTAAAAGAGCACAGGTCTCTCGAGACATTTTTTTCTGGTGGGAATTGAGATCATCGTGCTTTTCATCACATTTTATAGACAAACTTTGTGCCATTTATGTTTTCTCTGATAATAATGCTTTCCCTAGGCCTCGTTTATTTCAGGCTTATCCCTCACCCCCTCTTCAAACTGTCTTCCTCATGACTTCTTTACTCCCTAGCAAAAAAATCTGCAAACCATCTTGACGTTTACACTGCCTACCCTCGACCAATCCAATAAATAGCTCCAATTGTAGATGGTTCACAACTGAATTGCATACAATTGCTTGTTAACTGGAATTTGCACACTTCAGTCAGTTATTCATGGTATCCCTCAGAGGTCAGTTCTTGTTTCCATCAAGTTCCCTATGAACGTGAATAGTCTATCAACTCGCGGATAGTTGAGTATTCGCAGTACAAGAATAAACTAATGGAAAATATTCCTGAGGCCATCTCTGAAGTTAAAACAATTGTTGTGGTGCCAACCGATTATCACCACCTCAGAAATATGTTTCAATATCTTTGAATCTGCACTGAATAGAATTTTCATGGGGTCCGAGTCGGCAACTGAATTTATGGACTCTCATTTGGATTACAACTTCTAATTTGACACTAATGTATTGACTTCATGTTAAAAATAGACAACAAGCTGTTTGAAATGAATTGAATGGGTTTGTAGCTGGACAATTATATTTTCCACGTATGGGATCCAAACTACGATATGGAATCTGTTTCTCATAGAATGAACTAAGCTCTATATTCGTTCTCCAAAAGAGATATGTTTCTGAGGCTCAATCAAGATATGTTTTCAAACCATCATTCAGAAGATTGGTACTACATAGGCTAACACATAGAAGGCGTGTTAATTGATTCATATTTATATTTTGGAGAGTGCTGGTATTATCCATAAAAAAATAATTTTTCAGAAGTACAAAACGGCCTTTGCCAACTCACCAATTCACTTAATTTCAACGGTTTTACTCTTTCTATGTTCTCTCCTATAGGATGGAGACAGATGGTGTCAAAATCACAAGATAATTTTCATGAAACATTCCACAACATACTTGTATCCAAAACAAGAACTGTTCCCAAACACCAGAATTGCAACACTCTTCTCGACGCGCGTTTCACCAACCAAGTTGGTGTCTTCGGGAGATGAAGTTCACCAATTTCTTATTCTGAAAATGAACCTTTCAGTTTCAGGCAAATATCATTGATTTCGGGTAGGCATTCCAGGGGAATTTTCCCGTTAAAGTTTTCGCTAATTTTAAAAGAGCGATTCATGTTGAAATGAACAATGGGAACGGGTCCTTTATCACTAAGTAGTTCTCATGTCACAATTTGATATTTCCAGACTTTTGAAAGCATCCAGTATTATGTAATGATCAAAACAATTTCAGGCACTTTTCATATATTCCATTGCCCTTATATAAACTGAATGTCATGCTGTAATTTTTTAACATTCGTTGTGTATGTATTATTTCAATGGGTATGTAAATTTACAATTGAAAAACTTGATAAGGACACTGGAGGTAAAATAATATCGAAACCGAAAAAATATTCGAAAAGTTTTCTACACTTATTGCTTATGTAGGGTTTTCCAACAGTGCCTTCCGAACTTTGACAATTGATAACGGTCATCTTGTTGAAGCTACATGTTTCAACTCTGATTGGAATGAAAGCCAGATCATTTGAATACAGAAGAAAAAGAATGGACCCAGAACTGATTCTTGTGGGACACCAGATAAGATATCTCCACTGGATGAAATTCGTCCATTCGATTGTACTATTTGTTTTCTATCGCTTAAGTATGAGACAAACTAGTCATAACAAGCACCTCTGAAATCATAAACGCAGAGCTTCTTTAAAAGGAGACTATGATTTACGCAATCGAAGGCTTTTGAAAAGTCACAAAACACAGCTACTACAGTTTCCCCGTTGTATAGGTTCGTATAAGCATGCTCAAAAAAATGAAAGACTGCATCATATTCCACTCATTATGGCACCAATATAGGTCTTTCAAACGAACGAAAAGTTTCGATTATATTTCACACATACTTTGTTCTATTTAGATTTTAAGATACGAAGCGCTTAATGAGAGACCATATATATATTTTGTTAATTTGTCTGGAGTTCCATAAGGGTCGTAACTGGTAATTATGGAGCCCACCTAGAAGACAATATCGGTTTTTTTTGAGAAGTAGCCAGGTGTCGCCACCAAATTCGTTTATAGTTTACAATATTATCTAAATCATGAAAACCTCTTTGTAAATCACAGACGCCGCAAAAAATACAATACTGTCGGCGAGATCCAATCCCAGACAATTGACTGCCGACATAGTTTATTGCTTTATTGCTTTGGCATATTTACTCCTCCATAACTGACATCTGACAGCTTCCAAAAGTGAATTATATCCTTAAAAATACCGTTGGCGGTAAACAACACAAAACCGACATATCAATATTGTCAAACAGGAACGTTGAGAACGACATCATCAAAAAATTAAAGCATACGCTAAGGCGGGTACAATTCACGCTTAAATTTATTTTCCGATACAAAAGCCGTTAATGTTTGTAAGCTTTCTAGCGAAACGGTTCGCATTTATCACTCAATTTATTCGGAATGACCCTCTTATTTACAGGGACAAGACCAAAAACAACAAAAGGACGGGATGAATTCAATCTGCATTCATAGATTTTTCGGAAACGTTACGAATCGTTTATGTATGGTCGGATGCACTCTTAACGAGACCAGTGCCATTATAGGTGGTTCGGGTTGAATGCACGGAAGTCTTTTTCTTGTGAAACCGATGAAACTGCCAAGACATTGTTGGAAGAACAATTATCTGCCCTATTTTTCACCCTGAAACGTAGACAGTAGATATTTCGGCACTTTCCTGTTTTTAGTTTGCAGGAGCGGAACAAGACCGAGATTGAACAAAAGGAATTTTTCGTGGAGGAAATCACAGCTTTTTGTAGATCTTGTTAGGGATTTTTACCTCTCAACAGAAAGGATTCCGCACTTGTCTCATCGAAAGAGTCGTTCTATCAATAATCCCGAAATTTCATCAAAAGTGTCCATGGGTCTAACTCAATCGTATGATGGATTTGCGAAATACAGGGTGTTCAAATTGAAATGTGCCAACGCCTCTTTTTGAAAGAATTTGAAAACGGTGGATATAATCAAAACAGTCATATGATATTCAATTTTTCAAATCAATTCAATTTATTCAATTCAGGTAAATGTAAATACATTTTTACATTTTGCTTGATATTTTTTTTTACATTTACATACAATATGATTCCTCCAGTGATAGTTTCAGTTAGACGACTTAATGCCTGTCTTCTGAAAGTTATCTTTTGAAGGATCATATTCCTATTCTAACAACACGGCATCTACCTTTTGTGACTTGAGCAAGGCATTTGATTGCATATCACATCAAGTTTTACTTGACAAACTTGAATACTATGGTGTAAGAGGAGTCACAAACACATTTTTCAAATCTTACCTCACAGGGCGTAGTCAAACAGTTCATCTGAACTCTGTACCCTCTTCATTTCGGGATATCACTTGTGGTGTACCTCAAGGATCGGTTCTAGGACCACTTCTGTTCATTATTTATATCAATGATATATTTGATCACCTTAAGTTTGTGAAGGGGCTTTTATATGCAGATGATGCTACATTTTATTTCTCGGACTCGAATCTTGTCAATTTGAAACAGAAGGATGAAACCTTGATTGAAAAGATCGATGAATGGTTAATACCGAATGGTCTGACACAAAACCAATCAAAAACACAGAAATTGATTTTTTCTTCCAATTTTTCATCTAACAGTAATCAGTCTGTGAAGCTATTAGGTATTACTTTAGACCAGTCACTTAAATGGTCCCATCATATTGATATTCTTTCGAAGAAGCTGGCTTGTCAACTCNTGATACAATACCTCAATATTGTTGAATTGAAAATGCCTCCCAGAAATAGAATGCAGTATCTTATAACTGATTCTACCATAGAAGTATGAAGGGATTTTACATTTTTTTTGTTTATAATGAGTGATCTCACCCTTTTTGTGACGTAAGTAATATGATCGTGCCATCTAAAGTGTTTGTCAAGAATGACTCCAAGGTATTTAATAGAATCAGTTCTCTCCAGAGGTGGGCATGTGCAAACTAGAGGTGCCAAACATACGTGGCACCACGTAACTTCAGAACCCCTGTAGTTGGTTGATCAAGGTCAGTTGGAGAGAATGTCATATATTTAGTTTTCTTCATGTTCAGGTTTAATAGGTGATGGTCCATAAACTTTTTAAATTTTTTGATCCCGTTTTCAGCAGTATGGTAAGCTTGGTCTCAAGATTCCTCTGTAAAAACTAAAACCGTATCATCAGTCTGGATAGCTGAGTTTTTGATGTACACTAGGAACAGTATTGGTCCCAGTACTGTCCCCTGTGGAACACCAACAGTGATATTGAGTGATTCACTTACTGCATTTCCTACTTTAACTTTCTGCGATCTGTTGGAGAGATACTTTACTATTAGATCTAGTGCCTGCTCTCTTATACCGTAGTTCTGGAGTTTCTCTATCAGTACATTATGTGATATTGTGTCGAAGGCCTTCGGTATGCCTAGAAATATTGCCAGGCATTTGTAAGATCTATCCATGTCGGTGATAATTTTATGAAGGATGTCATTCATAGCAATTTCGGTATTGAAATTTTTAATAAATCCAAATTGTCTATCGGTAATGATGTTTTTTTTTCTCAAAAAATGAGATGAGTCTTATTTTAAGAGATTATTCAAATACTTTTGCAAAATTATTAATTTGAGATATTGGTTTGTAATTATGAAGTAAACTAGGGTTACCTGATTTGAAAACAGGTATAACTATAGACTCTTTTCATTGCTGTGGAATACTACCTGTTGAGTAGCATAAATTTTTAATATGTACTGAAGGTACACGAAAAAAATATTTTTTCACATCACCTTGTGAGACGCGCCACCTTGAGACTATCACCATTAAAAACAAACATTTTCAATATTATCTATGCAGATGTAATGCACAGTTATCATATTGAAAGGGGTATATTTCCAGGAAAGGTAGGTTTTTGGAAAAGAAAAATTTTTGCTCTCCACTTCTACTTTGGGAAACTCCCAAAGTCAGAACAAAAGCAACTGATTTAAAACGGAACTCACTATAAAGATGTGAAGGTTTTTCATAGACGTTACTTTCAGGCACTACAACTACTTCCATATGCACAACGAAAGAAAACGTTCTTGAGAAACAACTACTTTATTAAACATTGAACATATGAATATACGAAAATCACATTTTTTATCTAGATTGTACTCTAAATACTCGTTATGGAATTGAATTAGGAATTAACTATTCATAGCAAAGCCACACATTTCATGAAAGAGTATAAATTCAAAATTTCACTTACAGTTACATCCTCAATGGCGGACTTCGAAGCTTTGGAATGAGACATTTGTCTTATTGCCTTATTAGCATCAGTCTGGATTATTATCGACAATTATTGAATTTTTGAACTCTCAATAATCAGCAATTATTATATGAATGTTATTTTCTATGTTTTTTATCGTGAGTACAAACCTAGAAGCCTTCAGCATCACTTTCACACCTTAAATAGCATATAATATCTTCTCCGTTTATTTGAAACTGGTTAACCATGTTTCATGGTGAATTTTACTAGTTCGGATTTCCATTGTTTAATATGATTTTGATATGATTCGAAATCAAAGAAAGAAGAAATGACCATGTCATCACCTGAAGACGATTGTAAATAGTAATAATAAAAACGTTGTGAAGTAACTTGGTTTGAAATCTTTTTATATCTCCATTTTATTTTTCCAGTTCTGTTTATTTTTATATTCATCCATTTTTCATTTTTTCATTCATTTTCACGTTTCATTGCTTATATATAATTGATATTCCAGCTATTCATTCCGATTTCATTTATTCTCTCATGAATTTCGACTCGTATTAGAATCGTATTAGACTATGAAAGTCCAAACTAGTAAAATATCTTTCATTTTCATAATAAACTCTTGAAATAGATCAAAATATAGATCATAGGAAATTATTTCCTCATGCCATTGTACGTTTTGATGGACCTGTATTTATTGAATTTAGTCTCAGTTACCTCACACACGAATACAGTGGTCATTTTTCCAGTTTTTCATCCTAATGACTTGCTTAGGAAAATTTCGATTTTTCAATTATTCATCTTGCTTTCAATAGTGAACTTCTCTGTATCAATTTGGGTTAGTGACTTTTTCACGATGTGGAGTGCTATACTTGTAATTTTGGACTAGTACTAAAGTGATATTTTACATTTGTACAAAATTAGTATAGCTGTAGGAGATCCATAACAGAACATTCCTTATTCAGTTGATCTGCTGGAAAGCGTATAATTTTCAAATAGATTAGTTTTGAAAATCTTCTCTGAATTTCAATTACATCACTTTGAGTATTGATAATTCCAATACTCCTTTATGACAGTTTTTCGTTTTATTGGAGCTGAAAGGCGAAAAGTTGTTTTTTCCAGATCGACTGTTAGAAGACGGTGGTCAAACCATTTTTTCACGTGTCATCGGCATATCAAATTATTTCCCCCTACTGTGCAATTTGAATAAATCATCAATATAAATGTTGCACAATAAAAGACCCAATACTGTGCCTCGAGGAACACCACAATTAACTTCCTTCTGATCAGCTTTCACTCTTATAGCTTGCTTTCTGTTTTCGAAGTAACATTACGAAAGTTTGAAGCAATTCCTCGAATGCCTTTATTTTCTAGTGTTTGTAAGTGCAGACGATGATCAACAGTACTGCATGTCCTAGTTAAATCTAGACAACGAGAGGGTTTACCTCGTTCTAAAGATTTCTGTAACAGTTCCGTTATTTCAAGTATTACGTCTCCTTTAGATGTTTTTTCTTTGAATTTAAATTGTTTTTCTGAAAGGAGATTATATTTATTCACGAAAGAACTTGAGGATCTTAGCAACTCATCTCTGATCGTGAAATACTCTAGGTGAAATTACGAACCGTATGACATCGACACCTCAATCATATTTTTCGATGCAGACGAACTGAAATTAGGTGAAATGGCATTAAAGGACCAGATTAAAAAAATTACAAATGAAATTCAGAACCAAGAAGGGGCAGAATTGTATATTCAGGTAGTGAGTGACAGTAATATGGGTTTCAAAAACCATAGTCCTCATTTGCAAGTTGAAAATTGATCTTGAAATCAAATAACAGAGAAAGGTTTCTTTCATGTTGAAGAAAACTTCTCACAATAATATGTAGAAGTAAAACACTCGCTATAATTTTTGTTATAAACTGTGAATAACTCAATTCGAATCGATTTTCAGCCTCAGTGCCTACCATTATACTAATTTACCTACGCACCTATGCTATGTAATATTTTCTCAGGTGAGGATATCACAGGTATGCAACAAAACATACATGGTAATTTTACGGTTACTTTCATTCTCTCCTTAGTTTTAGGTTCTCTTTGGCTCATTGATTACTTGGATATTTGTTGACGTTCAGTATTTTTTCTTTAATCATTATTTTTCAAATGCTGTCCTAAACTTATACACAGTGTCTGTTGAAAAATGTTTCATAGTAAGAAATATTAGTTGCTCTTATCATGTATCGTCTTATTCATTTTTCATTATGAAATGTGAAATAAATGATATTATTATATTAGTTATATTGTTACCGGAGATAATTTTTTCTCTGCTAATATGAAACAGTAGAGCAGACTATTTTTTCGGTATAGAAAAATGATCCTGTCATTGAAATGTTTTGACCACACTCTGTAGCAATACATAAAATGTAAGTGTAACTAATCGTTATTTATACATGGAAGGTTTTTGCGAAAAAATGTTCAAGGGAGTCTTCAAAAATGCAACAGAACCCAAAACGATTATTTTGAAATTTTGTCTGTTTGTTCGATTGTTTGTGTGCGCTGTTTTAAAACGGCTCATTCGATTTAGGTGCGGGTTAAACTAAGATGTTCCGGTAAACCGTATTTAACATTAACTGTCGATTACTCTGAAAAGTTGCGTCAATTTGAATAATTGGTTCAAAAACTTGTAGAAATGAAATTTCATGAAACACTATTCATTTGCTTCTTTGATTGACGACTTGTTTATTTTGTGGAAATTCATGTTCACTGAGGATACATTACAAAAACACTCTTTTGTTTATTTTCTACGATAGTGTTATATTTGTTGACTAGTTTCGGCTATTACACCATTTTCAAAACTCTTGAATATGGTGTAATAGCCGAAACTAGTCAACATTAAAGAAATATCGTGGAAAATAGACAAAAGTGTGTTTTTGTAGTGTATCTTTAGTGACTATTCATCTGATTGGGCTGAAACTTTGGTCAAATATATATGAGTACAGTTTGTAAAACGATTTTCTCGTGAATCAAATAGATAGATATATTACCAGATTAGAGGAATGGGCCAATCTTTGGAAGATCAGTATAAACCCTAACAAGAGTCAGGCGATACTGTTCACCCAGAGGCTGGTACACCCGGAAGGAAACGTTATCTTCAACGGACAAGAGATTCCGTGGACCAACGAACCAAGATACCTGAGAGGCACCCACGATAGGAGACTGAAGTTCAGGTCTCACATACGGCAGAGGTTAGGTTAGGTCCAAACTGAGTGGGTCTATTCAACCCTCCACCGCAACCCGCAAGGGTTCATTGTGACTCACACCTATTTTCACTCGGCCAAACAAACCCAGCTTCTTAACGAAGCCGATTAGTTTGTATGGTGAGTGGTCTTTCAGGTCAGATGGTAAGAGTACGGCTCTGCCGAACTCTAAAGACCTGATTCGTTCCCCAGCGGGGCAGGCACAAAGTATATGCTCTGTTAATGAGGTAGTCGGATAGTCAAGTTGCAAGATTCCCACGACAACCTTCCCATATGAGGGTTTTTGCACGTCAGCTACACCTGACGATGCCTCAGATTCAGCCGTGCAAGGCTTTTTCGCCTCTGGTTTTGGTGAAACCTTCCTTGAGTGCAAACGTTTGCTAAAACTGCTCATGGGGGGTTAGTTCCCCCACCTGAGACAGATTCTGCGTACGCCGCAGCTCTTGCTCCTGACCTGAATTCACAGGGAGGTCAGTTGGAGTCGTAAACTCGACATCCATCTTCTCTGTGGACTCGCTCCTGAACCAAATTTACAGATAGGTCCGTTGGGGTCGTTAACTCGACACCCATCTCCTCTGTAGACTCACTCCTGAACTAAATTTACAGAGAGGTCCGTTGAAGTCGTAAACTCGACATCCATTTCCTCTGTAGACTCGCTCTTGAACTGAATTTACAGGGTCAGTTGGAGTCCAAACAGCAGAGACTAGGGCTGGCGAAAGCCGCCCGACAAAACCTATCATAGGAGAAGTAACATGGGTTCCATGTGAAGCTACTTCTCATCAAGACCGTACTACTTTCCATCATTCTGTACGCCTTCACTGCCTGGGGCCAGTGCGCAGCGACATACAGACACAGTATCCAGAGGTTCATGAACGCTTGCATACGACTAGTCATAAATGCTCCAAGAAATGTGTCTAACAGATTCATCTACCGGAACCTGGACCTCAACATGTATTGTTGAAAATGTAATCGAAAGAAAACGAACACACGCCAGTCCAGCGCTGCATGACCTACATGAAGCGGTCAAAGGGACGACCCTAGATATCGCGAAAGGGATGAACACGTGAGGCCGACGAAGCAAAACCACCTCCGAGAGTCGCTGTCAGGCGGCTACGGTAAGTATTGAAACTTACATACAGATTACTAATACACACTATATTACAGATACATACACACAAACATGTTCGCGACCGGAAGTCACTTGTTCCCCCGGTGAGGTTAAGAGGACCCCTATGCATACACATGCATGAGATGAACAACACTATATCTCTTTCGGGTGTATCTGCTAGTAATGAAACAGAAGTTAGAAGGAAAAATAGCAATTTTTCATACCCGCGACTTTCCCAGTTATCTCTGAGGAACTAAATAATCCTAAGTGTGACGAGTTCTGTATCAACCCAAAAAGTACTGAACAACATGTATCTAACAGGAATAATAAATGTCCAGGCAATAAGATTGTTCAGTAACATGTGATAACAAAACGGGAATTACTTCGTGACTTGTTATTCTTTTCTGAACATTGGCAAAATAATGACCAACTGGTTGTAACGAAGCTGAAATTTTTCAGTTTATGTACTAGTTTCTCTAGAAGGAAAACCAAAAATGTCGGTGTAGCAATTTTAAAAAATGATGCAACTAGCTTGGAATTTGCTGTCCTCAACCTAAAAAACGTATGTCTCGAGGGTGTTCTTGAATGCTGGGAGATTTCCAGTTGTTCTTAGACTCACTTGGAGGATTATTGACATTAATTTGTAGGAATAATGAGAAAGTTATTATAAGAGGGGATTTTAATATTAATTTATTGAAAAGTGGCTCAAATATGAAACAGTTAGATGATGTAATAGCCGCGTACAACATAATGTGTATAATACATGAACCAACCCGAGTGACAGCCTCCTCGAGCACGTTCATTGATAATTTTCTTATAACCAAAATGGCAAATTACGAGTTAAAGATCAATGGTTTCCATTTATCAGATCACTATGGACAAATAATTGAATTCCCAACAAAAAAATACCACCAAAAACTCCAATGTTCCGAATTCTAATTATTTAAGTTTCTCAGAAAAAAATATCTCAGATTTCAAAATACTACTGGGAAACGAGAACTGGCAGAATGTTTACAAGGAAACATGTCCTAACGAAGCATATAATAGATTTCATGAAATCCACAGTGAGGTATCTTTTCCACTGAAACAGACAAAAAAAACAAAGAAAGTCAACTCTAACCCCCTTACCCCCGAACTCTATAACCTCAAGAACATGGTTTCTCTATATTCAGAGTGAAAGAAAATTTCAAGGATATATGTCGCCAACATACAGTTATAAACTAAAGCAGAATAATCAAAGATGCATTGAGCATAAGATAAATAGTTCTCACAATAAATCAAAACCATGTGGCAAACTATAAATAATATCCAGAAAAAAAACTATGAGCCCAAAATATTTCCATTTTTAGTGGAGAACATAAGGTGTCATAGCTAACAATTTCAATGCTTATTTCACGAAAGCGAAAGAACAAAGGGAATATGATCTTAGTTTTATGAAAAATACAGTCGCACTCTGCCAAACTCCATATTTCTCCACCCAATCAAGAAATATAAGGTCTTTGATTCAATAAGTGAATTAAAGAATTCTAATGCTAGTGGATATGATCAGGTCTCAAACAATCTTCTGAAAAAATGCATGGAAGAAATAGTCTACCCCCTGACCTATCTGATAAATCTTTTCATGGAACGGGAAATGTTCCCTGAGAAATTAAAAGTCGCAATCGTTACCCCAATCTTTAAAAAAGGAGACTCACATAGCTATGAGAACTATAATAGAGGGGTAAGTCTTCTCTCTAGTATATCCAAGGTATACGAAATGAATATTAAAAATCAGTTAATATCGTTTCTCCTCAAAAATGAATTACTTTCTACAAACCAGCATGGTTTCATACAAAATAAAAGCACGGAAACAGCTCTTTATGATTGCATAGAACACGTAGTAACAGCCTTGGATAACAAACTGCAAATTTGTGGTTTGTTCATCGATTTTTCCATAGCATTTGACTGTGTGGATCATTATGTACTAATCCAGAAAATGCATCGCTATGGGGTTTGTGGAGTTGCCCAAGATTGGATGAGGTCATATCTTGACACAAACCTGTGTCACAGTCAGTCCTTGGCCTGCAAGCAAGGAGTTCCACAGGGGTCTATACTCGGACCACTACTTTTTCTTAATCATGTGAACGACTTGATACAATACCTCAATAGTCTTTCAGCGGTACATATAGTTGCATATGCAGACGATAAAAATGTTCTGGTCACTGATTGTAATACATTAGCACTTGCAGAATCAACAGAATCCATATATGGGAAAATAATGAAATGGGCTGAAAAAAATCATTTAGCACTAAATATCAGCAAAACAGCATTAGTCGAATTCACAATGCAGAACACCAACGAAACTCTCAAAATATATGAAGATAGCCAACTAGAGGTGACATCCAAACCAGAAACAAAAATGCTGGGTCTAATTCTAGATCATGAGCTGAATTGGGGTCCTCATATAGATTCACTATATGATAAACTACGAAAGAACTGTTATGCACTGAGATTTATGTCGAATCATTATGGAAGAGAGGTGCTCCTAAGTCTGTACTATGCAACTATTGGCTGTCACTTAAGCTATGGAATCTTGAATTGGGGCATGAGCACCTCGGCTAAAAGAGTATTTATATTACAAAAGCGTGCGGTCAGAATAATTGCTAGTTTAGGATGGCGACACTCATGTAGAAGCTCATTCAAAGAGCTGGAAATACTCACAGTTGCTGGTCTGTATATATATATGAGATGTGTCCCTAAGGTCATAACCCATACGCAACTAGAACTAGAGAGTTGTTGATAGCGAATCCTCACTGAACCTCCCTCTATTAAAAGAGTCACCTTGGACCCAAATTGTATAACAAGCTAGATGTTTCTATTAGGAATTCAATGAACATCTGCATTTTCAAAAGACAATCTTATCGAAAGAAACTGCTACACCGTTGACAAGTTTCATTAGTTACTCTTGATAAAAAAAAACTGTTAATTACCTCCATATGTACAGTTTAGTATCTGTCGTGTTTTGTTGTTTTATATTTATATACTTATATTTGTTATTAGTTATACATGGACGTCTTCCTTGTTACGGTATGTAAATGTTTATTGTAATGCTTTCATACTTTCAACAAGTGAAATAATAATAATAATTATTATTATTACATTACATTCAGTGAAATCACGACAAACAAAATCAATAGATTACAAAAGTGAAAGCACCTAAAGGCTGACTTTTGACTGTAGGAGGTCAGATGTCAGTCTTGCTGAAGTGCCCATCAGCAGGTTGAGGTCCACTCAAAGATGAGTGGGGATGGATGGGCGAGATTTTAGCTTCTGCACATAGAACCCGTTTGGGGAATATTCTATCTCAGGGTACTCAACATCGAAAGAGCATTGTAGTTACAACGGGAACAACAACCCGAGCACCAACTCGAGCACTGCGCCCGTTACCACATCACCTTCAATAATATCTACCGCAGCAGTAGACAAAACGTCAGACATAAAACCTGCAGACCACGGCCAAGAAAGAAGGAAAATGGCTTTCACACAGTCATTTCGGGTCGTGAAAGTTCACATTCTTTCATTATCTTTGTTTTGGTAATATTCATCAAAAGATGCTTTAATGAGCACCATCAAAAACTTGTTCAATTGAATATCTAGCTTCCTATGCTAATTTCTCTGCAGTGCATCTCCCGACCACGATCATTGTTTCATCTGCGTACATGAATAACCTCCTCAATGTAGTTGGAAAGATCATTCACAAATAGCAGGAACAAGAGTGGTCCAAGAATGCTCCCCTGAGGAGTTCCAAGTTCTACTTCATTCCTTTCAGATAAGCACTCACCGATATTTACTATCAATAGTAATACAAAAAACATGTTGCTGTTTGAAAATTTGGAAATTCAAGCGAAGTCACGGACAATAGCTAGTTCTATAAATAGATAAACAATTTCGGAACATATTTGCAAACGGTTCTCCAATCAATCAACGCAACTCACAAAAACGGTGAATTTGTCCAACCCTGATTCCTATCTGGTAATTTAGGGGTTGAATTTTTGCATGATGAGATTTTCCGCACAACAAGACAGCGCATTGCATTCTACCTACAAAAGCTTTTACTCAGACCGGAATCTGAAATTATTTTCATGCGGAAACCGCTCTCAATAAAAATTATTAGAAACCGCTTTTGCTATTAACAAACAAATAGCCTGAAAACGTATAGCAGGCAACTTATTCCGCACACCCCATGGCTTTTTAATGTTGTGGGAGAAGCAGAAGCGCTCGTTTTTATAGATCACTTTTATTTTGCCCGAATTAATATTCAGGAAAATGCCATTACCGTCAACGGTTCAGTGTCATGAGAGATAATGTGTAGCACTTATCGTAGTAGAGGTATACAGGGATATGCAACATGGCTAGTAACAAATTTCGTACGATCTAGCTATTTATCTGATGAACAACAATAAACCTTGGCACTCACAGAGCGATAGAAATAATAAAGTAGTAATAGTTATTTTACGGAAAGTAAAATTTTGGGTTTCTACATCTCCATCTTTATTTTAAAAAATGTGAGAATCTTTCAAAGACAGGAGGAAAGCAATTAATTTCAAAATGAAATCTTCACAAAGATGGCCTCATTATAGACAAGAATCTTAGATGGCACAAACACGATGAATACGAAACAAAAATTTGAGATCATTGATAACAAAATTCAAACTATATCAACAATTATTCGACTCGACACAAATGAACACACTTTATGCAAGCCTAGCCCAAATACATATGAACTATAGCGTACTTGTTTGGGGTGGGATAACTATTGATTATAATAAAAACCCAGTTTTTGACACAAAAAGGTTTTTCAGTATGAGGGACCCCAGCAAAGGAATGCATACAGAATTAGTGACTGAAAGGCATATCAACAATACTTCAATACTAACGCCTTTATCCAAATTTTTCAAAAGATAAATACTTACGACATTGTATTTCATCAGTTCGGACTTCCATTGTCTGATATAATATAAATTGATTTGAAATTCCTGAAAAAATATTAAAAAAGGTTAACCGAAAATAAGAATTACGGACAGAGAACAAAAAACTGCAATTACAAAGAAATAACATAACACCAAACAACAACCAAAAAAATAAAAATTGAAATATTAATAAAAGCTGAAAATTAAAAATTATTATTAACAAAAAAAGAAAGGAAAAATTAAAAGATTCCAAACCAAGTTGTCACGACGTTTCGATTGTCAGTATCCACAATCGTCTTCGGGTGATAACTGGACTTATTCCTCCGAGATACGACTATTTATAGGCCATTCGTGTGCTTATCCTATCCTTATCCTATCCCCTCTTCTCTCTCTAACTAAGAGAGGAATCATCCAGACTCTACTAGACCGTGCCTTCGGGCTCTGTAATACAAAGGAAGGTCTCGAAAGGGAACTAGACATCATCCAAAATGACCTTCAACGGAATGGTTACTCCAGAGTGATGGTAGGACAGACTTTAGCTAGAAGACAGCAAGAGCTACACAAGGAAGAAAAGCCGCCACAACCAGTACTTGTACTTTCCTACATCAGAGGATTTTCGGAAAGGATAAGAAGGATTGGGTCCAAGTATAACATTAGGACCTGCTGGGAACACTATCCGTAGCAGTCTCACGAAAACCAGGCCACCAAACGCGGACTGCGATTCCAAGAATTGCATTTACCGGATACCTGGGAGTGCGGAGAATCATACATCGGTGAAACTAAGAGGCCATTGAAATTTCGCATTGCTGAGCACAAGAAACACACACAGCGAGGAGAAACCAGCAAATCCAAAATAGTAGAGCATGTTTGGACTCATCAACATAATATCAAGTGGGCTATAGCTGAAATCATCCACAAAGAGGAACATTGGTTTAGGAGAAAATTCAAAGAAGCCGCGTATATGTTGTTCGACAACGCATTTAGTCAAGCTAGTGTAGAGATACGTAACATATGGAAACCTCTAATCAAACGAAAAACGACCAACTCCCGCCAAACGGTCATCTCCCGCTAAAAACCAATGAAGCGGAGAGAGAAAAGAGGGTATAGATGAAAGCACTCGAATGGCCTCTCTCGGAGGAATAAGTCCAACATTAGTCAGGGAAGCTATGGATTATACTGTAGACGACTCCTCACGATATAGAAGGCCCCGACACTCTGTCGAATGCGGCCCCTATGTCCTTCGTTAAAAGATGAACAACTTTTTCATGCAACTCACCTCAGCCAGGTAAGGGTACACTTTGAAGGGCGGTACTGATGTCTGAGAACATTCATGCCGCCATACCATCAACACTCACTAACAGTTATGATCCATTTGTCCTTCTCGCAAACATCAGTCCAAAGGGTAAGGGAGCCAGACTTCAACCTGATCGAAATCAAGACGGCTGTCGTGTATGAATGAGTCCAGTTATCACCCGACGACGATTGTGAATACTAACAATCGAAACGTCGTGACATAACTTGGTTTGAAATCTTTTGATTTCTATTTTTCATTTTTTGTTAATAATAATTTTTATTTTTCAGCGTTTATTAATATTTCAATTTTCATTTTTTTTGGTTGTTGTTTGTTATTTATTTGTAATTGCAGTTTTTTTGTTCAAATGAAATTGTTATTTTCGGTTGATCTTTTTAATATTTTTTCAGGAATTTCAAATCATTTCATTTTATATTAGACAATGAAAGTCTGGACTGATGAAATACACCACGAAACATTGTCAACCAACTTCAAACAAACTTACGACATTCTTTGAAAGCTGTCGCACCCCTACTAACAACTCTCAAAAGTCGAAACTAAGCGAGCTAAGGTCTAACGATGTTCTACATTGTAAAGTGTGATTCCTAGCACGGATTGGACGACAGGAAGTGAAAATTGATCGTCTCGCCTTGCGGTTCAAACCACCGGTTCACACAGCGGTCGATTGAGTGAGTGGGGCAAACCATCCACGTCAACCAAACCAGCTACCATCCTAAAGCTGAAGTAATCAAAAATTTGCTGAAGTGTAATGAAGGGCAAACTGAAAAATTTTTCCCGAAAAGTTACTGCATATAATAAACCACTGAAGAGTCTAATTATTCAGTAACTTGTCTAAGTCATAAATTTTGCATACAAATTGAATAATCAACTGAAAAAAACCATTCCATTCTGTACTTAGCTTTTTTCAGATGGTGTCATAATACTTTTCTGAGAGCGAAAACATATTTTACTATAATCAGTTCCATCTTCAATAATGCCCGAACAGTCAACTGGAAAACACTCAAAAATCATCTGCCATGCCCGGATGATAGCACCCTTTCCGTAATATTCCTCAGAGCAAGGCCATTTGATCGCTTTGGGAGACCTAAAATCCAGACCAATCTTTTATTGTAATTTCGCTCCCGGAGATTCATCCTTTTGAAGGGGATAAATATAAAGCTGTCTATTTGTTACTTCCGATATTTTCACTTCAGTCGGAATGCCTTATCATTTTGCTCTCGTGAAGAACCCGACTATAAACAGTAACGAGCTCATCATCTTATATGGTCGCCGAATTGGAGCCACGCCGGAAAATGCTAAATTCATTTCCGGGAAACTTACGTTCACTTACAGGGTTATCTCCCCAAAGCATCACTGTCAGATTCCGACGGTAATAAAATTTGATAAATCTAGTTTATTATCATAAGAATACTAAGATGCCAGAGATGAAGATCAGAATTGTAAAATACCCAACTGAAACCATAAGTAGCTAAAATAAGTGAAATAAAAAAAGATCAACTGAGGTTCAGAAGACAATAAGAATATGTATTTGACTATTTTATTTACAATAGTGATTTTATAACAAGTCAGTCATCACAAGTGAATAACAGATGATATTGAAAATTGAGGAGTGAGAGGAATATGATAGTTAGGTCAGATTAGGTCTAAAGTGAGTGGCTCACACCTATTCACACTCGACCAAATAAACTCAGCTTCTTAACGAAGTCGATCAGTTTGTATGGTGAGTGGCCTTTCAGGTCAGTTGGTGAGAGTACAGCTCTGCCGAACTCTAAAGACCTGATTCGGTCCCCAGCGGGGCAGAGGCGACACACTCTGTCTTCCGACCGTCCAAGTCTCTGCAAGTGATTATTCAAATGACAGTGACCTGTAAGAAGGCCTGTTAGACATCGTAGTTCATCCGTACTGTGGTCCAACAACTGTTTGGTATCAAGTTTCGAAGGGTGAATAAACGCCTTGGAGTGAGCCAATCCTGGAAGATTCTGCCAGAAGTCCATAAATCTTCTTGTCATCCAGGTGTTCAATGTTTGTTTGGCAAAGCCTAAAGCGATACCAATGACAGGTTCTGGTCCGATGAAGCTGCTTGCAGCACCCTCCTTTGCAAGGGAGTCAGCAGCCTCACTGCCTTCCAGGCCAGTATGGCCAGGAATCTAGACCAGAGACAATTTTTCAAGTCTTTCTATCGTGGGGAGTCTTTTTTGGCAATTTGCTACCAATTTAGACATTGCTCGATGGGAGCCAAACGCTTTCAATGCCGCATGACTCTCCAAGGATATTTTTATTGACTTGTGTATGAGGTTGGATTCTTCCAATCTCTCCGCACACAATTTCCGCTTTCAATACAGACGCATAGGTAGATATCTCTATCCTGGGTCTGCGACTGTAAACACCTGCACTAGAACCGGAAGGTGTTTTTCATTCATCTGTGAACCAACGACTATCTGCTCTTGATATTTCCTTATCCCGGAGGATCCAGTTCTTTCAACTCGGGAACAGTACTTCATAAGGCAGCTCATAGTTGACAGTTGGAGGTATAAAGTCATAGGTCATTTCCAGAATGCTGTGACTTCCAGTGTCAACCAACAGTATGTTGCACTTTGATAGTAGTGTGTAATAATATCATCTATGCCCATTGAACTTGGCATACTTCGGGGCTCGGTTCTAAGACCAACGCTAATCCTTAGGATTAGCGTCTAGATAACCAATCTATGCTATTTAACATTAAAGATATATGGGTACTCCTGTCACATCTCAAAATAATCTTCATTGCGCGATTCTGTAGTTTTTGTAGTGTTCTCATTCGTTTCAAATCACTTGTGTATAGAAGAGTGCGACAATATTCAAAATGTGGTTGTATAATTGTCTTATATACAGTTATCCGTGATTGCATAGTTAAGTGTTGGGATACTCTTGTGAAAAAATATAATTTCTTCAAAATTTTTTCAGTATGTAGGTAAAATGGTTATTCATCGATAGATGATTGTCTAACATGAATTCTAGATATTTGAATTCAGTAATGAGCTCAATGTTATCATTTTCTATTTTTATTTCAATTTGATTTAAATCTAATTCTCTGTATTTAAAAGGTGTAGTATCATAGTCTTTGTTTTGTTTACATTCAGCTTCAATTTATTAGTTTTCAAATATATAGCAATATTATGCAATGCTTCATTCATTTTTTCAATAGCCTTATCTATATCTTTATCACTAACCGATACTAGGGCATCATCAGCGAAATAATGTTCATATTCACATTCGTTACATTTGCTGATATCATTAATGTAAATTAAGAATAGTAATAGCCTCAAAATACTTCCCTGCGGAACCCCGTGGTCTATGCTTATTACTGTTGATATAAATTCATTGATTTTGGTTCCCTGCTTCCTTTCTGTGAGGTGATCACTCCAAACAAGTACTCTTCCTTGCCATATTTTTTGAATTTTTTAATTAATATTTCATGAATAACCGTTTCAAACACACGTTTAAGACCTAAAAATACTGCTACAGTGTACATGCCTTTACTCATTTTATCTTTCCATTCAGTAACTGTAAGCTGAAGTGCGGATTCGCATGAATGTCTGGCTCTAAAACCAGATTGGTTTGTCAATAGTATATTTTTTTTATTGAAATATTTCAACAGTTGTTGATATACACTGATTCTAACAGTTTTTCAGCGCAAGATGAACTTTTAATTGGCGAAGTTTTTATAAATGCAGTCGAGTTCCAGCCACTTCACTATTTTGGTCGGATCTTTCCAGCACTGATGCGAGGTAATACCTCGAAACCGGTTTGTAGGTGACTCACTCAATAATGTCAGCATGGTCCTGTTGCTGGATGAACGAGAAACATCTGAAAGAATATTCTCTATGAAGAAGCTTGCATAAATGTGTGCTTGCATAATAATCGAATATTCGGGGTGGTAGGTTGCATTAGTTTGAACTTCCATTGTCCAATATGATTAGAAATCTCTGCGAAAACAAATAAAATCAGAATGAATTGGTAAAACATCAATTATATATAAGCAATAAAACGTGAAATGGAAATTCAATAAAACGAATAAAATAAAATAATCAAGAGTGGAAAGAAATGAAAATATCAAAATAAACAAAGAAAAAAAATAAAAAAAAATCAAACCAAGTTACTTCACGACGTTACGATTGTTAGTCATCACTCGAAGATGATTGTGGATACTAACAATCCGAAACGTCGTGAAGTATCTTGGTTTGGAATCTTTTAANGAATTTTTTTGCATATTATAATAATGGCCGCGAGTTTGCGTCAGATCGAAATCGTCAAATTATTGAATGAGAGCTTTTTTTTCGTTGCACTTAACAACCCTTACGTACAACCACCCACATCATGCAAGCGATCAGATCAACATACCAACATTATTAAAAATACGTAGGACATTGATGCTATCAATATCTGACGCGCTCGAATATGTCCATGCGACAGTATTTTTTTACATATTTGAAAATCTAAAGCCGCTTCCCCCACCGATGATGAAGTATATAGTAGGTATATAAAATTTTTTTCTTCTTATCATCTAAGCTTTGCAACCTAATATGTCTCAATGACGCTCGAGTAAATACCCATTTTGTATCGTGGGCTGCATCATCAGCATTAAATGCATAACATTTTTTTTGTTACTCAATATTAGATTATCATCCAATTTCAAACAATGATTACACTCTGACTCAATGGTTTTTTTAAATTAATCTCAGAATGTCAATGTGTACCGAACAGATAAAAACAAGCAAAAAAGGAAATTAATTGATGAAAAATGTTGAAAATAAGATATTCAATTATCCAACCTCGCAGTTCTCATCGGCAATATACCTTCAAAAGCATCAACCTAAAAATAAAAACAAGGAATATCTGGAAGTCAGTGTTTTTGTCAGATTAATATGAAATAAATGTAGCATTCAAGATATATTCGAGTAACCTTTGAATGGAAAAGAGTGGCCATAAAGAACGCTACCCAAGCAGTTGGAAAGAAATTTCAAGGGGTGCTTTCTCTGCTGACCACTTGAACTTTGTCAGCGACCAAGCGTAGGGACATTACATTTAACTGAAAAACGATCGTGCAGTTGACATAAACTCTATGAATAAAATATCTCTTTCACGTACCGTTTAACAGGAATTTTATTATTTGAACGATGGCGAATTCTATATAGCAGCTTTCAGCAACTCAGGAATATGCTTTAACTTTTCTTGGGATTTCCATTATTTTTATAAATAAGCAGACTTTTAGTTGGGTTGAATTGTGGAGAAAAGAGTTTATAGTAGAGGGGTACCATTTATATTTCGGGAATAGTAAATAATAACGAACATTTTTGATTGAAGATGGCTGTATTGTTTTTCGAAATATTTCCTTTGATGATCAATACACTTTTGCACTGTTCAAACCATTTGTCAAAGAAGTTCTTCCATTCCTCTTGAGATACCCCCAAAACATGGTTTTTGAACGCTTCAACTGCTTCTTCGGCACTCGCAACCTTTAATATTCGGGAACAAGAAGAAGTCATTGGGTGCTAAATAAGGACTGTATGGTGGATGGATCATCAATTCAATGTTTTGACTGCTCAAAAATTCACCTGTTTGACGAGATGTGGAGAGCTCGCATTGTCATGATGTAGAATGATTCGTCTGCGGCGGTTAGTGTCAGGAATTTCTCCGACACTCAAAGTCGACCGTTCTAAGATGTTCAATCGGAACAGTTGCAACATGATTCATTCGGCCAAAGAAACAGGCGACCATTTGCTCCACTGTGCTCCTTACACGAACAACTTTTGTTGGATTTTTGTATCTGTAGAGTGGGAGGGTGAGTGTAAACCCACTGCACTTAGGCTACATGTGACCCATTATACATCCTCCCGAGGAGTTGTCCTCTTAGGTTATCGTCCATCCTGTCCTTTCCAGGGAAGTGGACAGTCACTTGTCACTTGGAGACATTTCCTTTGTATCGGCAGGTGTAGGCCAAGACTCGCTGAATACACACTTTCTTATTGACGATAACTCCGGGCACTCGCATAGGACATGCCTGACAGTCTCATCTTCCTGTTCACACATCCTGCATTGAGGTGTGTCCACTAGCCCCATATTATGGGGGTGTTTCCTTAGTTGACAGTGACCAGTCAGAAATCCTACTGTCAAGCGTGGATTTTTTCTATTCATCGCCAGATATTTCTTCGGCGCCAGCTTGCCAGGGTCGCTCAAGGTGATCCTGGCAAGATTACATCCTTTGATTCCGTCCCATCTCTTTAAGGATTGAGCATGGGTGTAATATTTGACTAGTTCCGCAATTATCGACGTCATCAGGCCGTAGCTGCCACTGGGTCCTACAATTCTCAGTCCAGCCGCTTCCTTGGCTAAAGAGTCGGCAATGCGATTACCTTCACTCCTGTCGTGCCCTTTAACCCACCTCAGGATAATGTTATTATCTACCGAGGCTTTGGCTGAATCATATTGGCACTCTAGTACTAGCCCTGAGGTAACATTTTGTTGGATTAGGCTTGTCTTGGAATACCAACACCAATGATTAGTCACCTTTCACGATTTTATACACATTTCTATATGTGAAGTTTTTCTCCTTATACGAGGAATTGGGCAAATTTCGGATATGCTGTTGGTTACCTCGTTCACAGGCAGATGGGGCGATGATAAATCTGTTGTTTGTTGCCCGAAACCGGTCTGTAAGTGTGTTACAATGATTGAAAATCTATTGCGGCAGCCTATGCAGGAATAATTTCAGTGAAGAATCCTGCACTGACACCACTTAAATAATATTGTACTTATTGTTTTCTACTATTATTTTTTCTATCTTCACGGCACGAAATATCTCAACTTTTTCAAGTCAAAAAAATAGCGAAAATTTGTGGATTTTGTAAAATTGTCATTTCAAATTTCGCGGACTGTTCAGGGCTGCTCTCTTACTCGGGAGAAACTAACTTTTTTGAAGTTTTCAAACAACTCAGATCTCCAAGTTATGCATGTTGGGAAATCCTAACCTTCTCCTGGTTCTTTCCCTTCACTCATTACCTCTCCTTTTCTTTTCTCTCATTTCAATTTTTTTTTTAATTTTCATTCATTGTTTCACTATTATTTTTTTCTATTTTCATGGCCAAAATTTCCCAACTTCTTTCCACTTTTTCCCAAGTCGAAAAAGCAGAGAGGGGGAGCTCTCCCCCATCCCCCCGTGGTGAAGGCCCTGAGTCCAACATTTCATTCCAAATGTCGAATATCAATTCAATATATTTTTTGTTGAAGTTGCTCAAACAGTGAGTGATTACGAAGGTAATTTGTTCGACATCTAAGTAACCTTTACCTCGATAATTATAATAGTCGCAGGTCGAATACAACCCTTCTAATCAAAATTAATTTGTGATTTCGTTCAGTTTCAGTTACTGACTAACGATCGTATCATTTCGAAATAATTACTCGACATCAATAAAAAAATGGCAGCTAAATCATTTCCACTTCCTGTTGATATTACCAGGTATATTAGTAGATAATTAACCCTCTTGATTCATTTGTCAACTGGCAAAACAGTTTTATTGGCTTCATTATTTCCTTAATTGTTTCACAATATTTTTTCGAGGGGACCACACATATGTTCACTATGCAAAGGATTGAAGCGAGATTTAGTCTTGCATGGGGTATAACCGTACTTGAGTAAATATAATCATAATGATGATAATAAAACATCTTGATCCACCTAATATAACATCATGAAAAAACAATATACAAAAAAAATTTAGGTGAATTAGCAGAATATCAGCAGAGATGTTTTAAAACTGAACCCTCAAAATAAAAAAAATTAAAAATAAAACATACCTAAATACAGTTTGAACAAATAGTTAATTGTTGATTACCAGAAAATGAGCCACGGTAATAATGAGAAACATGAGAAAAAGTAACGACTACGATAAATGCAATTTGGATCTTTTTTTAAAGTTTCTCATTGTATAGGATCTGAATTCACTGGGCAGTAGATTGTAGAATTCAGCTACATTATATGAAACGCTGGAGTAACAACAGAAAATCTCTCTTCAGGAATGGGATCAAGTTCAAACTTGAACTTAGGATAAACATTGTGAAGATGATAAAATATAGAGATGTAGAGAAATTGCAGTGGTACTCATTTTAAATCGTTTAAAAATTAATAAATTTTCAACTGATTGGTATTATTTTTTTTTGAGTTACATATCAGAGAAGTCTACTACAAAATGAATGAAGAATGAATCTTTGTTTCCAGGGCCAAATTTTATTTTTCCTCCATGTTAATGATAAAAAAATTGCGAATTTTTTAATCTGACCGCACCACTGGCTTGATTGATTTACGACAGTTCATGAATGAAATTGAATTTCTTCACTCATAACTTTTTCAGTGATGAAAAAAATTTGATGAAATTCTAGACGGTGACGAAGCAAACTTTGTTGAATACAGTGAAATGATCAGCATCTTGATGGAAGTTCTAGAATGGGATTGATGCGTTAATTATTATTTACTATTAAGAGATATAACATTATGGTTATTGATAGCAGAGTGCCAAAAAAGCACTTTACCTAATTTACTTGAAATTTTTCAAATCAACTCGCCTCCATGTTAGTATTTTATACTTCAACACAAAAGTTGATATTCTAGCAGAAAAAATTCGATAATTTTTCTGTCGGCATTGAAATGACTGCAAAATTTTAGCAGCACATTTCAAAAATCTGTCACATTTGTCAAATCACACATCTGTCATGAAGATGTGTGATTTGACAAAAAATCAATAAATTTCCAATGAATTGATTCCAATGCAGAGGTTCCAATTCTTCCTATCAAGAATCTTTTATAATTTTCAGGTATGCAGTCAACAAAGGGATGGTAAAATAAATGAACCCTTTTTTCTGTTTTCTGGCTCTTCATCAGGAACTGAAAGTGAGGTTAGTAATCCGTTCCACGTGCCGCGATTTGTAAACATAACATTTCCCAAACGACAAACATTTGTCATCTTCTGGTGATGTCTGGAGTTTTTCAACGACTGCTGATTTTTTTTATCGAAAGCCTTATTGATGATCGCTCAAGATGTTGCAGCCTCTCAAATGTTCAAGGATATGGTGGTTTACGGCTTTCTAATAGCTTTGCTATCAGTGATATCAAAAATCATGGAGAAAATTTCTCCTGCTCTTTTTGAGAATATGCTGGTGGACTTAGAAGTAAAGGAATGAGTGTCTTATTGCCTCATCAGCATCGATTTAAACATGAGTATGAGATTAAGCAATTAATTCGTTTGTAACATTACGACTTTATGTTATAGTCGAGTTCAATCTGTTCGTGTCATGATGACAATACGTAATGACATTGACACGCTTATTTGATTCAATCTAGCATAAAAATGGGAAAGTAAAAAGTAAAAATCTTTTGGGAAAGATTTTGGCATTGGCACTACATATCATGGAAAAATTTCCTCATCGCATGTTCGTCGGTTTTTTGAACGCGATCAAAAATTACCAAACAAGATTTTCATAGAGTTGTGACCAATGAGATGAAGTGATTCAAGTGAAAGGTGTTTATGTGAAATGTAATAATTCAGGTCTAAATTGTGATAGATATTAAAAATACGCAATTCACCCCAATTTCAAAAAAATTGAACAATACCATCTTTCACAGCATAATAATATTTTTTTAGTTCTTTCTGTAACATGATATTTACAATTCTCAAACGAACGTGCTACCAACTGTATTTTCACTGCACAACGAGTTATAATGAAACCTGAATTAATTGAGACCTGCGGTTGTAATAAACCCTGTATATTTTCTACTCCCATCTCCTTTTTCCTATCCTCAATTCCACCATTTCCATTGACACAGAAAATATATTTCTATATAAATAAAAATAAAGCTGCAATCATTCTCACAATAATAAAATTGTAAGCGAAGGAGAAAAACCCATTCAGGGGTAAGTGAAATCTTAGTGGAGTAGTAGAGCATATGCCATAACATTTCAGTTTGAAGTTCGTGATTCCCATTTATGGCGCCTGGGAAATAGTCCTCCATCGCATCGCGGCGAAGTGATCTTGTTCCAATGACACTATCGAAAAAGCCAGGTCCGGCTCGATTCTATTGAAATGTGCTTGAAATTTGTGAGAAGATATGTATTGTATTGCCAGTCAACTGTTTCTGGGATTCTACTTCTCCATCTTCATACAGAAAATGTGGGCAACTTCCAAAGAAAAGAAGAAAACAATTAGCTCTTTATAAAGATTTTTGTGCAATATTTGAGGAAGACACTTTCAAGAGAGATCAGTTTCTTGGTAAAAAACTTTCTGGCTTTCTACTTATTCATTATTAAATGTTGTTGGAAATGTTGGAAACTTCCAAAGAATGAAGGGGAATAACTGCAATGAAAACGTCTTATACAGATGTATAGATCACGCACAGAAAAAGATGTTTTCAGATCAGAACATCAGTCATTAAATGAACCGAGGAATTTTTGTTTTGTTACTGAAACATAATGCTATGAAGATTCTAAATGTAATCTGACAAAACTCCATTGTTATTGTAAATACAGACCTGCAACGAGCAGGACCCTTAAACGCTCAACACCCCAGCTTAAAGTTCACCATGGAGATTGAACAAGACCAGCGGATAACATTCTTAGATGTACTGAGCGAACGATGTGGTACTAGACTAACACACAAAATGTACCGAAAACCCACGCACTATCGAACCACCATCCTAGTCAAAAGAGAGAAGTTATCCTCTATTCTAATTGAACGGGCTCGAAAAAAATATGAACCAGAGCATCTAGAGGAAGAACTGGAACATCTTCAAGTGACATTGAGATCGAATGTTCACAGTGTACCTGAGATCAACAAAACGATGGGATTGAGGAGATCCACGCCTCCAACTGGGGAGGAGGTTCAGATGTTTGCACGTGCCTATCCATCATATATCTCTAGGGTCACGGACAGAATTGGAGAAACACAACAAAATGGTTTTCAAATCCAGCAGCTCACTTTTGCCTCAGGTTGACTAAAGACAAAAGAGATCCACTATCAACAGTAGGGGTATATCGTATACCGTGCACTTGTGGAAAGGTATACATCGGAACCACCAAAAGATCCATGAGAACAAGACTAAAAGAGCATAAAAGGAACTGCAGACTAGGCCAAACGGACAACCAGCAGACAATGATAATTTTCAACAGAAAAGAAGATGTGAACCTCAACCGTATATAGAATTCCATTCTAAGAAGTTCGTTCGTTCGTTGACGAATGTTATTGACAATTTACCTAATCTAGGAGTCAACATAAACACGCCTTACGCAATTTACCTGATCCAGGTATAAGTACTAGCATACTAAACTATCTGAGTCAACAAAAATGTGATTTACACAGCCGTAATATACTGTCATCGAATATCAAATCAAAATATATAAACCTCTGAAGAAGCTAGCCACTTGCGCCAGCGAAACGTCAGGAAGAAATTCCAAAAATCGACGGCTTTCAAAACCGAAAAATTGTGACACTGGGAACGATCAGAAGAGTTGGAACGGCATCTCTGAAAGTTTTACAATAACTCATAATGTCAATATGAGGAAAACTTTTTCTTGATTTGTTTCAAATAAGGAGAGATCAACATTGATACCACGCCACAGCAAGGCACCGCACCGATTTTCATTTGGATATTACTCAGCGACTGCAGATTTTCGGCAACTCACAATATTGCATGATTTCAATTTTTAATAAATCTAGTGCAGAAAGAAGATAAGTTCCTGCTTTGTGTGAAAATATAACTCAGACAATAAGATCAAATTATCGGTTCCTACGTTTTAATAATAATAATAATAAATAATTTTCATTGTCAGAAAAATGAATCTTTTGACAGAGTGTGTGTGGATAGGGCAAAAATGTATAACAAGCATATACTAAGTCTATATAATTTGAAACCAATGAAAATATTTATATGTATATATATACACGTTGAAAGGTAAGACCTCGTTAGTCCTTAACTCGCACAAGTTTTGACTTCTGAGGGTTGTCGTTCGTACGGGTTCAACAGCTGGTCTACGGAAAAATATGTTTTGAGCAAATTTTTTTTGGACATACATATATGAAAAAATACTAAAAACAGATGTTTACCACAATAAAGAAAATGTCCACATGTGTAAAATGTGGAAGTAAGACATAGAAATCAAGAGAAAAATCACACAAAACATGAAAATGGTATAAGTTAGAAGCTAGATGGAACTTATACTATAGTTTGACACTAACACTCTGTATCTGTTGTGTAGGGAGGGTGAGTGTAAGCCCACAGCACTTAGGTCACATGTGACCCATTGTACATCCTTCTGAGAAGTTGTCCTCCTTGGTCATCGTCCATTCTGTCCTTTCCAGGAAGGTGGACAGGTCACTGGGAGACATCTCCTTTATATCGGCAGGTGTAGGCCAAGACTCGCCGAACACACACTTTTATTGGCGATAACTTGGGACACTCACATAGGACAAGTTTGATAATCTCATATTCCTGTTCACACATCCTGCTTAGAGGTGTGTCTGCTAGCCTCATATATTGTGTAGGTGTTTCCTTAGTTGACAGTGGCCAGTCAGAAATCCTACTGTTAAGCTTGAATTTTTCCTTTTTATCGGCAGATATTTCTTCGGCGTCAGCTTTCCAGGGTCGCCCAGGGTGATCCAGGCAAGATTGCATTTTTTGATTCCATCTCATCTCTTTAGGGATAGAGCAGGGGTGTCACATTTGGCTAGTTCCGCAATTGTCGAAGTCATCAGGCCGTGGGTGCCACTGGGTCCTAAAATTTTCAGTCCAGCCGCTTCTAAGGCTAAAGAGTCGGCAATGCGATTACCTTTACTCCCGTCGTACCCTTTAACCCACCTCAGGATAATGTTATTATCTACCGAGGCTTTGGATAAACCTTGGTGGCACTCTAGTACTAGCCCTGAGGTAACACATTGTCTGTTCAAGGCTAGTAGGGCTTGTCTGCTAACAGTGCAGATTGGTATGTTTTTGTCAGACATTCTTTTCCTGGTTATTTCTTTTGTCGGGATTGAGATACCAGCCAGTTCTGTTTGGACCACGCTGGTATTTTTTCCATTCCCCACTTAATCCTTAGGCTTAGTGATCTGGTTGACACTACTCCAAGTTAATGTTAATGTCTGGTGACACTAACATTTACTTGGAGTATCATATATTTCAGAATAAGTGTTAGTGAAAGTTATCGTCATAAAATTCGTCCAAACTATAATAGGGTTTATCAGAGAGTAAAACTTTTATTACTTTTTTAAATTCTGAGAGGGCTTTCTATACATTTAACGTCGTTTGACAGGTGGTTGACTATTTTTAGGCCATTGTAACTTACTGAGATTTCAGTAAGTATCGAGGTGGGTATAGTCAGTCTGAAATCGTGAGCCTCACGAGTGGAATAGTTAGAGAAGACCAAGAGAAATTCATCTCTATGCTTGTTCATCAAACAGCCTATTTGTAATATGGAAATGGCATAAACTGTCAAAATATTACTAATGAATAGTAACCAGATTTAGCTGCAGTAGATACCAATTCTCTAGTTCAACATTTTAACACCGTAAGGCTATTCACAGAATCCACAATGGAAAAATAATCCTTAACTAAAATGACATTCTAGAAGTGAAAGAAAGAATAATAACACCCAGTAGGCATAACCCCATTACACGCATATGAAACACTGACAAAATTATGAATTCAATCAGCGTCAATCAACAAAAAGTTAATTTTTTTTAAGATTGGACCAAATATTTCAAAAAGATTCTGAAGCGAACATCAGGGCCCATGATGACAAAAGAAGCTTATTGAGAAAACATGGTTATTAACAAACGATGAAATTTGGGGTGTGGAGACAAATGAAACGAAAACTGAATTGAAAAAATGTGACTCGACCGGGATTCGAACTCGCTTTCCTGTTTTCTAGACATTCATCAACTACTTGTTCGGAGTCACCAAGCAGAATAATTGCTGAATAACATCTCCAAATCAGTCTCTACAACTTTACAACTGAACTTCATACATCCGAAGAATGATTTGTTATTTGATTCCAGAAACGCTCACATATAGGAGCAGCATCAGACTTTTCATAACATAGATCTTAATTAGTAAACCGGAACGAAATAACACGAATGCTGAAACTTCTCTTGTGTTACGAGTGTGTTATTTCAAAAAGACTATCAGAGAGGTCAGGAAGAATTGTGCCACGGTCAACAGAACCTATTTCAAATTCCGATGTGAAACTTTTGTTAAATACATTTTCAGCTTTCCAAAGTCTTTGTTATTCCATAACGAACATATTGAAGGCGCTGTTTTTTATATCAACATTTTTGCCTAAGCGCTCCCAAGGACAGACCTGTTAGCGTCTGCTTGCTAAGAAGATGTCAACATACGCATACCTTTACTGCAAAACCCACCCTTGTGACTGATCGTATAGAAACCAATTCATTTCTCGCAGGACAGGATCACTGTCTTGTACGTTTCATTCCTCCCTTATTTGAGGACCTTTATTCCAGAAGTCATGTAATATAAGAGACCAATTCCATCTGCGATTTCACTCATACGTCTCTTCCGTTCTTTTATTGATCTCCATTATTACAAGATTCCTCACTTGCCAAGTAAACCTCCTGCTGGGGAGGAGATTGTTACTAGACAAAAACTTGTTTTTCTTATACAACATAATGCAGCTTTTATTATTAGATGCTGCATATGTTATGGTCATTAATTTTTAGATCACTGCTTTCCGGAGTTTGATGACAGTTCGTGAAAGCTTCACAGTTTGGCTGGAGTGAACATCAACTATCATTTCATTCTAATTTCCAGTGAATTTCAGTCAAAATACAATAATAAAGATACTGAGCCAGGTTTCACATTTTTTATCTACAAGTTTCACAATTTTTTATTGATTTCTACAAGTAGGTATATCATGAAAGTCCGGAGTTTTTCACGTTGGATAACAAAACAATAAACCGTTGTAGTTCCTCAGGAATCTCTGACATACACCTTTTTTGGAGCAAAAAAGCATCTGGATTAGAAACAAAAATCATCATTGTTGTTTGTATTATTTCTGTTTCCATACATGAATTGTTTTTTCAAAATATCGATATTTTTTCAGCGAATACTGTCTGGAAATTGAAAGATTGAACAAGGTTTAAATGGGAATTGAATACGAATTGTAAGTAATATTTTTGAAAATTTAGTTCGGGCTCTTCCGCCATATTGATGACATACAGAAATGCAAAAAAGTCATTAGCAAGTTGGCATAAACATTATCAACACTGCTAATTATTTTCCCCAATGAAGTTCTCTCCATTCTTATTTCAACTGACGACATGACTCGGCCTCGCACAGGTAGCAGAGCATATATCCCTCATTTTTTCTGTCTTAGTTTCACAGCTTGTAACTGATAATACTGACCTCAGATAAAATTCACTCAAAAAATAACCTATTCAGCCAAAGACAACAGAAAACAAAAAGGCAACCTCAACCTTCAAAGTGGAAAACCAAAGCAATTGTAACCTTTCTTCATTACGCGGTTCTTAAAGACGTTTGAATTCATTTTGTCGCGCGATTATTTTGAAGTACAATTATAATATGCATGAGATTTTTAAGGACAATATTCAGAAAACACACTGCAATGTGAAATGTCCACTCGTAAGTGGAAATTCTACATGAAATTGTGATTTTTAGAATATGTTATGATAGATTTTCATTGTATTGGTCAATTCTATCATATTGATGTGATTATTTGATAAGGGTTAATATCGTATCCGTCTAAAATGCTTTTCAAGTAGCACATTATACTCAAACTATTATAATGGGTTTGTTTGAAGGTGGTTGAGAATGTTTCATGATGAATTTCATTAGTTCGGACTTCCATTGTCTGCTATTATATAAAATGATTTGAAATCCCTGAAATAACTAAAAAATACGAATTAAAAATTAAATATGAAGAATAAAAATGAAAAGCTGAAAAAACAATTATATTAAGCAAAATTATTTCAGGGATTTCAAATCATTTTATTTAATATCAGACAATGGAAGTCCGAACTGATAAAATTCATTATAATAGGTATTGTAAGCTATCCTTAAAAGATAGACATATGGCATCGCTGACTTTTTTATAAACCATTGAAATAAGAACAATACGTAACGAATTGCTTTGTTATTCAACAAAGATTTATTATGTGAAATCCCGTATATCGTAACATCACCGCCCCAACTTCTCACAGATAATATCGTCATATCTCAACCAATTCACACAAAACATCAATAAATTATACAATATAGGATAAAGAAAATTACTTTCGTTTGATTTCTACTAAGCTGAAGGTTATTTTCTTTATTCTATATAGCGAGGCATCGGTTTTCTCCATAAAAATAAATGTCTCCGAACCGGATATAATTATGTGAGGACACACAATTCCACTTCCTGCTTCCATAAGTTTGTTGGAGGTTAAAATGGACACCAATATGTTTTGGCACAATCATGTTGCTGGAATTGCAAAGGCTACTTCTCCAAAGCTTGGAACACTGTTCCGAACCTGAAAACTGTACACACCTCAACAAATTTTGATGCTTTATGAAGCTCAGATCAGAGCTTCTTTGGAGTAATGTTCTTATGTATAGAGCTTCGCCCCTAAGTATACTCTGAAGCTGCTGGATTCCACCACCAAAAGCAGTGCATATCAGAAATACGTGACGGACTTTGGCTGCTCATCGTTTCAAGATTCACCTCAGTACACTTGGAACTACACTGTTTGAGAACAAATCGTACCTCACAAATAATACCAACAAACTAACAGAAATATCGGAAGACATTGGAAATAAAGCTGATACTTGGTGTCTAACAAATAATTTGAAATTAAATACCAATAAGACACAACGTCTTCAATTATCCACTGTAGTCCTCTCAAATGATAGCGTGAAATTGCTTGGCATAATACTTGACAATACCTTATCTTGGCATCAACATACAAATCAGCTTAAGAACAAGTTATCCAGCACTATTTATGTTCTACGACAACTTCAAAATATTACCAGCTTCGATATATTAAAAATTACTTATTATTCGCTTTTTCATTCTCACATTGGTTATGGGATTGTTCTTTGGTGAAACTCACCTGGTTCTCTCAATATCTTTAGGTTACAAAAACGAGTCATTCGAATATTGGCAGATGTAGGTTTTCGGGAACCGTGTCAGCCAATTTTCAAAAAACTAGGTATCATGCCTGTACCAACGTTATTCATTTTTCATGTTTTGCTAGAAATCCACAGCATTGCGAGTACATTACCTAAACGTTCTAATATTCATCAGTACCGTAAGAGAAACGCTGAAAAGATTTGTACAAATCGACATCGCCTAGCTGAATCACAAAAAAATCTTTGGATTACAACTTATATAACTGTTTACCAGTCAGGCTGAAAGATCTTAGTATGAATAAATTCAAACAATCCATTAAACAACTACTATTGGAGGGCTGCTTTTACTCTGTCTCTGATTAACTGGGGTATTTTAAAAGTCGCTCCTAAGTCTTAATATACAAGCAACATACTCATCTGACTACCGTAAATATGCTATATCATGTTGTTCTTTCATGTTTTTGATGTTAGTCTTTATGTTGCTCTACTTTTTATCTTGAATTATATTTTATACTCATCCTTATTCTATTCTATTCTATTCTATTCTATTCTATTCTATTCTATTCTATTCTATTCTATTCTATTCTATTCTATTTCATTCTATTTCATTTGAATCACTGCGTGTATGTGGAATAAACTTCCTGAGAACGTTCTTCCCAATGGATCTGTATTCGTCAAAAGTCCCAAGATTTTCCAAGATCTTTCGACATGTCCATAGGGAAAGTGTGACCTTGTATGAAACCTTTTCAAAGTGAGTCTTCCAGGTGAGTGTTTTATTGAGTTCAGATTACTTACTCTTATATTCTTGATATGCAAAGAGAGACTGAAAAGCTGTGTGATAGGAATCTTTTTTTTGTATGGCCTGTTTGGGTCATGAATTGAAAAAAAAATACGGTCAAAGAGTTTTTCAACACCTCTCATGTTATTACGTAACATCCTGTATACTGGTTATCGCTAGAGCAGCTCAACCTTCAACCTCATTCAAATCATTCAGAATTTAATTGATTCCCATTCCATATTCCTCTCGTATTACAGACGGAATCACAGAAATTATGTGTATCGGATTTATGGACTATAAATACTACTCTAACCAACAGATTATATTTCAAGTTCCATTACAACTTGCATCAAGTCGCAGAGGTATTCGTTTCATTAAATATCAACCCTTTGTTCTAGATGTTGAGAGTAGTTCGGCACGTACGTATATTCACACTGGTAATTTATGTACATATCGTAATTCTTGTCACATAATCTCAAGACCTTTCGTATGACTGTGGTAGGTCGAGAATAAACGAGAAAAACTGTTGACAAAATCGAGAGACCAATGGCTTTTGTCGTCAATTACAGGGTGTCAAAGTGAAATCTTCTAACTTTCAATTATATTTCTAAGAAAGCATGCATATTGAAAAATATAAACATAGGAGTTTATATATTTTCGTGTGAATCGTGCCTGTTGCTTCACATATGTCAAACTGTAAGAACATTTTGAGCATGCGACCTCTGCGATCTCTCTAAGGCGTTCGACTGCGTCTATCACGACATATTATTGGAAAAACTATATTACCATGGCGTCAGGAGAGTGTCTCTATCCCTCATGAAATTATATTTGTCGAATAGATATCAAGCAGTCAGTAGCAATAATTGCATTTCGAATTTAAAACTCGTTGAACACGGTGTTCCCCAAGGATCAGTATTGGGACCACGTTTAATCATAATTTATGTGAATGACATTAGTAACTTCATGCATCCATATAAATCTGTTTTGTTTGCCGATGGCACTACGTTTATTTACTCTGACAAAAATTTTATTGAACTATCTAGAATATCAAAGGAAGTCGATGAGAAGGCAGAAAGTTGGTTCGTGACATATTGACTCAAACTGAATACAGACAAAACGCAACAGTTACAGTTTTTAGCAAGCTCTGCCGGTACATCAAGTGCAAACAGTGTTAAATTATTTGGGTTAGTTGTCGATAGTACTCTCCCTTGGACCTTCCCATTCTCACATTATCTATGGTGTTATACTCTGAGGCAACTCAAGTGGGGCTGTAAACATTTTTAGATTGCAGAAAAAAGCTCTCAGAATAATTACTAATTCTGGTTATAGGGATCATTGTCTACCTCCGTTTTTGAAATTGAGAATAATGCCGTTACCCACATTATTTTTGTAAAACGTTCTCATAGAAATTCATAAAAAATCAATTTCATTTATCAAGCAATCAGACCTTCATGACTATGATACCAGACATTGTAACAAATTTATCTCATCTCCATCTCCATCTCCATCTCCATCTCCATCTCCATCTCCATCTCCATCTCCATCTCCATCTCCATCTCATCTCATCTTATCTTATCTTATACTTTTGAAATTCTGTATTTTCCAAAAATTAAAATAATAACTTGAACATGCATATCAAAAATAACAAAGATGAAAAGTCTGTGTAGATCAGGTGTTTATGAACTGTCGTGTGATTCAGTTCGATGTTTTACATAGGTCAGATGGAAAGATCAATTAGAGCACGCTTGAAAGAACTCAGTGACAGTTTATAAATTGTAAAAACGAATTGAACGATCATATTGATTCGAGTAGATATCCATTGTTGAATTTGCTTTCACCAGATAATCATACTTAGTCCTCCAAGAATGATTACTGTGTATTTTTCAATAATTTATCAATCTGTTTTTATCATCAATTTGAGGAATATGACCGTTCTTTCCAGATGAGTTAATCTAGTCCAGAATTATTCATTTGATTGTATCGTGGAAAATAGTTGATGTTAAAAATATGTTTTTTCCGTTAACCAACTATCGCACCCCTACGAACGACAACCCTCAGAATTCGACACTTGTGCGAGCTAAGGACTAACGAGGTCTTACCTTTCAACGTGTGATTCCTAACACGGGTTGGACGAGAGTGAGTGAAAATCGAGCGTTCAGCCTGGGGCTTGAACCATCGACTCACACATCGGCCGATTGACTGAGTGAACAAAGCACCCACGTCGAACCGCCCGGCTATAAACATCCGACCGATGTTTCTGAAGAATGAAATGGTGATATTTCAGTGATAATTTATGAGTCCTGCTTGAGGAAGCTATGGTAAAGCGGCGAAAAACGTGTAGCGGTTTTGTTAAGCATACAGCAAATTTCAGTTTCAAGAAATATTTTAGTCTTTTCCGTTCAACCTTCCACTAGGGGTGAGTTTCAACCTCATGATTTCGAAAAAGGTAAGTATCATGATGATTGTTCTATGTGACGAAGTTATTTTATTCATTTCGTACCTGTGGAGTGAACTTGTTTCGTTATTTAAACATTTTCATTTTTGGTGAAGGTGACAGTGTTCATTGCAGTAACTTGCACATTAAAAAAATATTTACAGTTATTAATAATGAAATTTTTGTAGATATTAGTATACAGAGTGGATGAAAATGAAGAATACCAATTTAAAATTTTCTCGATACTCTTCAACATAATTTTATTCGTCTACAAAGTAATATATTTCTGTAGTCATAGATTCAGATTTTTGTAGGGTGTTCGCGGTTCACGGTTCGTAATACATTTTTCATAGAAATATGGAAATTTATCAGTGTTATAAGTCTTCAAGTCCCCAGTTAGTTTATTCACCTTTTTAAGTATGTTTTGTCTAGTTTGAAAACTTTTAGAAAAGAGTTATAGACGAATTAATTAGTTCCTTTAGTGTTAACTTGATGCAACTGATACACTTTTTAGTAAGTTCATGCTGATATCATCATGTCCAAGTGAATATATAATTCTGATGTTTCTAACATCATCTTAGAGTACACTTGTTTAAAAAATGAGGTTGCTATATTTGTCAATTTTTTATTCACAGTTCTTGATACGTCTTTGACAAAACTGCTTAGTTAATTATCAGATTTACTACTTACCAATATGCAAACTCTTATTAGAATATCTCAATTTCCAATTTTATATAGGCCTCGGTTTTTATCGGATTCTTTTAAAAATATCCCACGCATTTGTTGAATTATTTTCAGTATTATATATTGATTCATCACTATATTTTTTGTGTCACATTGAGTACTTCCCTTTGAATGTTTTTATATTTTCTCATGAAGTATTTGAGTCAACCGTCCCCCACTTAGTGATATTTGATATAAAGTTTTCTTTCTTTGGGTCGATATTCGGCGACCTTCAATTATCCCTTCAATACCAGTGGAAAGTTTACTTCTTTCCTATAATCTATTGGAAATAGGATTTCAAGATACTATTGAATGATATCCCGAAAGTATTCGAATACTTTTATTCAAATTGTTGATGCTGTTGAATGTATCCCCATTTTTTTTCAACTATTATAATTATACTTATACTTACACTGATATTTAGACTCAGATTATTCAGATTGAGACATACTATTTTTTTTAATTTGTATCAAAAACTTTTCATTTATCAAATTTCCATTCTATCCCCTCCAAAGTAGGACCTCTCAGATATAATATACTGATGCCAGCGTTTTTTCCAACCCTCGAAGCAGTTTTGGAACAGGAAAGAGTCGCAGTGGGCCAAATCTGTTGAATACAGTGGCTGAGGCATAATTTCTGTGAGCAGGAGTCGTAATGCAAAAGCCATGGATTGTTTTTCCACAATATAGGATGTTTCTTTCGTATTGCTTCTGGCAAGCGATGCATTACTTTGAGAAAATACTCCTTATTGACTGTATGTCAAGAACTGATGAACTACGCCACGGTAATCGAAAAAAATAGTTAGCAGAACCTTGACATTTGATCAAATTTTGCTTGCTTTTTTGTTTTGTCTCTCCTAGGCTCTTCCATTGGAACGATTGGATTTTGGTTTCGATATCATAACCATATACCAATGATTCGTCACCAGTTATGATCTCTTCAGGCAAATCTGGATCGCCGTTGACGTCATTCAACAATTCATGAGCGATGCTCACTAATTTCTAGTGAACTCGAACACTTACGTCAATTACCCTAGCTTTTCACTTTTATCAAACAGTTCAATTGGTTCAAGTTACGAGTCCCATCGGTTCAAGCAAAAACGTACTTGTCGTTCATACATTCTATATTTGTCATGACTAAATAAAATACTCACCTCAGTTGATTCTTTACTTGTGAAAAGTTATAACATACATATCCTTTCACACTATATAACGTCCTTGAACGATTCACAATGATATGGGGTGTTCCAGGATTCACCAAACGATAATCTCCTTCATGGTCAAGGTGACATAACACATGATAGAAAAAAAAGTAGCCATATATCTTCAGCTACTCATGCAAAACTGGATCAGACTGCTACATAACCAATTAAAACGTACTAAAATAGTTATGTGGGTAAAGAATAACCTTTTCTCAATCTAATTTACAGCTGAGCTTTCGACAAGATCTGGTAAGCGGGCCTGATCTGGAAACTTATCCAAATCCAACTTCCTCCCTATTTCATTAGACTAGTAGCCTCCTACCTTACCAACCAACGAATCTGCTTTGAAGTCGGATAAACCCTTTCCTATCCCCTCATACCCAAATCTGGAGTCGCCCAGGGCTCAATCCTACCCCTTCCTTATTCTTAATATATGTTGACGACGCCCCCTCCACTCAAAAAATTCTACAATACGCCTATGACACAATCCTTTACTCCTCCGCCCCCAACACCCGTACCTTACAAATACAATCCTTAACAATGATAAACTAATTTGAGCAATGGTGAAACAAGTGGTGCATCAAAATGAACCACTCCAAAACCCAAACCATTCCATTCAGACATCCCAGTATCCCTACCCGCCCCAAACTGAATACTAACAACTTGAACCTCAGACTGTTGGGAGAGAACCTCCTACTCCAAGACACAGTATCCTACTTGGGGGTTACTTTGACGAGTACCTTCAACTGTGAGACATACCTTAGAAAAACTCTGGACAGAGTCCGGAAAAAGGCTAATCTACTAGAAGTGCTCGGGAGATGCGACGGTGAGACTCTATTATACACTTACAAAATGTTCATAAGACCGATTCTGGATTATAAAACCACGATCTACTGCACGTTCTCCCCGAGACGAACCCACCGTATACTAACAACCGAGGGAATAATCCTACGAAACATCCACAACCTCCCATTCCGATACCACTCCCAAGATTTATATAACCGAATCAATATCACACCAATCAACTGGAGATTTCAGGAACTACAAGGCCGATACGCTGCTAGATCTATGAAAAGCAGCAACACCGCTGCCATCAGCACCCTGACCACCCATTGGACGCCTCGTGGAGGCCCCAGAAAGATACCAAGGAAGAAGCTTCCGTTTCCCCCAGCCACTCCTAGGAGCAGTGGAAGACCCGACGGAGCAAATCCAGGACATCCTAGAGGATTACCCACTGGCTCACGGCCTTGAACACCCTGAAGCCTCAGCCATATATCCCCGACCTAACACAACCCAATTCCTCAAAAACGATCACCGCTATGGATCCGGAAACCTAATCAAAAACACAATCAATACTACCATAGATGAGATACAATTATTTTGCAGAACTAACCCATCCCTGAGGAGGCATAAGCCTATAACAGTAGCCTATAGCAGAGCTAGTAAACTATTTGTTTGGAATAGTATACAGATTGTTTGAGTGAGTGAACAATGATTTAAATAAATACTTCGTGGTCAAAAAAATATATAATACATTTCATAAATAAAAGCGGTATTGAAAATAGTGTCGAACGTATCTAGGCGTTTTTCTGGCTGAAAAATAATTCCCTAAAGTTTGTTTTGGTTTGGACATGCAGAAAAAAGATCTACATCTGGTTATGTAAGGAGTGGCAATACAAAATTCACTATAACCGTTTATGAAAAATGCTCGAGAATACTGTTGTCAATCATGCCCAAAAGGAAATAACGCCGGCCACTGGTAACCATAAACGAAACGTGACGTAGCTGAGAGCGTGGGAATATCCAGTGTTACCTGCCGCTCGAGAAGCAGCAAGAAACGCTACCGCTTGAATGGAACTTCGGCGAAAATTCTACGATGTTCCATTGTGATATTTAAACGCTTTTTGCAAGCGTATTCGGACAATCAAGTACACAGTGAAGTGGACGTAACAGTGCGGTACGCGAAGTGATCTAGTAAGGCGATAGACATTCAAATAATAGTTGAAATCTTTATTTGAAGTGTTTGTTGTTTTTCAAGTGGAATAAAGTTGAGTTTGATTATTCAGTGAAGTCAATTATTGGTCAATCCACGAGGAAAAATGCAACAATACAATAAATGTTGTGAAGAAGCAAGCATCTTTCCACCTACTTCACACTTTTGTTCAGATTAAAAAAAAAATTGGAAGACTGGAAATCAAATACCATTTTTCGTGCTATATTAACATTTTTATTTGGCTTTTTCAACGCATTCGACATCTGAGTGGACCGACAACACGTATTCCATCCATCAATCCGATGCAACGAAATTGCTATTTCGAAACAATCAAATATTTTGATTGAAATTGTGCATATTTTAATAAAAAGCGAAAACAGTTAATTACAGTCCGGAAAAGCGGCGTTAAATCACAATTACCGAATAATTGGCATATTGACAGGCGATGAATGCGCAATAAAACCCAAAACAGTTCTTTCAGAAACCGTAGAAAGCATTTGCTGGCGAATGCTAAATGAATTTCGCTTGACAGGTTTGAATAATCCGTTCTCTATCGGTAAACAAGGCTGTCACATATTGAATCGGCCGGTGCAGGGTGCAGGGTGCAGCAATGCAGGGGCATTTATGTACCGTCACATGAACGCTATTGCATCGCTATTGCCCAGATTCAATTTCCAATATGCATATAGGGCGCGCAAAGCGGACACAGCACGGTTTAGGCGGAATTACCGAAACGATCGGATTTCCCATTCCCGATAGCCACTTTCCTGTCGCCCGCAAAACCACAAGTTACACGGTGGAGAAACAATAACGGGTTACAACGAATCCTTATACAGTTGTTATCCTTATACAGTTGTTTCTAGGGTACGAAATAAAGAATTCGGAAAGAAGGTATACTTCGTTGAAGCCGATATTCCTAATGAAAACACAATGGAAATCCTTTGAACTACATTTTTCGTTCAGGAGTCAATGTTTATCACAGATTTTTAAGTCTTCAACCTCCCACCATCTGAAAAATAAAGCTAAATCAATAGGAATCTGCTGAAAAGTTCACCCCTGAAAAGTTACTGCGTAATATAAACTACTGAAGAGTCTGATTTGTCAGTAACTCGTCGTATTTATACAGCGTTTAACAACGAAAACTTAACAGAGCCATTTTTGAATATAAAAAGTAAGATTTTCAAAAAAGCTCGGACACGTCGATTCCTAATTAAAGGAGGATACCTTTCAGACTGATCAGATTTTTTGTAGTACGCACCCCCTCGGAGGGGTGCGTCCGACGACCGTTATTTAGATAGGGAAAGTAGGTCGAGTTGCACCTTGTTTTAAAAGTCTTTCGAATACCTTTACAACTCTGTTAGAAGAAAATTTTTGTAACGATTACTTTTCGAGATAATTTGAAGTTAAAATTGCCATGTTAATAATACATTAGACAGACCACTCGGTAACTTGTATGTCTAAATAAACAAATTTTCGAGCAGTTCTTCTTATCAGTTTTTTGTTAAATAACATTTAACATTTTTTGTCAACGACCAAAATGCTAATAGAACATCAATTTTATTTAACGAGCAAAACCCTGGTAAACACCTAAGCAGAAATCACGTTCTGGATTTGGTCACAAAATTCAGGAAGACAGGTTTGGTTTTAAATAAGAAAAGAAATGTTCAGAGAAGGGTAGTGAATGAATCAAGTCATCGCCAATCCCAGGTTAAGTAACAGAGGTTTATCAGCAATGACCGGAATAAGCCATATGAGCGCATGGAGAATCCTTAAAAACCACAAATTCCATCCTTACAAAATAAAACTTGTTCATGAACTCAATGAGGATGATTTTGACCGAAGACAGGAGTTTTGTGAGGCATGAGTGAGAGATAAATGCAAAATCCCGAGCTGCTTTATAACATCTGTTTTTCGGACGAAAGCTCATTTTATTTAAATGGTTGCGTGAACCGTCACAATTGCCGTTATTGGTCTAATGAAAACCTAAGACAATACGCAGAAATACATACCCAACATCCCCAAAAGTTGAATGTCTGGGCCGGAATATTAGGCAATCATTTTATAGGTCCATTTTTCATTGAGGGAAATTTACCCGGTGATTCTTATTTACAACTTCTTGAAGAGGCAATACAACCTCGTATAGTTGAAATAATTGAACAGGATCCAAGATGTCAAGATGACTTTATCCATTTCCAACAAGACGGTGCACCACCCCCTTATGCCCAGCAGGTTCGAAATTTTTTGAATGATCATTTTGAAGGACAATGGATTGGCAGAAGAGATCCAATTGAATGGCCAGCACGATCACCAGATTCACCACCACTGGACTACTTTTTGTGGGAAGATGTTGAATAATGTAAGAGCAAAATTCGAACAAAATCTTTATTGTTGCGTGGAGCAAAATGGCGCACATTTTGAACATTTACTCTAAATTTCCTATGTGATTTACATTAGGTGTTACTTTTTTTGTGTGTGCTTGAAAAACAATTATTGGGATTTATTTACCCTACAACAGTTTTTCAAACTTTTCTGTGTCATCAGCATTCAAGGAAATCAGCAGGTTGTATTCATTGTGTAGGTAAGTTTTTAGTATGATTCACTTTTTTATCAGAGCATAAAATATCCACGTCAAAAGGCAACCTTCATAAGGAGGTGTCACTCAATTTACCTAAAATGTAAGGGTGGTAACCAACTCCATCCCCCAAAAAAATCTCCTCGTAATTAACAAATAATTCTTACTTTTTTACGAAATCAAATGAACACGTATTAGCAGGTTGTCATAAAAAGCGAAAATTTATTTTTTTTATGAAAGTTCTGAACGTAAATTGTACCTTAAAAACAATTTGCTTTATTTTAAAAAGAGTTGAACTCAATAAAAATACCTTCAAACCTTCAAATTATTTCGAAAACTAATCGTTACAAAAAAATTTTCTAACAGAGTTGTAAAGGTATTCGAGAGATCTTCAAAACAAGGTGCCACTCGACCTACTTTCCCTATCTAAATAAGGGTCGTCGGACGCACCCCTCCGAGGGGGTTGAGAAAATAACTAGCATTGACACGATTTTGGACGCTTATCTGGAACAGTTTGTAAAATAAACTCTTAATGAAATTGGTAAAAAACTGTAACTAACATATAGAGATCATCACAAACCTAAGAAAAACACACGTATTTGACAGCTAACGTCACAAGTCACAACGTATTTTTCCGGTTTGTATGAAAAACTAAGACTAATCGAAATGTCATTCCTTTTCATAAGAAACACTGTCCGGATTACTTGGAAAATTATAGACCTATAACGATTTGCTCTAGTTTCTCGAAAGTTTTCGAATATGGATTTTTAGACAGGCTGATGAATTTTATCAATCAACATAATATTTTAACAAATAGCCAGCACGGTTTCTGATCTGGTAAATCAACAACTACCGCAATCTATGACATCTATGACAATCTCATAAACCATATAGAACAAGGAGAGGTCCTAATAATGGACAGTTTCTGTGACCTGAGTCGAGCTTTCGACTGTGTGGACCACGATATTCTTTAAAGTTTTATAACTATGGTATTAGAGGTGTTTGTCTGGAATGGTTAGAATCATTTATCAGATACCGTTCTCAGTATGTGAGTCTGAAACATCATCAAAATAATATAATTCGTAATGTTACATCTGCCAAAACCGGTATTAATATAGGTGTTCCACAAGGATCTGTTTTCGGCCCTGTTCATTCATTTTGTACATAAATGAAATCGCAAATTCCTTTCCGGATATTGAGATGACTATTTATGCAGATGACACTTCTCTACTGATTTCCAACAAAAATCAAGTAGAACTAAAAGAAACCTGTGAAAATGCTCTATGCCAACTAATCTCTTGGTTCAATCGAATCACTCTTTATTTCAATGCGGACAAAACTAACCTTGTGACATTCCATAGTCATCAGAGGGAATTGAAAGATGTAGATATAATTTTAAATAACACACCTCTGCCTATAAATAACAGCTGAAAATTCTTAGGACTATTCGTTGAGTCACATTTAGATTGGAAAGAATATTGTAAGCTCCTGATTTCCAAACGTTCATCTCTCCACAATATGTTCAGAAATCTTGAACTTGTTTTGACACAGCAACAATAAGTAAGCTTATACTACGCACAAATGGAAAGTCGACTGAGGTTTGGTATTAGCCTATGAGAAGACTCTTCACTGTCGAATAACGTCCTCGTATCACAGAAAAAAAAATCATTAGATGTATTGCTGGTGTGAAAAAAGACTATTCCTGTCGAGAAATCTTCAAACAATTTGAAATTCTGACCTGTAAAGACCCCAACGTATTTGAAGTCTGTATTTTTGTGTTCAAAAATAGGGATTTGTTTTTCAGAAATAAAGATTTCCACGAATACAACACACGTCGTGAGGATGATTTACGATTACCACTCTCTAAACGCAATATTTCCTATACAGCAAAGACACAAAACTCTTCTAACGTTTATGCCTCTCAACCAAAAATTTCAACATGCTAAACTGTTGAAATTGTGAACATATATTCGAAAGCTCGCGAAATTTGAACGTTCATCTCATTATTTGCACAGTCCATGTAAGTTCAAAGTTTCGATTTCAAACAATTCATTATAAAGAATTTCTTGTACAAATTGTTTCCAAAGATATGTAGGGCAGACATCTAGACCTCTCAGCAGTCGCATTGCTTCTCACAAGAAACTCTTGTGACTCGGCTGAATATGTTAAATCCAAAGATCATAGAATGCATTTCAAAAACCCATATATTTCAAATAGAAAAATTGATACAGCCAAAAGAATGTTTTTAGAAATTGTACATATTATCCACGAGAAACGTTCAATGAAATAATAACTGATATATTGAAAGTCTTGCGAAGTTCACACATACCTACTGAAATATTTACCCACTTGACATTGTGAGTAAAGTTTTAATAACTAGGTACGAATATTTTATGTTTTTTCATCTCATATATGTTATTGTCACGTAACTGGGTTCTCTATATTTATGTATCTACATATAATATTTTTATTGTAGTTGTCCTGGCGAAGGTGTGAAATATACTGAAACCAATTTATGCACGGTTACACAATGCTCATGGTCAGTTAGTTGATTTCCGATATTCCCAAAATTGATGGCGTTATTCCAGAGCATCATAAATCACGGCAAATAATGATGCTTCCATATAGATACACGAGCAAATAATGAAATCGTCTGTGCTGGTCAGTAGATCTGTTAATGAGAGTGTCTGATTAAAATAGTAAATATTAATAGGTCTCATGGCCCATGAATATGCATGGAAACGCAACGACGGTATTTGCATGAAATAATGGATAGATATATTGGTTTGACCCGACGAATTATTTGTTCTGCGCAGTGTTCAGGTACACCAGTTCGGTTTTACAGCGATAATCGAGTTATGATAAACTACCAGATTATTAAAGTGGCCTCTCCCATCTCGATAATCATGCTTTACTCGATGTTGTCGTGCAATCAAACCCTGAATAAAGTCTAATGAATTAATAACGTTCTGCACAATTTTTACGATTCGAATGCAATTTATTGCTATTTAGTTCCTTCAACAATAATTTTTTATGTCTAGGTAATGACAGTGACAAATCGATCTGGTGGTATACATTTTTTTCAGGAGAGAATTGAACGAAGTCAAGGTGTGCCAGCTTTGCCAATCAATGATCATTTCGTGATTACTTTGAAGTGGGAACATTTTAATTGTTCAGAAATATGGACTTCATGCTAATTCCAGCGTGCGCTGCTGAGTATTGTGTGGAGCATTGCATCAACTGTGGCAAATTCTACGAGACTTACGGGGGAGTCAGACTCCACGTAAGAAGGGCTCACCCCAAAAAAGTACCATCATGAGGGAATGTCAACGTGAAGAAATTCAAGCGGCCTGGTTTTGAAGCTTGTCCCCTGAGTTTCAAATTTCGAAGTTAATATCGACTTTTAATTCATTCGGTCTTTACTAGTGTAGTGCTAATAGTTACATCATTAAGCTGCATTGAAGGTGAGCTTCAATTTAAGCCTGAAGTGCAGTTTTGAGGAGATTTCCTGCAGCGATAACCTACAAATTATATCGTTGTTTTCATTCCGATAAGGAATTTTTTGGCGAAATCTCCAGTACAGGCCGGAGGGTAACAACTGAATCTCCGGGATTATTGTACACTTAGTGAAATTTCTACTTGATAGCTGCTTAGTGTCAGACTGGGGGTGTACTCTTAAGTATAGGTACATCCCTTTTGACTCAGGTGACTTTTACTAAACAGCACACGGAATAACAGGTCGCCTCGAGGCTTCCAATTGTGAATACCTAGACATGAAGAAAATTGGAGAAAGTAAACAGGTAGCTCCAGAACCGTCTAGACAACAGAGAACAAAGTCCTCCACGATGACATTGACTACTCCTGACCAGCTTCCAACTACTAGGGTCAATTCAGGAGGAAAGCTCCCTCGCAGCTCCGGGAGCAAAACAACGCCGGGTTCTGCCACGGAATCGCTAGGAAGTTTACATCTGTTTGATCTGTTTCAAAACCTGTTTTTCCGTCAATCAGCTGTCGCCCCCATACGAACGACAACTCTCGTTGAGGAACTTATGCGAGCTAAGGACTAACGAGGTCTTACCTTTTAACGAGTGATTCCTAACACGATGGAAGTGGACGAACTAACGCGAAAGCTGTGGCCGTGCCTCAATCCGGCACACAGGGTCCTTTTCATGCAACGCTGGATCCATACCAGTGGACATACTAGTGGATCCCAGCGTTCGCTGCTGCGTCACAAACAGACCTGTGGAGTACGCGATAGGCAGCATTGCATCCACTGGGGCAAATTCTACGAGACTTACGAGGGAGTCAGACTCCACGAAAGAAGGGCTCACCCCGAAAAGTACCACCTCGACACGTGTTTCGATCACCAAGATCACCAAGAGGAAGAATAAACTGAACTGAAGATTAAATTGATTTTACAATGTGTCCTAATGTTATAGTCAAGTAAATCTGATAATTATTTTGACAAGTTCATATTCCTTATATTTCCTCGTATTTTTTTGTAAGCTCCTTCAACTGCATACATTACTCAAGTGTTCCTTGAACGCTTCAAAAATGTGTATAACTCTACGAGTCAAATACACTATTCAATGTCCAATGTCACTACTCCACTCTTTTTTTTTATATTATACTTATAAGTATTCAATAACCACACACGATGAAAGAACACCCACGCCCAGGCAAGGCTTTGGTGAATGTTCCTTCATCACTAAACTTATTTATACCAAGTAAGAACACTGTTGAAATTACCTACTAAAATGGGAAATAGTGAGGTGGGATTAGTTTGTATGGTGTGCTCTCCTGTTTCATCATTTTCCAAACACAGGCGACACACACTGTCTTCCAACAGTCCGAGTCTCTGCATATGATGATACAAATGACAGTGACCTATGAGAAGGCATGTTAGACATAGCAAATCATTCCTACTGTAGTCCAACAACTGTTTGATATCAAGTTTCACCTTGGAGTGAGCCAATCCTGGAAGACTCTGCGAGAAGTCCATAATCTTTTTGTCATCCAGGTGTTCAATCTTTATTTGGCAAAGCCTAAAGCGATGCCAATGACAGATTATGGTCCGATGAAGCTGCTTGCAGCGCCCTCCTTTGCAATGCAAGGTAGGAGTTTTATGTTTCAATCTACGGTTTATTAAATTTCAACTTGGAAGTGAGGTTTGCCGCTTCTTTATGCGCTGATGGGTCAAATACAGCCAGAGCAGAAAGTAAAAATAATTTCGCTTCACATTAATTTTCAGGAAAAACATTTCTTCAAGTTGAGTTAAAAAAACCAGAGGAAATACTACCAGTCAATTTGGAGAGAATGTAGTAACGTTGTGTTCGTGATGTAGAATTAAAGGAGTGAAGTAAGTTTCAATTGGTTGATCGAAAACATATATGAAATTGAGTGGAAGATAGGAACAAAGTGAAATTACAAAATTTATTCAAATAACAAAAGTGATTGGGATATTTTTTATCTATTGGTTTTGCTATGTTGATGACACTTTTCTAATTTGGAACCACGGAAAGCAAGCATTGAAACAGTTTCCACACCAGATTCTCGTATTCAGTTCACCATGGAAAAGGAAAACAAAGTCAAGATATCATTTTTGGATGTACTGATCAACAGAAAAAATGACCAACAAATAGGTCACTCACTATATCTCGAAACCTATCCATATTGATCGCTGTCTCAACAGGAACTCAAACCAACATTTCGGGCAAACACCATTCATGATGAATACACTTGTTTGTCGTGCCACCAGGATATGTGAACCACATCTTCTTGAAGAAGAACTTCGTCATCTAGACCAAGCTCTACATGTCAACGGGTTCATAATGCAAAAAAAACAATGGTGTCCTACATCTTAGAAGAAGAAATACTCTCATTTTGACTGCGATCCAGCTGCCACTGGTAGGCACAGTCTACATGCCTCACATACAAAGTTACGGATTGCATTGGAGAACCATTTGAATATAACAACATCCATACCATTTATAGGCCAACTAATTAACTACGCAACACTATCAGATCGGCCAAGGACGAAGGAAAGCCTCAGCTGTTACAGGACAACCTGTTCCTGTGGGTCTGTTCACATCGGAACTACCAAACGCAGCATCAACACCAGAATATAAGAACACAAGCGTAGCTGCCGCCTTATGCTACCTGAGAAATCAGCAATTGCAGAATGTGTCAAAGTATATCCAAACCACGTGATGAAATACAAAGAAACTACTGTCCTGTATAATTCAACGTATATTACGTTGGACTTCGTGAAAAAGCCATTGATATCTATGAGCATCCCAACAATTTCAACAGAAATGAAGAAGGTATATGGGTTAACAGAATGTGGTCTCTAGCCAAAAATGGACTAGAATACAACTCCAATCGACATCCCACCAGCAGCATACCTGTCAAAAACGCGGACCAATCAGAACAATCTCACAGAAGTGCAGACCATCTGGAGTGAGTATTCACATAGACAACTCCACAACCATCCAAAATTATCAATACAAGTGAATACAGAGCTTGCCAGTTGATCGTTTCTGAGACTTTGACATATAACATTCGTTCTCACAGTAAACGCATATATCACTGATGATATCTGCTGCAGTGAATAGCGAACGAAACGTTTGGTATTTCAAGTTTCGTTCGACCACGGCCTACTTCCGGAGATTGTTCTCTTTAATTGTGACTCCGGTTGTGGAAGCATATGTTAATGGTAGAAGATATAATGTTGGTTGATTCAGACAAAAATGTTGTTGTAAGAATGCAATGAAATCCTGTTGAAAAATCTAGATTACTATGAACAGTTTCGGAAAAAATGGTGATTTTTAATTTCAATTTTTCTTGCTTACAGTGGACTGTATAAAAATGAAAGGAACAGGTGATTAGCTTGATGAAAACAGGTCTTANTATAAGTGAATGCAAGATTGGAAGAGGCATTAGAATAATTAGTACAGACTCGTATTTTTTTAATATATGAGCGTGGCCCTAGGTAAACGATCGCAAAAAAATAAAATGAGTGCATATCAGTACCTTCATGAATTTCAATCAAAGACATCAATACATTTGTTTCAAATATCAGAGCAGAAAAATCACAATTAATGATTTCAGTTTTTTTCGAGAATGGCTCACGATGGTCTGGATTCCTCAACATAATTCAACAGCATTCTCGAAAGTACATTTTCTGTCTATTTTAGCAAAAATCGTATCTTATACCGTTACCAAGATAAGAATAGTGTGAAATTAAATTTTCGCTAGCCGGTATCATGTATATTGTTTTTCATTATCAGATTCGATATATAAATAATCGACTATGATTGTGGAATACGTGAAAGGATACTATGAATTGTAGACTTTAAGTTTTAATTGCGACTGTCTATTTTACGTAAATTTCAAGAAAACTCAATACCTCTACGAGCATATCATAACACATAACATTTTCATTGTCAAATTTTCAAACAGCACGTCACAATCATGTAACTGATAAATAACAGACAATCAACAAATGCAATGCACGGAATCATTCATATCGCTACATAAATAATCACACACAATTAATTTTGTCAACACCTTCCCGGCTGTCGTAAATCCAAAAAGGGTTGAACTGAATAATTTACATAATATTTCAGTTCTGTAATTGATTTACAGTGTTTTATGTTTGTTGTACATCAATTAAAACCGCGTACTGGAACATCACCGGAATTGTTCCACCACTTATGCGACACATATCTGAAGGCAACATTTCATCGAGACACAATGCAGTGCAGCCATCGCTGCGCTGGAGTGAATCACAGGTCGATGACACAATTTCTGGAACGAAACGTATCATATCGGAAAACTGAACACCAACTGGTGAACAACTATAGCAGGAATTTACTGCAATACGATAACATTTTCTACGGTTCTTTTGTCATTTGAGCTGAACTCAAAACTTGTAAACGACGATGATATCTCCTCCTCTAAAAATAATATATAAGTCAATCTTGCAAACTAGTACTTACGCTACACTATGGAAACGCTCTCTAAAGTTTGTTAAATATTCAAAAGTGGCAATAGGGAGAATGTCCAAGACTATCGGCCAGTAGCACTGATTTGTGCACCCAGTAAGCTTTTCGAATCAATTATCCATGAACAAATTTTAAATCACGTTCATCCATGTCTAAGTGATCTAAAAGATCCATTATAACTAACCTTAAAATTTTTTATACGAGGCAAATCAAGTTGTCGAAAATAATAGTCAATTAGATATTATTTTCACAGATTTTAGTAAAGCCTTCGACAAGGTTGATCATGAGGTTATGTTGAAAAACATTACACTTTTGGGCTGTCAGATCAACTATTGAAGGTGTCAGCTTCTTATCTAATAGACAGGAAACAGTCTGTAGTTTATAAGGGATGGGAATCAGAGGATTTCTTCACCAGATCTGTTGTACCCCAAGGGTCCAATCTAGGACCCCTCTTCTTTTTATAACTGATAGATGATCTGCCAGAGGTAGTTCAGGACTTGCAAAGTGCACTATTCGCGGATGATTTTAAATTATTCAAGGAAATCAAGTCAAGAAGATGTGATTTTGCTACAAAATGACGTAGATAGAGTTTACGAGTGGTCCCTGTCAAACCTCCTCACATTTAATGTTGACAAATGCTTTAGTATGTCAATTACTAGGAAAAAACTATGGAATGATTTTCAGTATAAGATAAACAATGTATGTTTAGCCAAGAAGACAGAATGTAGAGATTTGGGAGTTACGCTGGATGAAAACCTCACTTTTGATCAACATATGACCGACATTATAAACAGAGTATATAGAATGCTTGGCTTCATTATTAGGACTTCATTCAAATTCACAAAAATATCCACATTACTAAAACATATGTATAATGCAATTGTCCGTAGTATACTGGAATATGGTGGAATAATAAGGTCTCCTTATTATCCAGGTCATAAAAATGAAATTAAAAATTATTTATATAATAATAATAATAATAATATATTACGTATTATTACTCACATAATAAATGAGTATTTACTCAAATCATTTTTCAATTTTCATGTAGTAGAGTAGGATAATCCCAACATAAACTCTCAAATTTGACTATTCTACACTGCTCTGAAATACTCCGAGATGTTCCCGATAGTTCCGGATCATTCCCGAACATTCCACCACATTCTAGAATTTTTGGGTGTGATTCGTGATGTTGTTGAAGGTTCCCGAACGATTTTGAGTATTCTCTAGAAATTAATAGAAGGCAAAAATTCCAGCTGTTATATTTCCAAAAATGCGCCTTTCAGATGAACACATGATAATTTTTCATGGATGGGAGAGAGCGACATCAACATATAACTCTCTTGATCGTTCCGCAATAATCTGGGATGTGCAAGTATGTTTACAAATATCCCACACTATTCCCGAACATAACAGCGTATTACAGAATGTTCCGAGGTGTTCCAGAATATTGTTGTATGCTCCCGAACACTCACGAATGGCCTGGAGTGTTCTAGAATTTTGTATAAGTATGACGAAATTTTCAGCACATATATCTTCAAAAGCACACCATTCTGGTAAAACGAGAACCTTCTTCGTAGACGTTCTGATAACACTATGCAGATGATGTTACACTATGACAGAAATCAGCAAGTCGATTCTCAGGCTGTGAGTTACTAGTATCTCCATAAAATTACCATGTATACGAGTACATGAGTATATTTCTAAGGCCTTCGATCGTCTGTGGCATGAGGAGTTGCCGGCCAAATTTCGATGCTATGGCTCTTCAGCTTCCTGAAAGAACGTTCCGTCGATGGATATTTTTCGAACACTTTCACCACCAACGCTGGTGTTTCCCAGGAAACCAAATTGTATCCAACTTTCTTTTTATTGTATATCAACGACTTATTGGGAAAAACAAAGAAACCAATATATTGCTTTGCTGATGACAGCACCCTTGTCTCGTCATTCCATTTGGATTCCAGGATATCGGCTACGGAGGCACATCTTCACCAGCAGCAGGAGGTTGCATATCTTAATGGGGATCTAGAAGTGATTTCGAATTGTGGTGAAAGTAACCAGGTTCAATTCAATGCCACAAATACTCAGGCATCGGTTTTCTTCAACAAGATAAATGTCTCCGAACCGGATATAATAATGTCAGGTCAAACAATTCCGCTTTCTGCTTCGATAAGCTTGTTGGGGGTTAAGATGGACACCAATATGTCTTGGCACAATCATGCTGCTGGAAATGCGAAGGCTGCTTCTCAAAATATTGGAACACTGTTTCAAACCAGAAAGTTGAATACACCTCAGCAACTTTTGATGCTTTATAAAGCCCAGATCAGACCTTCTTTGGAGTATTGTTCTCATGTATGGAGCTCTGCCCCCAAATATACCCTGAAATTGCTGGATTCCATCTAGAAAAGAGCCATCTGCCTGATTAGAGACGCGAACATCCCGTCCAACCTTGATAGTCTGATACATCGAAGAAAAGTTGAAGATTTGTCTCTCTTCTATAGATAGTTTCACAGGAAATGTTCAAGTGACTTGGCACATTTGATCCACCAAGAGCGGTACATATCAGAAATACGTGACGGAATGTAGCTACTCATCGTTGTGAGTTTCAACTCAGTACACCTCGAACTTCACTATTTAGGAACTCTTCCATCTGGAAAACTGCGTTTATGTGGTATAGACTTCCTGAGAACTTTTTCCAAATGGATTCATTCTCCAGTGATTCAAATCAAATGTGAATCGCTACTTTTGCACAGGCACCGCTCTGGGAGCGTCTTGAGGAATTTTTCGGTCTTGCTTCTTTTCTATTGATTGAATGAAATGACCTAATTTTAGTGCAATTTAGTGCAGGTAGCCAAAGTTCATTCATGTCAATTGTCTCTTCTTTTCGAAAATACACTCTTTCAGTATCACTTATGGGGTATTTTAATTCCGAAACGGGTAGAAGAACTGAACTTCATTTTGAAAATATTAGTTGTGGAAATCGAGCTATTTGATCAACAGCATTCTGACGTAATGTGGTTGATCACGTTTATTCATCTTTGATCGGGTAGCTTGGTTGGAGAATATATGTCGGAAGTTCGACAAGTTGAAAAATCAAAGACTTGATTATGTCCTCTAATGTCCTACCATGGAAGGACAGGAATCAAAACAACTCTACCACTCGAGAGTATCTCTAATGATGTTGCCTTTTTTGACAGATGACGGTTGATCCTCCCAGTACCAATTTCAGCACACTCAAAAACTATGATCGGTTGGCCAACGTCGGACATTTGCTTGGCCTGGAATGTCAAGTCAATTTGTGGAGTACGAAACTTGATAGGATAGGATAAAAAGAGGCTACCTGATGAAGCTGTAGAGGTAGCAGAATTGGGACAAATAGCAATGGAAATATCAAAAAATTGGCTTTTATGTGGGTGTGAGTCGTACAACTTCTCGTCGAATTTTCAGTGAATGAGCTATAAAAAAATATCAATTTCCTTTTCAATTCTATTCTATTTCGGACGAATATATTTCCTTCTTGAACCAAGTAGTTGATCGTCAGGATGGTGGAGTAATGTGGTAATAGTGAAGTGTCTATGCGAATGCTAACCCCAGATTTGTCCGCACTTTTGCTGGGTCCCACTAGCAAGGGTGCTGATGTTGGGATATTCATCCGAGATCTAGTCCATTTCTGGCCTACTGAATACCACGTTATGTCGACCCCTATACCTATTTTCTGTTGAAATTGTTGGGATGCTTTAGATCTCAATCAAGTCGTGCTTGGCAATGTGTTGAATCATATAACGCAGCAGTTTGTTCCTACCTGTCAACAACGTGGACCAATAATCGAGTAACAGTGCGAACTAATCAGAACAACCCATCAAAATTGCCGACAAATCAGGAGTGATCATTCCTATGAAGACTCCATCATCAACCTCGCTACCCTTTGGAATTATAAATGCGAGTGAAAACGCAGCTCGACAGTCAGTCGTTTCTGAGACTTCAAGGTATAACCTTCGTCCTTACAGTCAATTCATATACTACTGATGCTATCTGCAGCAGTAACAGACGAAAAGTTTGGTACTTCAGGGTCCACTCGACCATGGACTACAGCACAAATTTTCTTGTCTGTGAATTATTCACAATCTTCGTGTATCTACACATATTTATCTATTTATTTATATACAGGGTGTTCCTTAAACACATGTTAATATTTAAGGAGATAATTCTTAGACCCATTTTAAGAAAAAAACTTCCTATGAACGTATGTCCTAAACGCCTTAACTTTTGAGATACAGGGTGGCAAAGTTTTCAAAAATAATCAGTTTTTTAATAATAACTGAGATAATTTTGTAGACATCTTTGGCATATTTGGTACATATGTTCCATGCCTCAAGGCGCATTTTCTGATGTACACAAATTTGTATTTTTTCAAACAGTGGCATCCCTACGGGTTTCGCATTGAATATTTTTGGGGAAAAAGTACTACGCCAATGCTTTCTTTTCAAAATAAAATCATTTTTAAAATCCTCATTTATTTTTGAGAAAAT